>CAOLHI010000960.1:0-470305 GCA_948474755.1 Ctenosaura bakeri
AGAGGAGTGAGACTGCAACAACTTCATGCCGAAGCATCATTGTGGTCCTGCTCCTCTCCTGTCCCCATGTTGGGATGGGAGGACGCTGCAGAAATGACCATTAACACCTCCCTTCAAAAATATGCATGTTTTAGGGAAAGATGCACAGACAAATGTGTACGGTATATTAGGAACAGAGTTTTTCTAAATGTGTACATTAGGGAAAGTTGCCTACGAAAATATATGCATAAAATTTTTCCTGCAAAACGTTTTTAATGCAGCATTATTTAGAAATCAGGTAAAATGTATTTTAAAGCTGAATGCATGTGAAATTGAACACAGACCAGATACAAACTGATATGTAGATAACCTTGTCTCCTTTTTGTTGTTATCCTTTCAAGCCACTCAGACTTATGACAACCCTACCCCAGGGTTTTCTTGACAGGATTTCTTCAGAGGAGGTTTGTCACTGCATCGCTCTTCGGCTGAGAGAGTGTGTCTTGCCCAAAGTCACCCACTGGGTTTTGTGGCGGAGTGAGGATGCAAACCCTGGTCTCCCTGACTTCTAGTCCCTGGCTCAAACCACGTCCTTCTGCTCCTGTCTTATTTATTTTCTCATTTTTGTCTTGTGGCTCCCATTCTATTATCCCCCCAGCCCTCAAATCTAATAAAATATTATTGAAAGAGAATAACTGAAATCACAGGCCATAGTGGGAATGCATTTCCTGGTAACTGGACGGCCGAAGGAGGCCAATGAGCTCTAAAGATTGTAGGACAGTGAGCCCTGAAGGGCAATGAGATAATGGGGTTGTGGCAGCTGTGGTAAATTTCACATTGATTTGTTCCAATAAACGTGCTCACCCTTTGGCCGTGTGTGGTGGAGGCTCTGACGGAACAAGCAAGAGGGCAAGGGTATTCCAGGCGAAAGAGTCTGCTTGCTTCGATCTAGTCCACATGTCAGCCTCTCCCATGAGGAGATAAAAGCTCTGCTATTGAGCCCGTACAGTGCGGGGCCACGGTACTTGGTCTAAATTATTGAGTGCTATTTTGCACTATGAACCAGGTGTCCCCACTTGGGTCATACCTTTGCCAATGGTCTTTAAGCTCCAGTTTTTCCTGATTGCTACTGTCAGTAGCTTAACCTGCCAACTTCATTGTTTTCCAGGCTCTGGGGCACAGCATTAAAAAATAGACAAGTGCAAGAAAGAGCCGTTCTGTACTGGGAAAAATGTGTTTTTGGAGACCTATTGAGGGGATCAGGGAGAAAACGCAGAGGAGAATAAGAGGTGACAATTCCTCTCAACGACAGGAAAGTGCTCTTACATTACACTTCTGTTAAAGAGCTTCACAAAATATACATTAATTACATTTACATTGAAAAAGGGATGGTTATTACACAGTTCCTTGGGAACTTTGCCTGCGTCTTTTGTTTGGCTGTCTAAAGTTACCAAAATGCAATATGGGGCCTCAGAGAAAATTTCTTGGAGGTAGGCAGAATTCCTGTTTGGAGGGACATGCCCTCATCTTACTCCTGAAACCTTCTGGCTCTTCCCCACTGCAGACTGCTAGGTGTGACACAGAGCTCTTTTATATTACACCATTGCAGTCCCCCCTCCACATTTACGGGTTTGTGCTCCCCCCTTCTCCTCTTCCTATTCCCTTACATTCCTCACCATAGACTTGCCAGGCTTGTATTTAAAATTGATTTTTTTCCTTTTGGGTGAACAACTGCCCCCATCCACGCTGGAGATGGGTCCACTCTGCCCCTGGCTGCACATTCTGCTATGTAATGATCACTGGTTGGTCAGGTGCACTCTTAGCTCCTATCCCTCCCCTCTGGGAGGAATCTCAAGATGGTGACCAGAAGTATCTAGAAGGCCAGAACTTCTAGAAGATGGAGTAAGCTTGTTTTCTGCTGCTCCCGAGACTAGGACAAGGAGCAATGGATTCAAGCTGCAGGAAAAGCGACTCCACCTAAACATCAGGAAGAACTTCTTGATGGTAAGAGCAATTCAGTGGTGGAATATGCTGTCTCGGATTGTGGTTGAGTCCCCTTCTTTGGAGGTTTTAAACAGAGGCTTGATGGCCATTTACTGGGGGTGCTTTGAGTGTATGTTCTGCATAGCAGGGGGTTGGATTCCATGGCCCTTGTGGTCTTTTCCACCTCTATGATTCTGTGATTTGCTTTCAGCCAGCAGGTGTATACAGAGCAGAATGGAGACCACAATGGCTTGGAGAGGAGAAGGAAGCTAGCTAACTAAATAAATACAGAGACCCCCAGACAATTTCTGCAAGTTGCAGCAAGGAATTAACAGATACCTGAAATTTGTAGCAAGCTGCTTCTCTCCTAGCTGATCTGGAGATTTGCACAAGGTCCTTTCCTCTTGCCTGGAGCTGAGCCTACCAGAACTGTAGAATTTCCTCTTCCACCTGGAAATAAATCAGAAAAAATGTGGACCTAGAGCCAGGTCCTGAGATCTAGCAAAGATTGGGTGATGTTTTCCACCCACTCCAGCAACAGCTTCAGGTACATTTTGAACAAATCTTCATCTCTATCTCTCTCTACCCCCCCTCCCAATTATACTAACTTAAATTGTGGGCATTTTTTACATGGCAGGTAATTTAATTTTTATTTTTGTGCCATTAAGTTTTTAGTTGCATCTTATTTTAACCTGATGGTAAGATGCCTTAGGTCTCCTGTCAGGAAATGGGTGGGATATAAATTTAACAAACAAACAAACAAACAAATAAATAAATAAATGTTTACCCTTAGGCTGGTATCTCAAACATTTTCATGCCTGTTGATTGGAACCAGTAGCAGTAGTTGCTGAAATTCCCTTTTCTACACAACCATGAACAAATAGTACAGAAGCCGTCATCAGTTTTCAATTTGGCAGCCCTAGTTTGGAACAACCAGCAAACTTTGTTTGTTTGTTTGTTTTCCCATACAATTGCTAGTTTTGCTGCATTTTGGATGGAACATGTTGTGTAGCAAATTGTAAGGACTGTAGCTATTATTATGGATTTTTTTGGTTCCATTCAAGTTATAAGTGAAATTATCAGCCTGGACACAGAGAATGCCAGGTTCATTTCCTAGTCTTATGTATTTGTAAAGGAAGGAAGTAACACCAATTCTGTAGTGCTCTCTCATCCAGAGAAGTAGTGGTCTCCAGGGAGCTTTGCACCATGTAGCCTAGTTGGAAATGTGCAAAAATATACTGAAAATATCTCTTGTCTTTTGGGGAAAAAAAAGACTGTAAAAAGAGCCTCCATCCTTTGTTTCCTTCTCATTGGTTATTAAAAACCTGTGCAGCTCTACATGTTAACATAATTTACATTACATTAAGGGGCTGTTTTTTGCTCTCTGTGGAAGGCAAACCTTCATCTAGTTTCTCTTAGGCCATACAATGTAGAATTTAAAATCAAGAGTTCAAACAAATATGCTTTGAACGGTGTTATAGTTTCTGCTAAAAGGATTGGTATTTCCTGTGGCAAAACTAGTTTATAACAAAGAGAGGAGGAGGGGAGGATGGGGAAAAAGATCAGCTCCTTGGTTGCTTTGCTGTGAAGCAGCTCTACAAAGATGAGAGGACGTGACAAAGCTAGATCGTCTCAGGCTTCCCTTTTAAGAGATTCTGTAGCCAACACGCAGAAATGGCACATAAGGATTAGGTTCAGCTTTGCTTTGAATCCTTCAAGGTAGGTGATTATTCCTGCAGAGTGAATGTGCGTGTGTAAGGCCATTTCCGCACTAGACTGTTATAGCGCTATGATTCCACTTGCAACATCCTATGGAATCCTGGGGTTTGCAGTTTCGGGAGGTGCCATCTGGCCCCTCCCGAAACTGCAAACCCCAGGATTCCATAGGATGTTGCAAGTGGAATCATAGCGCTATAACAGTCTAGTGCGGAAATGGCCTAAGTTTAAAGACCTTTGAGAGGAGCGTGGAGAGTGATGTCAAACTGGGGAGATCTGGACCAAGCCAGGGCTATGACTCTCAGGTCTGCTTGAAATTCTCCCTTCCCAGAGAAGCAGCACCCTTCTATATTATTGTCCCTCGCTGGCTTCCTTTCCCAGTTTATCTCCCTCTACTGCTTCCTCTAAATCCGCACCCTTGTAGAAATAGGGCAAAGCATGGATTAGCTTATCCAAATGACCGTGTCACTGTAGCAGAACAGAGATAGAGACCCACGGTTTTAGGAAAATTGTTTATTGTCCCAGTGGGATCATTCCCAAAAGACTGAGCCCCGCCCCTTTACATTCACAGCAATTTATACATGTCCAGTGCAAAACATCACATGTTCAAGAGGGAAACTGATGTGTTCCCACCAGTGTACACAAAATGTTGCAAATCCTCTGTAGGCTGCCAAAAGCTAGCACGTCAAACTAAACTGATAACATTCCATTATACAAGGTTTCTTTGTCTTTCCTTCAAACACAGAGGGACTTCAATTGCAGAGGAAATTAACTGCTTTTCCCTCACACCCAGAGGTCATCTAGACTGACCCGAAACTGCATGTCCACCATATCATGGGTGGTAGCATGTACACCCACTCTAGCGCAAAGTCAAGATGCCCATCTAACTTCTGTTTAAAGATCTCCAAAGAGGGAGAGCCCTCACCCGTCTGAGGCAATATATTCCACCACTGAATCACTCTTAACAGTAAAGAAACTGTTCCTTCTGTTTAGATGAGGAAAATAATCTCACTCCCTTTTCTATATGGCATTACAGTAGCCTCTCCACATTCATGAGGATTCATGGCACAGAACCCCCGCAGAAATGGGAAAACCATGAATAACTCCCCCCCTGAGATTCCCCTCCTATTCCCCTCCAGAATTTTGGAGTTCTGATTACTTTCGGAGGCCATCTTGAGAAAGGAGGAGTAGGAACAAAGAGAGAACCTGATCGATCAGCAGCCAATACACACCAGAGTGTGTAACTGCATGGCAAAGAGGCAATGGCTTCAGCAGTGGAAGGGGGGTTTGCTCACCCAAAAGGAAAAAAGGTCCATTTTAAACATGAGCCTTGCAAGCCTGGCGTGAGGTATGCAAGAGATTGGAGGAAGAGGAGGGGGGAAATGGGGGAAAATGGGGGAGGAGGCAAGCACATGCCTTGTGAACAATCAAATTCACAAAAGTCAAACCCACAAGCTTGGAGGAAGGACTATACTTCAGATATTTAGAAATAGCTATCATCTCATGTCTGTCTTCTCTTCTCCAAGCTAACCATATCCAGATCCTAAGTTGTTCCTCAAAATGCTTGGTTCCCAGATCCTTTAATCATCTTGAGCACCCTCCTCTAGACATGTTCTAGCTTGTCAATATCATCCTTCAGCTGTGGTGTCCAGAACTGGGCACAACATTCCAGATGAGGTCTGACCAAAGCAGAACAGAGTGGCACTAGTACTTCCCTTAGTTTGGACACTACATTCTAGTAGTCCAGAATGGATTGGCTTTTTTAGTTGCTGAGTTACACTGTTTAGCTTGTGATCTGGACCCCTAACTCCTTTTCACATGTACTGCTTTCAGATCAGGTGTTGCCCATCCTGTCTTTGTGCATTTGGATTTTTTACTTGCTCTGCAATTTCTACCGATTCATCCTTCACAACACTAATATGCAAATCACAACAGAACTGTCTTTCCGGTTGCATACTTCTGTGCAGGACTCAGCTTAAAAACAGCATAAAAATGGATCTGCTTGTGTAAGCTGATTACAAAAATGTGCGGATGAGGGGAAATTGTGCACTAAATGTTCATCTCAGGGGAAACTGTATAAAGAAAGAAAATATTTTTGTGCATTTTTTTAAAATGTGGAAATTGGAACGTTGTCCCACGTTGGAACCATGACAAGAATGGGAGATAAATATTCCTGGTCATAGGACTGGGATTGTAAAAAAGAATCAAATTAATTCCACACTGAAATACTCATTGCTATAAAAAGGAGGTGTTTGATCAATAGCTGTTTTCACATAGACCTGCCACGGTTCCTATAATGACACTTGCAATAAATTAGGCTGGATGCTGAGGTTCAAAGTGTCAACTCTGCAGATAATGATGGACATGACAGTTCAGCGCAGGACAGAGTTCTGAGTGCCTGTAATTGATGGAGCCGACAACCGCCTAGTCTTCTGCTACATCTGTGACCTCCCAACCTGCTTGCTTTCTTCTTAACAAAGGTTTCCATTTCTTTTCCTTGCATACAATCTCCATTCCTGGCTTGTTCTCTCGCCTCCACTTTCCCCTGCTGGTGGTTGTAACAGACTTGCTTTTTCTGTGGAGAAGGAAAATCCCAAAGCCTAATAGAAAATGAAACAAAACACCCAATCCCAGCAATTCATTTGAATCAAGAAATAAATAAATGCCAAGCTGAAGAGCTCTGAAATAATTGCCTTATTAGTGTGCACTGGGAAAAAAATTATTTTGCATCTCATTCATCAGCAGCTACATTCTCTCTTGTATGAAGCTGATTGCTGTTGATGTGACTCGAATATGATGTGATTTGAATTCCAGCTCCTGGTTTTGACCTCAAAGACCTGCAGGGAATCAAGGCCTCTGCACTCCCTGGAAGCCGCCTCTTTCCAAGGGCCTCCCGTCCTGGCGTCACACCCAAGTGCCATCATTGTCGTGTTATCTGTGGTGCATATGCTGGTGAAATTGTATGTGCCGATATGCTTTCTCATGTAGGATGTTTTATGTCTGCGCTGGGAATTGTAATCTGAATGTGACAGACACATACCAGCAATTGTATATTATCGGTGCATGGGGATATTGATCATAAAAATCGGTGAGCTGCATTTCCTTATTGAGTGTACAATTTGTAGCAAAGCCAGTGAGGCAATAATGTTGAGCCAGTAACACACCTAGCCTGATGCGTTAGAACAGTGGTTCTGTCAGGAACAGATTCACTCTTACACGGATCAACAAACTTAATAGAAGATTTATTGTAACATAGTAAGGGATGCTGTCTTCAGACGTTAAAGCTCGAGAATGGAACGTTTTCCCCCACCTTACACTTTAACAGACAGTTTCTCCTAAGATAGTTGTAAAAGAACGAACGTCATCATGCCAAATGGTTCCTTTGAAATTCCAGCCAGAAGGAATGGTTGGCGCCTGGGAATAGCTAACAGCCTACTATCACTATTTCCTCAGTCTACTGCTATCCTAAAACAATAAAACATGGAGGACTCCCGACATCCTGCCCCACTTTTTAAAAAAAATATATACATAAAGATACACAAAATATAGAAAATATCACGGAACAGTAGAAAGACAAGAAAACTAAATAGTAATATGAATGCAGTAGCAAGTCAGTCGGGGCGTTGAGGAACATCAGCCGGCGAAGAAGTCAGCGAAGGTGCCCTCTTCAGCAAACTGGAATGAAAAACAGGATGAATAGCCTTGAGGGAAGAAGGGAGATCTAGTTCAAAAGAGACATCATTAATAGCCCTTTTCACAGGAAAAGGTCCGAGAAAACGAGGGGAAAGTTTTTTAGACGGAGAAGGAGAGGAAATGTTCTTAGAAGAAAGGAAAACCAAATCCCCGGGCTGGTAAAGGGGATTAGGCTGCCGTTTACGGTCAGCGAAACGTTTGTGGGAAGCTTTAGCGGATGCTATAGCATCTGAGACGGATTGCCAAATGCCAGAAAATTTAGAGACCCAAGCAGAAACAGAAGGAGGAGCGGAGGAAGAGAGGGAGAGGGGGGGAAAGGAGAAGGAAGGAAGCCGTAAACTATTTCAAAGGGGGGTTTCCCAGAAGGTATGAACCGCAGAATTGATGGCAAACTCAGCGAACGGAAGGAGCGGACCCCAATATTCGGTTCTCAGAAACAAAACACCTAAGAAATTGTTCAAAGATTTGTTAACACGCTAGATTGGCCATCTGTTTGAGGGTATAAGCACTGCTGAGTTTCTGAGTGACTCCCAGGGTTTTCAGTAGAAAAGTAAAATTTGGGAAGTAAAAATTGGATCCCTGCCCGAAATATCACCGAGGATGTGAAGTTTCCATACATGATTAACGAACAGGTCAGCCAGCTGGCACACGGGGTAGTTTCTTTAGAGGAAAATGCATTGCTTAAAAAAGTATCAGTAACAACCCAAATAACATGAAAGCCGTGTGAAGAGGAAGAGACACAAAAACCCATGCGATGACTGACCAGGGGCTAGCAGGCGCAGGCAGAGGTTGCAGGAGCCCTTGGGGTTTAATGGGGGCGACTTAGAAACGTTGCAAGTGGCACACTGTTTAATGTAAGTTTGCAGGGAGGGGTTTTGGCCCCCAAAAAAGGCGGCGAATCGCATGAAATGTTTAAAAAACCCCAAAATGTCCAGCGGGTTTGGAATCATGATAACGATGAAAAACCTGCTGGGGCAGCGGGGGGGAATAGCCCTTTGGGGGGGAGATTGTCAACCCATTTTTTTTTTATCCTTGTTTGCCGGTAGCCAGGAGTCTGCATGCGCTGCATGAATGATAGCATCGCGGAAGCGGAGTCAAAAGAGAGGAGGCAGAAAGCCTTGTCTTTGCTAATGCAGAGAGCACTTGGAAGCCAGAGAGGAGGCAGGAAACAAGGTATTGGAGTGGGAGGACGTAGCAGGGGTTTCCGCAAAACAGGGAAGTCGAGAGGGGGGTCCGCCATTTTTAGTTCGGCCAGGTTTGAAAAAAATTTTTAAAATCGGAATCTCGGGAAAAAATTCAGCCCATCTCGCCTGCTTAGGGGAAGTTTCTTAGCAGACTGTAAGGCTTGCAAATTCCTATGATCAGTCCAAACTTAAAGGGGGAGTCACCCCTTCAAGCAAATGACGCCAAGAGGACAGCGCAAAATGGATAGCCTTGGCTTTTTTTCCCCAAATAGGCCAATTAGCTTGTTGAGGGAAAATTTCTTTAAAAAAGACAAGGCCTGAGTGCTCCTGTGGTGCATGTTGTAAAAGAACGGCTGCCATGGAAAAGTCCGAAGCATCCGTTTGCACAATGAATTGCTTCGTACTGTCGGGAAAAAGGAGTAAGGGCTCAGACGTAAATTTGATTTAAAAAGGGAAAACCCTTTTAATCAGGGACCAAAAAAGTCTATGCGCCTTGCCCGCAGTGGACCCTTTTAGGTTTCCGTAGAAGGTTGGTGAGGGGGCTTATGGGCAAAAATCCTAAAAAAGTTCCGGTAGAAGTTCGCAAAACCAAGAAATTGTCATTGTTCACAGTTTTAGGGACGGGCCATTGAAAAATGGATTAATCTTAAAGGGTCCTTTTTAAAGTGAAAATCTTGAACCCTTAACCCCAAGAATCAAAATTTTGGGGTGTCAAATTGGCATTTAGATAGATTAACCACGAGGTTGTTATCTAAAACCCTTTAAAATTACAACCAATACACATGAGATTCCATGGAATTGCTAATTTTAAAATGTATAATAAATAGAACCCCCTATACAACAAGTCATGGAAAATGGTGTTCAAAAACATTTGGAACAAATGGCCCCATTGAAGCCAAAGGGAAGAACCGTCCATTTAAAGTTACCTAGGGAGTTGCAAAGGTGGTGAGCCACTCAGAGTCCGGGTCCATTCTAATCCTATGAAAAGCCTTTTTGACAAGTTTGGTAAAATATTTTCCTTGAACAAGATGGTCCAAAACAGTCCGTATCAGAGGTATGGGATAACAATTAGGAAATAACCTGGTTAATAGCAGAGTAGTTAACTATCAGTTCACCCGCGCTGGATTTTTTTCTTTCGGAAGAAGAAAACTCGGGGGGGGCTGTAGAGGGCTTATAAAGCCGCGAGCCAAGTTTTTATTTAGGAACTTCTTGAGAGCAAGGAGTTCTTTTTGGCTCAGGGGAAAAATTTTCGGTTTAGGCAGGGGGGCCCCGCAATAATTCCAGTTTACAGTAAAAGTCCGGTGGGGGGCAATTTGTCAGCCTCCCTTTCGTGGAAAGCCTTTTGGAATTCGGAGTGGAAGGAATTTGTTGAAATTCTTCATGGGGAATAAAAAGTTTTCATCTGAAGAGGACATAGTGCCAGCAGTCCAGTTTATCGGGGGGTTATATTCACAAGAATGATTCCCAAGACCAATTTGAACTGCATCGCCTTGGGAACTAGAAATCGCATGTGTAATTGTTTTTGTCCATTTGAAATGAGATGGGCTTATGATTTTACTAATTACTCCCCCAGTCATTGAGGTCCCATCCATTTGCGTTAATTTGATGGGGCATTCCAAGGGCTCATAAAGAGTTTTCAATTGTTTGGCCAATTTGGGGTGTAACAAACTTCTGGAGAGCCAGATAATTAATGCCCTATGTACATGCAAAGTCCCATCGCTGCCACTAATCGAACCGTGGCGTAGAAATGGGGAATTTTAGGAGTACTTAAATGTTCCCCCGCTTGCCAGTCATCGCAGTCAGGTTTAGAATCTCCATCTATGTCAGATGAGGACGAAGAGGTGGTTTCATCATCGGGATCGGATTTCCCGTCGGCTGCAGGGTCCTTAGAAGTGCGTCTAAGTGGTTGTTTGGCGGCCGCTGTCTGATGTGTGAATTCTATATCCTTTGGGTCTGCTGTGCTCCCTTAGTCCCAGTCGGAGCTTGGTTTCCGCGGCAGGTGTTGGCGAGGTGGCCCCGGGTTTTTCCCCAGTTAAAGCACATGCCCAAACGGAGCGTTTTTTCCCTTCCTCAGCATTGAGGACGGTGGGGCCGCGAGGTTGTCGTTTTGGACGTCTTGTTTTTTGGTTCAGCTGAACAGTTGGGTTATGCCTTCCATTTCAGTAGCTAGTCTGACCCAACCTACAGGGTCTGTGGATTGGCCTGCATTAAGCACCCGTGTAAATTGGATTTAGTCCATCTTTTATAACCAAAAAATTTTATACTCCACGGGACTTTGGTGGCCAGGTTTCTAAATTCACGGGAAACGTCCCCACATCGTTCCCGCCTTGTTTCATTCGTTTCAGTTGATATTTGGTGTTTTAAAAAATGGGGTCTTCAAAGGGTTGCAGATGGTTCATGAAGAGCTGCAGATTTTCAGTTTCGGGGGGGGGGAGTCATATAGGTTCGCTACCCAGCTTTTGAGTCCTTTCATCCTCTGGCTTAGGTATCGAATTCGGGCCGCATCATCCCGAAATAGATGGCCGTGATCAATCATGAAATTGTTTGCCATAGTAAAAAAAAAGGGAAATTTCTCCCCCTTCCCGTTGAAGGTCGCTTTCAGGCTCCCAATTTCTGAGTAACAGTGGCGCTGGCGTGTGCCCTGTTGGTTGCTGGGGCGGACCAGGGGGCCTGCCGCCGAGACAGCCGCTCGGGCTCCTCCTGGTGATTCCCTGTCTGCGAGGGACGGATGCGCATCCGCGTAGCATGGTCTTGAGTTCAGATTTCCCCATTTTTCTTTCCAGTTCGGTTTCCATTTGCTTTTCTCCTCCAAAAGGGATAGGTCTTTTGCTGAGTATCCCATCTAGCAGCCCTTCTGCGTTGTCTCAAAGAGTATGGGCCCTTTTTCCCCAACCCAGGTTTGGCCGCTTGTGGGGGTTTCCATAGCCTCGGTCAGGCGCAATTTTGTCTTGGTATCCAGGGGCACTTCAGTTTCTGTAGCTCCATCAGATTCTGCAATCCTTGCTTTCTTAGTAATCGACTGGTCCATCAATTGGTGATTTTTTTAAAGGATTTCGAGCTTTCTGTCAGGACAGATTCACTCTTACACGGATCCCAAAATTAAGAAGATTTATTGTAACATAGTAAGGGATGCTGTCTTCAGACGTTAAAGCTCGAGAATGCGTTTTCCCCCCCTTACACTTTAACAGAATTTCTCCAAAAGTTGTAAAAGAACGAACGTCATCATGCCAAATGGTTCCTTTGAAAATTAGCCAGAAGGAATGGTTGGCGCCTGGGAATAGTAAAGCCACTATAATTTCCTCAGTCTCTGTACCAAACAATAAAACATGGGGAAACCCCAAAAGGTTCTGAACCCGGGGGCTGGGCTCTTGTATAAAAAAGACCTACTGGGTGAAAGAGGAGGAGGCTAGTATCTCTTTTAGCAATGTGCACCTGAGTTCTTTGCACAGCAGCAGGCGAGACCTGGTTTGGGGGCTTTGCAGTGGTTGATCATGAATCCATTTGCCAGGTGCCCCATCCCCCCCGCGGAAATTTCACTGCTTTTTTTGGCGGAGGGGGCACGGTAGGAGACGGGCTGGGACAAGCCCATTCTGCTGGTGTACTGTGCATCCTGCTAAACAGTCTCCCTTTGGGAATTGAAAAAAAGGCAGGCCAGAGGAGGGCGACCAAAATGGTGAAGGGTTGGGCTATGAAGCCCTATGAGGAGCATGTTAGGGGCTGGGGGGCTTAATCTGCAGAAGAGAAGGTAAAAAGGGGACAGGATAGCCATGCTTAAATATTTGAAGGGCTGTCATGTTGAAGATGGAGCAAACTTGTTTCCTGCTGCTCCAGAGACTAGGACAAGGAGCAATAGATTCAAGCTGCAGGAAAGGAGATTCCACTTGAACCTCAGAAAGGACTTCCTGACGGTCAGAGATATACGGCAGTGGAATATGCTGCCTCAATGGAGTGTGGTGGAGTCTCCTTCTTTGGAGGTTTTTAAGCAGAGGCTGGAGGGCCATCTGTTGGGAGTGCTTTGATGATGTGTTCCTGAATGGCAGGGGGTTGGACTGGATGGCTCCTGAGGTCTCTTCCAACTCTATGATTCTATGACTTCTATAACCCTAGCAAATGTCGAGGAGTGACTGCCCCTCCCGGCCCCTCTCTAAACTGCAAACCCCAGGATCCCATAGAATGTTGAAAGTGGAATAATAGCACTATAACAGTGTAGTGCAGAAATGGCCCCAGAAGGCTCATGTGAGAAGGTATGGATTTGCAGCTAGTCTGGACCTAAGATGTACAGGTGATGGCATAGCATATGAAAAAGGAAGTTATTTTAAGTGGTTGAAAGGGAATTTGAGGAATTAATAGATCGAAAATTTATATATGACTGAGAAAATGTGTAAAAGGTGAATACGTGACTGCTGGCAGGAGAGGGAGAGACACTAGAAGGAAAAGCCTGTTACTAAGTTAAGAGAAACAGAGCTATAAGATAAAAGTGGAGTCAACCTTTAGTGATGTAAGTATAGCCATTCCAGTTGTCAACATCCTATGGAATCCTGAGCCCCCTCCCTAAACTGCAAACCCCAGGATTTCCATAGGCTGTTGAAAGTGGAATAATAGCACTATAACAGTCTAGTGTGGAAATGGTTTGAGTCTTAACAATCTTTGAGGGAGGGCTTTGTCTCCATCCCACCCTCCTCTCCGGTTTGTCTGGTGAGGACACGGGAGAGAGTCTTTTCAGTGGTAGCTCCCACTGAAGACGTGATTTGTCCTGTCTCTGCTCTCTTTTCACTTTCAAAGAGGGCTTCTGCCTTAACTCATCAGGGCAGGGGGACATGCCGTTAGGTATGCTGTTTTTAATATGGAACAAGTGTTTTAAACTTTTTTTACATTAATTTCTCAAAAGTGATGTTTTTCTTGGATGGATAGTTTAACGCTTTTTAAACTTGTTTGCTACATATTGTTTTAGCTGTTTTGCTTTAATTTATATTTTCAGCTATTTTGAGACCTATTTGGGAGAAAGCCGGAATAGAAAATAAATATATACAAAATAGGTCTGTTTCTAGTACATGCGCATTTTTACATGTGTTCATCCCTAAATCCATTTTGTAATATTTCCATTCTCAACCTCCCTGAAAAAACAAAAACAAAACAAATGAAAATGTGCATATCAATAAGCGTTAACACATGCAACGATGCATTTTCAATTTTTTTTCACAAAATATGCATTTATGTAATAATAATAGAATAATAATATTTGTTATTATTTCTACCCACTTCTCTCTAAGGCTTGAGGTGGGTACAACATAAGGTAAAATACAATTAAAAACACATTGTAGATTAAAATGCACTAAAAACACAGAAAACCATTTAAAATACATGTTCAAAATTCAAAATTCAAAATTGACTTTTGAATGCTTTTAAAGCAGAGAGCTGCACTGCAAAGTCCACAGAATTATGAAATCTGAGGGATGTATTACAATCCAGTCGGTGCATTAGTCTGGGAGTTGTGCCTCCGTTCAGTTCACATGAAAACTTTTGACTTACTGACTTGAGCACTGCAATGAATGCTGGCAAAACGCAGCATTACTTCTTAGCAGAGTGGTGTTAATTTATCAATTTGAAAGCCAGGGATACTATTTCTGAGTATCACTTTATGTTGAACATGGGCAGAATGCTCCTCTTCTTGCCCTGTACAGGGAAACAATTACCTGCGGCACTAACTGAGCCTTCTGCAGCCCAGATGTGACCAAAATGGTGAGGGGCCTGGAAGCCATAAAGCCCTATGAGGATAGACTTAGAGAGCTGGGTATGTTTAGTCTGCAGAAGAGAAGGTTAAGAGGGGACATGAGAGCCGTGTTTAAATATTTGAAGGGATGTCATGTAGAGGAAGGAGAGGGCTTGTTTTCTGCTGCTCCAGAGATCAGGACAAGGAGCAGTGGATTCAAGCTGCAGGAAAGGAGATTCCACCTGAACCTCAGGAAGAACTTCCTGACAGTCAGAGCTGTCCGGCAGTGGAATCTGCTGCCTCCGTGGAGTGTAGTGGACTCTCCTTCCTTGGAGGTTTTTAAGCAGAGGCTGGATGGCCGTCTGTCGGGAGTGCTTTGAGGATGTTCCTGCATGGCAGGGGGTTGGACTGGATGGCCCCTGTGGTCTCTTCCAACTCTACATTTCTATGATTCTATGTTGTTGGATTATCTAGATGTTTTGGATTGCAACTTCCATGAGCACCATCTAGCATGGCTATTTGTCAGGGATAATGTGAGTAGTAGTCCAAAATGTCTAGAATGCACAAGCTTGGGGAAAACTGCAAAATACTTTTTTTTTACACTTTTAAGATGGTTATATATGGATAATCCATGACAGTGGTCCCAGAAGTTTTTTCTAGGCCTTCCCGTTGCTTCTGTTGTTGCTGTGTGCTTTCAAGTCACTTCCAAGTTATGGCGACCCTACCATGGGGTTTTCTGAGGCTGAGAGTGTGTGACACGCCCAAGATCACCCAGTGGTTTCCATGACGGAGCAGAGAATCAAACCCAGGTCTCTGAGGTTGTAGTCCAATGTTCAAATCACCACACCATGCTTATGTCTATGCTTTCTTAATATAGTTGTATCTTACCCTGTGTTATTTTGTTTAACAGGAATTCCTCTTAAGTATGCACCAGGGTAGGTAAAGGCATGACATCTTTTAAGTTTCTTGGCTGAATTCTGGCCCAAATTAAATTTTTAGACCCAGCTAGCGTAGAACTATTGAATAATTGGGAATTGGTAAGTGATTTAATAGATCTACTCCAGTTGAGACTGACAAGTGAAGTTAGCTGCCTTGAGTCCTGGTTTGGGGAGAAAAGGCAGGAGATATATAAAGTTAAGAATGATAATCATAGAGAACCAGTATGGTGTAGTGGTTTGAGTGTTAAGACTATGATTCTGAGAACCAGGGTTCAAATCCCTGCTTAGCCTTGGAAACCCACTGGATAACTTTGGGGAAGTCACACTCTCTCAGCTTCAGAGGAAGGCAAACCCCCTCTGAACAAATGTTGCCGAGGAAACCCCATAACAGCTTTGTACTGGGGTCTCCCTTAGTTGGAAGTGGCTTGAGGGCACACAGCAACATAAATGATCATCACAGGGTTCTGTGTTCTAGTCCGAGACTCCAAGCACCGCACCTGCTTATTCGATTATTCTATATTTGTTCATTATTCATTCATTCGGTAAAATAATTCTGAAAAACCCAGTGGTGATAAGCATCTTGTCCTCTATGCACCTTCCACTTTATACCGTCTCACCCTCTGGATTTGTTGTTTCCATTTTGGTTTTATATCTCTGGAAACCTGTGAAGATGTAATAAGGATTGATGGTTCAGGGGTTAAGTAGAATTGATCTGCTCAGCTTTTGCACACACGGTGTTCTCTCACCCTGTCCTTTGAAGGATAAATGTCTTATTCAGACAAATCCCAATCGCTTTTCCAATAGATTCAGGTTGCTGCTCTGTGTTTATTATCAGACACATAAAAAGCACTTACTCGACCATCCAGGCTTGAGCACCGAGCTGCAAAAAGATGAGGATAGCGGAGGTTCAAATACCGCTTATCATTTACTGAGAAGAAATCTTACCCCTGTAATGCTTTATTTATGGGTTTCCTCTTGAAGATGTTCCCAAAATTGACTGTAGGAAAGGCTGGCAGAATGGATGACCTTATCCTGTTTTTATTTCTTCATTTTTCTTTCATTAATAAAGCTTTCTGTCATTCCATAACTGGACTTTTATTTATCCCATTTATGTCTCTGGGTGGCCTGTGTTAAAGAATATTCTAATCAGAATGAACATCTCCTTGAATGAGATTTTTGCACCAAGCTCTGCGCAAAATTGCGTCAACTTCACTGGCTGCCAGTTTCTTTTAATGTATCCAAAGCAAAGTGAAGCCTCTTTCCAATTTACATTATCTTGTGTTTTCATGTAAGTCTACCATGTCCTGTTTTTGCATTAATCTGCAGTGTCTTAAAAAAAAAAAATCCACACGAAGAATCCACATTTAAGTATGCATTTTTAATGTATTTTCGCAGAGAAGGTACCATATATAAACAGACAGTAAAATAGAAATATTATATCATAACTAAGACATAAAAACACATCAATTTAACTTTCAGCCAATTAAAAAACATTTGTAAAGAAGGAATGAGCAAGACCCAGCAATTGAACACAACCTCCTTCAGCGACATGAAAAAACATGACTCACTGGAAAGGACAAGAATGATGGAGAAAGGTGAAGAAATTAGGAAAAGAGGAAGACTGCAAAAAAAAAAAAAGGGAAAAAGGTAGCTGGGCGACTTAATAAAGCAAGTCATGGTCTTGAGTTTGCAAAACCTGGGAAAGGTAGGAAACAATATAATCTCCTGGATATCACCAGTTCATAGGATCCCCAGAAGCTGAAACTGACTTAATGCTGTATAACACACACAGACACTTTAGCAACAAATTGCTCTAAAGAAACAAAAGCCCATCTGAGCACAAGTCAGTGGTGATCGGCAGCTTCCATGCCAGTTAGAATCTGCTCTGGGTCTTAGTCTAAACTTTAAGGGAGCTATCCAAGGTGCTGAACTTATTAGGGTAGGTTCACTACCTTGGATAGAGCCTTCAAAATTCAAACTAAAACATGGAGTGAGTTCACTGCCCCACTGACATAGAAGCCAGCCGCTGCTGCTGGCATAAATGGAAAGATGACTGCAATAAGGCTGGTTTGGCTTTTTCTGGCAGAGATTTCCATACTAGAGCTTGGGCAGCCGTTTTGTCATGTAGCCTCCTCTAAGGCTGGGACAAAGAGAAGAGTCTCTTCCAAGGGTCATAAAGTGTAGACAAGCTCATATGAGAGAGGTTGGTTTTTATAAGAGCTTGGTCCCAAGGTGTTGATGACTTGCTTTATTTTATGGTTATATTTTAAGATTTTCTAAGTAACCTTGGATATAAAATTGAGAAAATTATGAGTGAATGGTATAGTATGGTCTAGGTCTCATCATCTTTCAATATCCTTAGGTTCTGTGTAGCATTCTTGGTGGTCTGGTTCTTGATCCTGGGAGATAAGAATTGAAAGAGGATCTAAGAAATTAAGACTGCAGTCCTATTCACATTTATCTCAAACTGAATTCACTGGGCTAAATCTACTGCTAGTACCAAGTAGAGCAGGGTTACTAAATCTGTAGCTCAATGGAGATCAAATCCCATTGATTTGGTGTGAGGCAGGGAGAGCATTAATTAACAATTGAAATTAACCCAAGGAAACTCATTCTAACTAGAAATGGAGTAGAATCATAGAATCATAGAGTTGGAATAGACTACAATGGCCATCAGGTCCAACCTCCTGCCATGCAGGAATAGACATCAAAGCACTCCCAGCAATTGCCATTCATCATCCATTTAAAAACTTCCAAAGAAGGTGACTTTACCACACTCTGAGGAAGCATATTCCACTGCCAAACAGCTTTTACCGTCAGGAAGTTCCTCCTAATGTTTAGGTGAAATCTCTTTTCCTGTAGAATGAATCCATTGCTCCGTGTCCTTATCTCTGGAGCAGCAGAAAGCAAGCTGTTAGGGTGGATAAACAAACTACACCTTATTGTACCACAGATGGACACGGAGCTGATATGAACCCCCCAAAATTAAAGTAGGAAGATGGTAAGGAAAGGAATGGAGCAAAATGACAAGAAAGACACAAGCACACACAAGTATCTTTGGCCAAAGGATCCCTTTGGTAATCACTAAAGAGTGATGACCCCAGAAGGATGATATATTCTTTCAGGCTTTCCTTCTTATACCATTTTTATATTTATGTTAAAGAATGCTTACAGAAAAGAAAAGATTCATGCATCGGCATTGCAGAATCACAGCTTGTACATGTGTTACTTTCTGTCTGACCTTTAACATTGTTACGTCTGTGTTGTTCCAGGCAACATCCTGTGTCATTCCCAAAGACTTCTTTCACAATAGCAGTATCCTTTGCTTGTACATACTGATTGTAAACAGGAGCAGAGCAGAATAAGTAATTCTAAAGCAAGGTTGCTTGGTGAGCTACGACTATCCAAACTATCAATCAATATTAAATGACTAACAACTATGAATTCTCCAGTAAATTTCCAAGCACCAAATTTCCAGCCCCACAAAGCTTGCTCCATCTTCAACATGACTTCCCTTCAAACTGAAACATGGCTATCGTGTCTCCTCTTAACCTTCTTTTCCTGAGGCTAAACTTACCTAGCCTCCTAAGTTGCTCGTCCTAGGTCTTCATGGTTTCCAGAGCCTTCACCATTTAGATGGCCCTCCTCTGGACACATTCCAGCTTGTCAATATCCTTCTTGAACTGTAATGTCTAGAAATGGACATGATATTCCAAGTGAGATGTAATTAAAACAGAATAGAGTGGTATCTGTCAGGAACCGAAATCACACACACAAATGTAACAGTGCCAATACACGATTTATTAGGAGTGTGATACGTTGTACAGGACTTCAGTGAGCGAACTGAAAGCAATTAGCAGAAATCAAACATTAGAAGCAATAGATTCTCTTCTCACAGCAAGAGACAACAAGAGACCTCGAAAGAGCCCAGCTCAGGCTGGTGGTTCTTATCAGTGCTGCATTCCTGGCTTTGTTTCTCTAATGGTCTTTGGTTCCCATCCTTGGTTGCAAGCAAGCAGCTAATTAACTACTACTACATGTCCCATACTGAAATATGGAGGGCTATCTGACAGGTATCACTTCCCTTGATCTCGACCCTATACTCCTATTGTTGCAACCCAGAAGGCTGAATCTGTGCTGCAGAATTCTAGTACTTTGTTAGCCCTTTATTTATTTATTTCAGGCATTTGTTACCTTTCAGCCCACAGTGTTTCCCAATCTGTTATCTTTGATAATAAATAAAAACATGAGAAAATTCAGACAGCCAGAGCAGCCACTCCTGGATTTAAAGACTGAAGGCTGTGCCAAATAATACAGTCTGCTGGAAGCGCAAAAGGGATGGTGCCAGGCTGATTTCATTTGGGAGGGAATTCTACAGTTAGGGTGCTGCTGCAGAGAAGACAATGCTAGGGTTCCATCCAATGGATTCCTAGGATTGTACATAAATGGCTAGAAGCCCAAGGGAGAACTAGAGAATTCTAAGGCCCTTTTTGCACCTTACCTTCATCGTGGCAGTGGGGAGTGGCACTCACGCGAGCAGCCGTTTGCGCAAGCCGCTCACGGCAGCCCTTCTGCCTCCCGCAGCAGCTTGACGGTTGTGCGACCGTCACGCTAGTGCCCCGCCCCTTCCTTTCGCAGTGCAACCTGAGGGCTGTAGGCTGCGCTGGAGGAGGAAGTGTGACTGGGCCGGCTTGTTCGGTGCACCGCACGCAGGTAAGTGCTCGAGGGCCCTGCGAGCATTACGCGAGGCGCAGTATTTTTGGCTTAGAGCTGAAAATAAGAAAAAACGTGCGCGTCCTGCTTTAGGCTCCTGAGCGTTGCGTGAATGGGAGTGCGTTGTATGGACCGATGCTCCCATTTACACAATGCTCAAGGGGCCCTCACGCAAAAAAAAAACTGTGTGCAAAAAGGGCCTAAGTCTTTCACCAAATTATAAACCCTAGAATCCTGTAAGATGGAGATATGCCGTTTAAGGTTGTATCAGACTGCTATAGTGTGCAGCGTGTGTAAACCCCTGTATAAGGCTGCAATTTAGTCCAGTTGCGTAGGGATGGGGGGCGATGGGAGTGGTGCACCCCAGGCAGCAATTTTTTGAAGGCACCGTGGCTCTTTGTTTGCCTCCCCCCGTGCTGTAGCCCCACCCCCCATGTGTCCTAGCCCTGGCCTGTCCGTTGTAGCCATGCCCCTGCATGCCATAACCACACTCTGTGTGTCATAGCCACACATCCCACATGCCATAGCCACGTCCCTGCCCCTCCGCCTGCCGGCACTCCAAGCTCCACCACTGGTTTAGTCTTTATAAAGCCTGTTTGTATTAGTGTAAATTCTGGTCTAAGGCTTACAGCGAGAAGGAGAGTCTTTGGAAGAAGAAATCAGGAGCGAGCTGCATTCTAGAGGAAGGAACGGTATAAAGCTTTTAAATCCTGGCTTTCTTTCTTGGTGACATCTTACTGTATTTGTCTTAGAAATGGCAATAAGGTAAATAATGTATATCTTATAATTGGTATGTAACATCTATGCTAGAAATGTTACATTTCAGTTATATGGTATACATTATTTATATTATTGTATATTATATTTATTATATATATTCATTGCACACATTCTTTAAATGTTAGCTAAGGCCATTTCCGCACTAGCCTGTTATAGCGCGATGATTCCACTTTCAACATCCTTTGGAATCCAGGGGTTTGCAGTTTCGGGAGGGGCCGGCTGGTACCATTACCTCCTTTGATCTTGATCTGGATTCAAGAAGTAAGAAGTCCTCTTGTGATTTTGAAAAAAAAAAAGTGAGTTTTAAAATGTCAAACAGTATGCAACATACTTTAAAAACTATTCCTGGAATCTTCTAGGAGAGAGAATTTACATTTTTGGGCCTTAGAAAAGGTGGTTGTGGGGTGTGCAAAAACAGCTGTGGGAGAGGGCTGCTTGCAGCTCCAGGACTGTTACTTGACCAGCCCAGTTTGATGATTTTTGTAGTTGAAAGAATTGTAGCTTCTCTAAAACATGGAGAAGGAAAATGAAATGCTTGAAGTGTTGGGTCACTCCACAGTCTCATATTCTGTTGTGGGTGGGGAGGCGATTGCAAGATGGATGGGAGAAGAAATGTGTTTTATACCACAGGCTTGTAGCATTCAGATGGGTTTTTAGTTACTTATGAGAAAGTAAATGGCAACCGTAACTTAAGTAACTACTTTTGAGTACCTTGAAAGGGTGACTGCAGTTACTTTTCAAACTTAGTTCTCCAAGATCAGGGTCATAGTGTTGGGGGGGGGATGGAGTCATTTTGATGTGAGATAAGAGATGTTGAAGTGAGTTAAGGGAACATCAGCTAGGCAGGACTGGCTATTTCTCAGTGAAAGTAAATAGTCAAAAATTACCTAATTTCCCATTGGATCAAGTTATTATTCCCACTTAGCTTCTTTACACTCAGCTCCAGGTGAGACTTCCATGGAGCTCTTAAAGTGTGGAATCTCTCACAGATGTGTGGTTAATCTTCTTTAAATTTATGTGTGCAACTGATTTGAGCAAAAGCAAGGTTTCCTTGAATATCTTGAGTTAAAATATCTGGATGCGTTCCAAATGTTCTGAGCCCTTCCTTAAACCAGGAGGGAGTGATAATGAATGACAGCTAATAGAGCTATAAAACTTTGCATTTGCATGAGTAATACAGGGCTAATGTCTGGGCAAAATGAAATTTGAAATGAAAATATTATTAAAACAAGGCCATTAATGAATTTGGACAAATTACAGAGCAGGTACATTTGGCAGCTGGCTAGAGCAGATAATTCTAAGTGGAAATGTTAGCTGAATGGGGAATCAATATAGAACATCCCATAAGAGACTGGAGACATGTTGATATATTCAAAGCTGATCCTACCAGTAAGCAGAATGAGCCAACTGAGTCCAGTGAAAGATGCTGGGGCAGGTTAGTGAACAGTGGCAAGGTTTTTCAGGAAAGACCCATGTATATCTTGAGTGTGTCTTGATTTGGAATGATGATATAGCACTTCTCCTTCATTGAGGGATGTCATAAAATCGTAGAATCATAGAGTTGGAAGAGGCCCCAGGGGCCATCCAGTCTAACCCCCTGCCATGCAGGAACCCTCATCAGAGCACTCCCGACAGATGACCATCCATCCAACCTCCAAAGAAAGAGACTCCACCACACTCCATGGAGGCAGCAGATTCCACTGCTGGACAGCTCTGACTGTCAGGAAGTTCTTCCTGAGGTTCAGGTGGAATCTCCTTTCCTGCAGCTTGAATCCATTGCTCCTTGTCCTGGTCTCTGAAGCAGCGGAAAACAAGCCCACTCCCTCCTCGACATGACATCCCTTCAGATATTTAAACAGGGCTATCATATCCCCTCTTAGTCTTCTCTTCCGCAGACTGAACATACTCAGCTCCCTAAGCTGTTCCTCATCAGGCTTCATGGCTTCCAGACTCTTCACCATTTTAGTCGCCCTCTTCTGGACATGCTCCAGCTTGTTGATATTCTTCTTGAACTGAGGTGCCCAGAACTGGGCACAGTATTCCAGATGAGGTCTAACCAATGCAGAATAGAGTGGTACCATCCTCTCCCTCTATCTAGACACCATACTCCTATTGATGCAACCAAGAATCGCATTGGCTTTCCTGGCTGCCGCATCACACTGCTGACTCACGTTCAGCTTGTGGTCTACCAAGACTCCTAGAACCCTTTCAGCCATCCTTTCCTTTCCTCATCAAAACTGATGAACATTCCAGTGAACATACAGTTGGCCCTCCACATCAGCAGGTTTAACATTCACACATTTGATTGGATTATCTGCCACTGCCTCCACCACTGCCTTATGCCATTTTTAATAGTGACTTAAAGTCTTTCCTTCTGTTGCAGTCTCTCTGCAAGCTTTGCAAGGCTGAGAAAGACTGCAAACACAAGGTGTGGTTTGTAAGTACCTATTAAAAATGGCGTAGGGCAGCAATGGAGGCAGCAGCCAGTCCTGCCAGCTGCTGCCACCTTCTTCTGCCTTGAAAAAGAATCCTGCCACCTCAAAGGCAGAACCGGACAGCTGGCATTTTCTGCACCACAAATTCAAATGCATTCTCTACTGCACATTTGAATCTGTGTTTTTACATATGGTTTTGGGGGGACTATAGATATTCACAGTTTTCCCACTTTTGCAGTTGTCCTGCCTCAGATTCCAACACACACACACAGAGTTACTTGAGGAACAGCATTTTACTCAAGATCTCAACAGATAAGGGTAGGGATAAGCTAAAGTCTTTGGAAGGAAGGCTTGCTTGGGAGGTTTCATGTATAGAAAGGGACATGCAGAAAAGAAGTCCAGTCCAATCCAAGTTCCAAGACACATGAACAGGGATGAATAAGGTTCAGTCCAGTGGGTGTACTTTGGTTTTGTCTGGAAACCTCAGATTATCAGCTACAGGGAAGTTAAAAAGACAGGCACATAAAATGAAGGAATAGGGCACCCCATTTAGCATATAGCAGTTTGTCTTTGGTACCAGAACTGAAGCAGAGCAAATAGTCCTTTCACACCAGATTCAGGCCCAGCCAGCCTTCATTCCAGCAGCTTAACTGAGATGGGAAAAAAGGTCACTGTGTTGTTTTTGCTAACTAGATCATTTTGAAAATAATCTAGAGGGCCTAAGGTTTGCTAAAAACTACCCAGAGGCCCAGAATTCTATATGTTAGGGATATCACCATAATCTGTAAGCCCCTGTCCTTCATTCTGATTCCCTACTGTTAGAAGTTTTGCAGAACTTGGTATATGACTTTTTGCAAGGAAATAGTTACTGTACTTATTATTCTGATCACTGAATAGAGTGTTGCTTGTTATTGTTAACTGCAGTTTAGAAAGGTAACTTATCAGCAACTTGCTGTTACTGTCACTATTGTGCCAATGGAAAATAGAGGAAAGTGCTCTCTGGTTCCTCCAAGTGGTTGATTCAGATATTGCTCTTTAGAAACTGGGAAAAAAAATTCAGAAGACCTTGCAAAGCAGTCTACCACTGTAGCATGAGGTGGACACCCGTGTGGGCCTTGCTCCTTCCTCTTACCATTGCACAGATGAAGTCAGCACACATGCTCAGTAAGGAGGAACAGGCAGATAATCTGCTCTCATTTTACTGATAAGTACTGAATTGCAACCTTGGCAATTATAGGAAAAACTCCATCGAGCTCCTTATTTTAAAAGGGGCTAGTTAGCCAGAGTAACTTGTTAGAAAAGCAAGTTCCTTCCCAGCTCTGAAATGTGCATAGTTATACCAGCGAAGTGCAGTGACTTGGGTTCTGAGCGCTTAACTCTTGAAAGGAATAAATACTCTGGGAAGTAGTTGTTAGAAATAAAAGAAAGATTTACATTTCATTGTTTCTGGAAAGCTAGTCCTGGATAGAACAGGAGAAGAAGCCTGACGGATTATAGAAGTCCCAGGAGGAGGCTTCCGTGTGTACTGACATGATAGCAGTCACTATGGAAACCCCATATGTGAATGCTCCTGTCTAAGATGAAGGACGATGGCAACAGCAGTAACAACAAAATCTTTACAGAAGGAGGAAAGAAATTGACCCCAAGAACAGCAATATCAGTGAGCAGAAGAAAACATTAAAAAGGAGTCTACTTGTCTATTGCTCTCTACTGGTTTTGGTTACTTGTTATACTCATTCGTGATCAGATTCTTACACTGATAAAGTCTCACTCCTTTTTATTTTCAGTTAAGATCACGTGCACATACACACAGCAGAAATGGGAACTATTCCCTTATGAAATCATTTTCCAAATGGATGCAGCTCTAAATCTGCTTTGGTTGTTGTGTGCCGTCATTTTTAACTTAACAATGACCCTAAGGTGAACCTATCATGGAGGTTTTCTTGGCAAGGTTTGTTCGGGTCCAGGGGTTGCCTTTGCCTTCTTTTGAGGAGGAGAGACTTGCCCAAAGTGACCCAGTGGATTTTCATGGCTGACTCCAGAGTCATAGTTGCATGCTCAGACCACTACATCACTCTGGCTCTTTCTGCATTACATCTGGGCATTGCAAGGAATCCTCAAGCTCTGTTACAAGGTTCTGTTACCTCAAAAGATCGGAGAACTGGACCAAAGCTAACAAAATGAATGTCAACAGAGAGAAATGTAAGGTCTTACACTTAGGCAGAAAAAATGGAATGCACAAATATAGGATGGGGGACACGTGGCTGGATAACAATACGTGTGAAAGGGATCTAGGAGTCTTAGTTGACCATGAGTTGAACATGAGTCAGCAATGTGATGCCACAGCCAAGAAAGCCAATGCAATTCTTGGTTGCATCAAGTATGGTGTCTAGATCAAGGGAGGTAATGGTACCACTCTATTCCGTCTTGGTTAGACCTCATCTGGAACACAGTGTCCAGTTCCAGGCATCTCATTTCAAGAAGGATATCAGCAAGCTGGAGCGTGTCCAGAGGATGGCGACCAAAATGGTGAAGGGTCTGGAAGCCATGAAGTCCTATGAGGAGCGGCTTAGGGAGCCAGGGATGCTTAGTCTGCAGAAGAGAAGGTTAAGAGGGGACATGATAGCCATGTTTAAATATTTGAACAGATGTCATGTCAAGGAGGGAACAGGCTTGTTTTCCGCTGCTTCAGAGACTAGGACAAGGAGCAATGCATTTAAATTACAGGAAAAGAGATTCCACTTGAACCTCAGGAAGAACTTCCTCGCAGTCAGAAGTGTCCAGCAGTGGAACCTGCTGTCTCAGTGGGGTGTAGTGGAGTCTCCTTCTTTGGAGGTTTTTAATCAGAAACTGAGTGGTCATCTGTTGGGAATGCTTTGATGTGTGTTCCTGTATGGCAGGGGGTTGGACTGGATGGCCCCTCTGGTCCCTTCCACCTCTGTGATTCTAAGTGGTGTCCCCTGGGGAACTGATGCCCAATACCTTGCCTAGAAATGGAGTATTGGAAATTCGACAATGATTATTTAATGTGGTGGGATTCAAGGGGTGCTTTTTAAATGGCTGTTATGTTACCCTGTTTTCTGGAGGTCCCGGGAGGGGCGCCCAAATAACCAAACAACAACAACACAACTTTGGGGAAAATTAGCTGGAGCGCTCACTAAAGCTAGAGAGAGGCAGGGTAACTTAGCAGGATCTTGCAACCCAGTGTCTATGGGGTCAGGTCAGTCAAGCAGCCAGACGGTTTAAAATAGCAAAAATGATGTTTTATTAAATACAGACAAATATTAAAGTCACCACAGTCACACAGCTAACTAAAGGAATCAGAGATTGATTTGAAGTAGGGATTTTCAGAGGGAATTGGGTGATACAACACCTGTCTCGTAGTCCTGTAGTTTGAGAGCGATGTTGGGGTGCACGGAAGAAGTTCAGCGCGGTTCGCTGAGGGAAGCTCGCTGAACAAAGCGGCAGCAAGGTGGTCTGGAATTTGGGAGCGATCCGAGGATGGTCTCAGAATCGGGGTTTTTTATAGGGTGAATTGTGACTGCAGGCCATACCTTACTCGGTGAGAACAATGCGATTTAGGAGCGGGACAAAGCTTTGGAAAGGTCAGAGTTTAGCATGATTGGCTTAGCACCGATTTAACAATAGCGTAGCCAGTATGCAAATGCGGAGTACTTAGTACAGCTTTGTGAGGCTACCTGCTCAGGGCGGGGAGCCTTTGTTAGTATCGCGCCTAAGCAGTGAGGTGTTTGCCGGAGAGATCCCTGAAGTGACGAACTGGCTCTGTCCAGCCTGCCTGGGTGGAGAATGGAATGTCCAGCAATTATCGGCCGTGCCTGTTTACATGCTTGTCCGGAGGCCTCGCAAACACGTGGAGCGGGGTGGCAGAGGAAAGCGGAATGGTTTGATATCAAAGCGATATCAGGTGCTATCTCCGCATAGGCCTGGACCGCAGTAACAGTTATACAAATGCCTCCTTTGGTTATTTTGGAAATCTGTCTAGTAGAGGCATTAGTCACTTCCCTTGTCCATTCAGCCACTCCCTTTGGCCTTTTTAATAAGCATACATCTGATGAGTCCTATCTACATATTCAAGCTGTACAAATTTTAAAATATCCATTATTATTGGGTAAGCAATAAGCAATATTATTGGATAAGCAAGTCAGTATCTATAGTGTCCATGTCAGAAGGCATCTAAGTGCCTTTGACTGCAAAATGCTGATCAAATTGTTCACAGGGGGGCTATTGAGTGGTCTGAATTCTCTTTTTGTGGACCTGGGTGTAATATAGTACTTTTCTATTTGACACAGCTCTGTTGGATGGCTCTTTGCAGATGCAACGATGACAGAAAAGTTGTTGTTGTTGGCCATGGGATAGGGCCCTAAAATAAGCTCTGGTCTGTGTTTGGTCAGACTTCTTCAGAGTTCTCCATAAACATCACTCTGGTTGTCACCACACTTGTTTCATTGCTGTCAGCTATCTAGAAAACCGGGGGACCTATTTGACTCTACTCTGTGAGAGGAGGCTCTCAGGAGAGATTGCATCTACCACCCCTGGCCATTTTCCCTTGCCAAAGATCAAGCAGGACTTCAACAGAAGCATCTGCCAAGGTGACAGAAAAATCCCAGGAGCCACAAGGAAACTATATGGATCCATCAGCCCCCTATGGCAGATCTTGGTTGGTCATCCACTTCTACATATGGAATAAGCTGTAAGTCCTGCCAAATAGTGATATGACCATAACAAGAGAACGCTTATATAGAAATTTCTTCCTCTCCAAGGTCACCATCATCCCATCCAATACAGAAAATGAAGTCCAAAGCATGCCCTGCAGCATAACTGGAGCCAGACCCACAGTTGTTATAACAAGATATGAAGATCTGAGCGATTCCTGGTAGGGCAGCCTTAGCAACAATGGTAGTTTTCCAGCCAAGCAGGCTAGGGAGACTCCAAAACTACCTTAACCTCCCTCAGTACCTTGCAGCTCAGCTTGTATGGTATGTTCCATCCAGGAATTTGAGATCTATAAGCAAAGGATATTGCCTGTTCCACCAATGGTACAGCTCTGTCAAAGCTGCAAGCATTTCAAAATCTGGCTCTGCATTTGTGGAATGGTCTTTTCGGACTATTGCTGGAGGAGGATCTCACCCATTTTTGTAAATGGTTGAAGACCTTCCTCTTTGACTCACCATCTTAAACCACTGAGTTGTGTTTAAGATGCTGACATGGGTAGTGACTGGTAGGGTGTTGGGGATTTCATTCCATGTATTGTTGCAGTGTTATGTTTTATTGTCTTTGTCTCTGATTGTGTATGTCGATGTTCCGCCCTTTGGTGAAAAGGGCATTATAAATAAACATTATTATTAAGAGCAACTCTCTGAGAATGTTGAAGAGTGGCATGGGTGGTACACCAACAAAATCCCTGGTTTCTCCTGGTCACCCTTCTTTAAATATATGCAATAGCAAATTCTATCATTCTGTATTCTGTAGGGTACACAGCACATTCAAAAGTTATTAATATAATCTAGTTTGAATTCAGTTCCATCCTCCTCTTTGGAAACATTTGCTTGCTTTGATAGTTTAACAAGGCTGAATGTGTTTTTAAAAATGGAGCTCTGCTTGAGCAAAACACTTACATGCTAATAGACAAGTAGTGGTGTGTTGAATTCTTTCTTTCTTTCTTTCTTTCTTTCTTTCTTTCTTTTTCTTTCTTTCTTTCCTTCCTTCCTTCTTTTGTTCATTCTTTCATTGGTTGTTTCTATTATGCTGATTTGAAGGGCAATTTTCTTGTCAACTGTAATTAAACCAGAATACATTACCAAAGGCTATTGTTAGTTGAGCTCTCTAGGAGGCTTGATTCAAGCTGAGTGACTGCTTTAACAAAACATTTGACACATTTATGACTCTCGAGGTGATTGTGCCCATCCCGGTGTTTGCACAATAAGCCTGAAGTGGGCAGAATCAGTTCTCTGTTGTCTTCTGTAAAAGCAAGAGGAAAAGCTTTGTTAAATTCTAATAAATTGTGCAAAGTCTTTGGTCCTATTTAGGAGCTTGTCAACACGGTCAAAGTGAGTTCCTACCTTGGAAACTCCTTGGTGATCCTCTTTCTGCAGCCATGGTCTTTATTTATCAGTTCTAGTACACAAGGAACACATATTTCATGGTATGAAGGGCAATGCCTTTGAAATATTGACTGTTGCCTTCCTTGGGCTTAGTAGAGAGTTGAATATAGAGTATGCAGCATGTGCAGGAAGTTCAGAGAACAGACATGTGACTAGGACAAGGAGCAATGGATTCAACCTGCAGGAAAGGAGATTCCACTTGAACCTCAGGAAGAACTTCCTGATGGTCAGAGCTGTCCAGCAGTGGAATCTGCTGCCTCCATGGAGTGTGGTGGAGTCTCCTTCTTTGGAGGTTTTTAAGCAGAGGCTGGATGGTCATCTGTTGGGAATGCTCTGATGGTGTATTCCTGCATAGCAGGGGGTTGGACTCGATGGCCCCTGGGGTCTCTTCCAACTCTAGGATTCTATGATCATAACAGAAGTGCCTGAGATCACACCCATGTTGCTGATCAGAAAAGAGAGATGGAGGAGCCAGCCTCTATAGTTTTAATCTGTCTATGTGAGGATGTGAAACAAGTTTAGAGATGGAATAGAACTTCATTGGATTTGAAAATTCCAGTGCAAGCAGACTTTTTGCATCTCCTGAGGGTTGTCATAAGAAGACACATACCTTGCTTTGAGGATTTCCATGTTCATGAGATGTATGATATGTTTCCAAGAGATGAAGTATGCATGGAAGAATGCATACTTAAAAAAAGGGAAAAAAATAGATGAAAAATGTGGGCAATTGAAAAAAAGAGAGAGAAAAAAATTATCTAATTAAATAACGATATGTTTTTCAACTATCTTTTGTGTTAACTTATGTTGTAAAGCCCCCTTGTGTCCCATATTGAGAGAAAGACAGTGTGTGTGTGTGCATGTGTGTCTGTGTATATTTAGTCTGTTGCTATTATTCCATTTGGCAGGGGGTGCAGCCAATGAGAGTCTGGAAGGTCACTTCCTTTTGAGAAGGGGGCAATTGTTGCAGGCCTTTAAAAGACCAGTCCCCCCCCCCGGAACTGGGATCCTTGAGGGGCTCAGCATTGGCAGGCGGGTGTTGTTAGTTTTGCCTCCCTGTGAGAATTTTTCTTCTAAAACAATGAAAACAGAAAATGCGTTGATTTAAAACCATCATCATTGTGGTCGTCATCATCCAGCTGAAGCAGGTAACAATCTGATTGTTAACGAAAGCAACAGCAAAATAAGAAACGAAAGTTTACAAAACTAAGTAAATAAAAATAATTGTTATTATTAACTCTTTTACAAGCAAAATGTGTACTTTGAAATTCCTTCATGTGTTCAGCATGCATTGTTGTTGTCGTGTGCCTTCAAGTTGTTTCTGACTTATGGCCACCCTAAAGCAAACCTATCATGCGGTTTCCTTATAGGATTTATTCAGAGGTAGCTTGCCTTTGCCTTCCTCTGAGGCTGAGAGAGTGTGAGTTGCCATCCAGTGGGTTTCCATGGCTAAGCAGGGATTCAAACCCTGGTCTCCTGGAGTCCAAGTGCAACACTCAAACCACTACAGTGCACTGTCTCTTACACTATGAATAGGGTAAGTGGCATGAAGTCTTTGTGGCTTATGGGAAAACTCAGTTACAATACCTGTCTTAAGAGTTGTGTACCTGTCTGTGCTTGATAATTTACTACACTTCTGGTGGATAATTTCTGAGGGGGCTCAACTACATATAGGTCTTGATGGTCCAGTTTTGGCTGTTCATTGGGGGGAACTCAACCTAGTCTGAATTGGTGGAGAGGCTTGAATTTTTCCCCCAGGGTCTTGTTAGCAGGCTGTACACCCCCATGCTTCAATATATTTTAATTGGCATACATCAAAATTGATATAAAATATAAATTATACCCTGCTATGGCCGTATGGCCCTGCTGGATAAGAGGAAAGCTGACAGAACACATGCATTGTATAATTAGGTCAAAAAACCCCTCCTAGGCATAGCCAGGTCATAGTCAGGAAAATCACCAGGAGATTCCAAGTGTTAGTGGGCTTCCAGCTAGCCTGGCAACTCATGTACAGAAACAGTTGGTCTGCAAAGCTCCCACAGGTCAGTTGATTGCCTTATTCCTCTTCCTTCTACCTTCAGATTGCTCCCCCGTTGTCTCGAGTCTGCCAGATAATTACAGAGCTATCAAGACAGCCATTAGCCCTTTGTCACCTAATGCTAAGACCATTAGTCTGTCCAGACCCCTTTGTCTGTGTCGCTAGAGAGTCGTTTCTACCCTCCAGGGAGAAATAGAATATTTAAACTCCAGATTGTTGCTATCCAACTCATGGTACATTGGTTACTGAATGTCACTCTGCCACTCTGATTCGTGACTGAGTACCGTCCTTAGACCTGTGTCTAAGCCACATCACTGCTTCTTCACTGTTCTTTTGTATTGGTAAATATTGCCCAGTAGGCCCTAAGCCTTGCGATCCAACTTTCCTCCCTTTACCTTCGGTTAGCTTTGTGTGAGTGCATAACTGTTTGCATCTTGCGTGTGTGATTGTAATTCCTCAATAAGACACATCTTAGCTTGTTTTTGAATCTCTGGCTGGTTCTTCCCTGCACGACTGCTGGTAAACAAAAGTGGAACATCTGGCTAGGTTACCCCACCTCTTACAGGCCTCCTCTTTAAGCTAATTTCCCCAACCTTTCATGGAGGCACTGGCATCATGGGTGGATGTTACGTTTTGGGTAGCAGTCTCTGCTTTGGAGTCTTGATTTGTGTGTGTGTGTGGGGGGTCTGGAGGGGTCCATGTGGACCCTGCAGACTCAGTTGTCCTATTGTATGTGACTTACTGGCTGCACAGTTCCCATATCTGCTTAAAGAAAATTCTCAGGACTTTAGTGTTGTTAATGAGAACTGAGTGACTGCAATATCACCTGTTTTCTGCTTAATCCCATGTCAGGATGATACAGAGGAGAGCTAGGAAAATGTTTTTCAAGAGACATCATCCCTTAAGCCTCAGAGTTCACACTTCATTTGCTTTTATCCACACAAAGGTGGGGGGGTTTATAGAGGGCTGCTCTGCAGTTCAGGCAGCTTGCCAATATGTGTATTTCAGAGTAATAAAATGTGTACAAATTAAGGAATCTCATGTGGAAAATTCATTTGGTGGCCTCAAAAGCCAAATGAATGGTAATTACCTTGAACACAATGCAGCAGCAATCAACACAAGATTAGATCATGCTTTTAAATGTGTGTCTCGTTTTTAAAAAGCCAGAGAGAGAAAGAATGGCAGAATTATAAAGATGATTATGTGAACAGCCAGAATTTCTGCGTGAAGAGGTTGTTCAGAAAACTGTGAAAGGTCTCCTCTTTGAGATATATCAGATAGTCGTCAGGAAGAGTAAGACAGGATCTCTAGAATGGGATGTTTTACACATGGGAACATATATAGAATCATGGAAGAGACTACGATGGCCGTTGAGTCCAAAACCCTGCCCTGCAGGAACACACACACTCAAAGCACCTCCAGCAAATGGCCACCCAGCCTCTGTATAAAAACTTTCAAAGAAGGAGACTCCACCACACTGTGAGGCAGCAGATTCCACTGCTAGACACCTCTGTCAGGAAGTTCTTCCTGAGCTTTAAGTGGAATCTCTTTTCCTGCAGTTTGAATCCATTGCTCTATAGTGTTCTAGTCTCTAGAACAGCAGAAAGTAGACTTGCTACATCCTCCATATGACATCCCTTCAAATATTGAAGCATGGCTATTGTGTCCCCTTTTAACTTTCTTTTCATGAGGGTAAACATACCCAGCTTCCTAAGCAGCTCCTCATAGGGTATGGTTTCCATGTCTTTTACGATTTTGGTTGCCCTCCTCTGGACACGATCCAGTATATCAATATCCTTCTTGAACTGGAGTGCCCAGAACTGGACACAGTATTCCAGGTGAGATCTAACCAAAACATCCTTGGAGTATCAAGTGATCTTCCTCCGTTAGGCAACTGGGTCTCACGTCTGGCAAAGAATCACATGTCCCTGTTGGAAGAATGACAGATACCCGGTGCATGCAGGTGAGTGCCAGGTCATTGCTTGTGGGTGCAGAGGAACTGCTTGGTGAGCAGAAGCAGCCAGCCTGTGAGATCTGGACTGCAGGCAGAGAGTATCCAGGAGCTGAGAGATGAGATATGTCAGGAAGTTAGAGGTGAAAGCAAGGATCTGAGCCAAGGAATCACATTATCAGCAGAAATCAGGTGGTGGGTAAACTGGAAGAAAAGGCAGCCCAAACTATTGATTGTTCAAAGGGCTACATTCATAAGCTTTGGAAAGCACTTGTTGTTGTGCTAATCCACTCACCATCTATACACATACTTACATACAGATGGGTAACTTAGGTCTGTGTGAAGGTTACACAGGCTGCCAGAATGTCCTCCCAACAGAAGTTCACATCTGATTTTAAGAAAATGTTTTTTTTTAATGCTAAACAGCAGCCTATTTAAAAGATGATTGCCACTCTTAAAGCTTTGTTAACTATAAATTTCCAAACACGTGCCAAAGTTTTGTAATTGTTTTGCACCATTTTCCCACAAAATCCCCATCTTTTGCAATGCCCCCCCAAACTGAGATACAGACACATCAGCTCAGAGTTCCTAGCAAACAACACCACACCTCAACATTGTCAAGTTCCCAGTTTTGGAGTTTGTAGTTAACAAAGGTTCTAGGGGCATCTGGAACAAGAAATATCTCTCCTACAAAGAAAAGAAAAAAAAATAGTTAAGAGGGCCACAGAAACAACTGATGAGAAGAGCTACATGCAACCCGGGACTGCACTTAGCTCACCCTGGCACAAACTAAAGAATATGATCAAGTAGACAAGGAGGAAAGAGGAGAAACAATAAAATATCTACTCATCTGTTAAACTCACTGAGTCATACGGGGCTGGCAGGATTGGCCTTTTACTACCTTAGTAGATGGATCAAATGGCATCTCTCCCTCCCTTATCCAAAGCTGACTGGATTCCCCTACGTAATCTTGTATCTTAAAAGATATCTTACAATCTATGTAATCTTACTTTGTTAATGGCAGCACTGCATTGTCCATAATACATGTAGGGCAGCAAGGAAATTATGGAAAATTAGACAAATATCACATTTTCAGCAATGTTTTAGACAAAGGGACATGGCTGAGATCCTGGAAGGGTGTTAGACTAGATGGCCCTTGGAGACTCTTCCAACTCTATGATTCTGTGGTTCAGTGGAACAATCAGAGCTGGCTGCTAATTACCTCTGACCCACAGCATCTGCCAACAGAAGCAATTGCCTCACTCTGATGGGAGAACCAGTCCTGCGGCCCTCTTAACATGTTTCTCAGCCTAACCTGCTTTGCTGGTCTCATTTTGGTTTAGCTATCCTTCCTGACAAGTTCCCTCAGGAAGCATTGGGTTATGGATTAATAACTGTGACTCTGATGCCATGTTCTCTTGTTTGGGAGAGAAGTGACTGGTGGAATGCCACAGGGTTTTGTCCTGGGCCCAGGGCTGTTCAACATCTTCATCAATGACTTGGATGAAAGAATAGAGGGCATACTGATCAAATTTGCAAATGACCAGATTGGAAGGGGTTGCTAATACGCCAGAGGACAGGATCAAATTTCAAAATGACCTTGACAGATTGGAGAGCCGGGCCAAAGCTAACAAAATGAATGTCAACAGAGAGAAATGTAAGGTCCTACACTTAGGCTGAAAAAATGGAATGCACAAATATAGGATGGGGGACTCGTGGCTGGATAACAGTACATGTGAAAAAGATCTAGGAGTCTTGGTAAATCACAAGCAGAACATGTGTCAGCAGTGTGATGCAGCAGCCAAGGAAGCCAACATATGTCTTGGTTGCATCAATAGGAGCATGGTGTCTGGATCAAAGGAGGTAATGGTACCACTCTATTCTGCATTGGTTAGACCTCATTTGGAATCCTGTGTTCAGTTCTGGGAACCTCAATTCAAGAAGGATATTGACAAGCTAGAGTGTGTCCAAAGGAAGGCAACCAAAATGGTGAAGGGTCTGGAAGCCGTGAAGCCCTATGAGGAGTGGCTGAGGGAGCTGGGGATGTTTAGTCTGCAGAAGAGAAGGTTAAGAGGGGACATGATAGCCACGTTTAAATATTTGAAGGGATGTCATGTTGAGGAGAGAGCAGGCTTGTTTTCCACTGTTCCAGAGACTAGGACAAGGAGCAATGAATTCAAGCTGCAGGAAAGAGCATTCCACCTGAACCTCAGGAAGAACTTCCTGGCAGTCAGAGCTGTCTGGCAGTGGAATCTGCTGCCTCCATGGAGTGTGTTGGAGTCTCCTTCTTTGGAGGTTTTTAAGCACAGGCTGGATAGCCATCTATTGGGAATGCTTTGATGAGTGTTCCTGCATGGCAGGTGATTGAACTCAATGGTCACTGGGGTCTCTTCCAACTCTGTGATTCTAGGATTCTATGGCTGGATCAATCTGTTTCTGATATCTGTCAGTTTTCCATTTGTCCGTTTGTAAGCCTGTTCCACCCTGTTTTCTCAGTAATATGCATTTTTTTCTTTAAAATTAGAAGGCATGAAAATTACGTATCTCATCATTCATTTCTAAGCACATGCATTTGTGGACCTATTTCCTTTTAAAATACTCACTTCTAAGTACATTTATCCTTTAAAATTATGAACTTTGTATGCATTTTTTGAGCAAGACTGTACACTAAAATTCAGAGAAGTGCAATATCAGAAGCATGATTTTGTTACGATCTGCATGTTAGTCTGAGAGATGTGAAGCAAATCAGTTTTATTTGAAATATTGGGTGGAATGAAATACCCACAAACATTGCTTGCATTTTAGGTAGAAAAGGGCCCAGTAGTTAAACTTGTATGTTTTTGTGTACTTGCAAAAACACACACATGCACATACACACACAAACACACACAGAGGCAACAAAAAATGACATTGGGAAGGAGAAGTAAACACACCAGAAAGGCATTAAATTCAACACACATCGTATTTCATAATCAGAATCCCGCAGTCGGAGCTGACACCACAGAATGAGTTTCTCACCATCACAGGAACATAAAAAACCTGCTGCATTTGCTTCTCTTGGCACTTTGTGCCGGAAACTTCTTTGGCAGTGGATGGGGACTATTAATCAAGATGAGCGGGAGAGAGATGGCTGAGGGATGCTCTTGGTGTTGCATCTGTGACAGAGGGGAGAGCAGGTGCTGTGTACAGCTGTGGGGGGACTGCGTGCACATGCAGTTTCTTGTGCAAAGAGAAAAGGAGAGACTCTCACAGTCCCTTTTGACCAGATGCGGTCGTGATGCCCTGGGCCCCATTCACACTAGGTGATTATTGCATTGTTGTTCCATTTAACAGCCATGGAATCCAGTGGAATCCCAGAGTTTGTCGTGTGGGGAGGCACTGGAGTGCTCTGGCTGAGAATTCTAAATGCCGCCCCCCTCATTGCCACATCTAGGATTCCATGGGCCCTTTTCGCACGCATTTTTTTTGCGCAAGCGCCCCTTGAGCATCGCGTGAATGCAAGCGTCGGTCCGTACGACGCGCTCCCACTCACACGACGCTCAGGAGGCTAAAGTGGGGTGTGCGCACATTTTCTTATTTTTGGCTCTAAGCCTAAAATACTACGTGGTTGTGCAATGCTTGTGACGCCCTCACGCATTTACCTGCGTGCGGTGCATTGGCGAGCCAGGGCGGTCGTGCTTCCTTCCCCCAACGCAGCCTACAGCTCCCAACTGTGCTGTGAAAGGAAGGGGCGGGGCGGGGCACTAGCACGACGGTCGCGCAACCGGCAAGCTGATGCGGGAGGCAGAAGGGCTGCTGTGTGCGGCTTGCGCAAATGGCTGCTCGCGTGAGCGCCGCTCCCCACTGCCGCGACCAAGGTAAGGTGCGAAAAGGACTATGGTATGGAACCATGGAAGTGAAAGTGGAATAATAGTGCTATAATTCCACAGTGTGATTGGGTTGGCCTTTTGTTGCTATTGGCCATCACGGTGATTTCAACTTACAGCAACTGTATGAAAGTAAGACCTCCATGAACCATGCCCTGCTAAGGTCTTGCAAACGAAGGGCCGTGGCTCTACCCACCTGTAATGTGGTCTGTCCTGGGCTTGGCAGCTGCCGAGGTTCCTCAGCTGCCTAATTAGCAAGATAACGTCAGCTCTGCAAAACAGCCTTGGGGCTGAAGTAAACTCTCAGTAAAAATACAACAGCAGTCCAGAAAGGGAATAGTCCAAATGCCAAACCAATAATCTGAGTGAAGTGTCAGGGTCCCAGGTCCAAAGCACACAGATAGAGAATGCAAGATCACCATGGCTGTCACCACCAGCAGCATCAGGAGATTCCAGCAACCTTCTGTTGGTGAGGCCTCTGATTATAGAGCCTCAGCATCGTGCCCAGCTGTGTCCTAATTAATGAGCCCTTCCCATATAAGCACTGCCAGAGAAGACCTGGACTTTCCCTTTACCTCCTGCACTGGCTACCATAAGTACTGCCTTTTCACGTTTCTGGGCTGCAGCTGCTGGGAAGGGACCTGTCTGGGTCCTGGGGCAAGGGCATGACATGGTCTCCCTCTGTTCCTATCGCCTTCCATTTTCCTCAGCATTATTGTCTCTTCCATTAATTCATGTCCCCTCGTGATGTGTCCCAAGTATGATAGCCTCAATTTAGTCACTTTGGTTTCTAGTGGTTTTTTACTGTTGGAAAATTGCTTTTCTTTGCCATTTGAGAGTTTCTTTTCATACTGTTGATAATAAAAGATGTGCTGCAGTTCATTTGTTACCCTTATATCTGATCTTCCCTCCAGTAAGCTCAAGGGAGCATATGCAACACTCCTCCTTTTCCTCTAATCTTCACAAGTTAGGTCAGGCTTAGACTGAGTGGTTGGCTCAAGATTACTCCCCAAGTTTCAGGGTTCAGGTGGGTTTGAACATGGGTTTCCCACCTCACAGACCAACTGTACTACACTTTGGGTCGGAAACTAATGCCAGGTCCACAGGGCGATTTTCTGCTCTTGAGGCCTTTGAAGGCTACACAGACATCCAGAAATGTCAGTACATACATAAGAAAGGCAGCTAGAAGTCTATTTCTATTGTGGAAAACCAATTTTTTTAAAAAAATTAGGCAGTATAGAGGCAATGTATCTAGAAGGAGAATTGCTGCTTCCAGAAGCTTATCAGAAAAGCAACTCAGCTATTGGGGGGTAGGGGAGAAAAATGAGATCTGGGGAGTTCACAGGGCCACACTTTGACCACCCCTTTGTTAACCTGTACTAGGTCCCTATTCTGTAGGATGCAACTTTCTGCATACTGAAATCACTGATTGGGTCTTGAATGTTGCACATTAGTAGACAGGGCTGAATGGAAAATGGCCCACAATATTTGCTACCCTGTTTGTTGGTGGCAAGAAGTAGGGAAATTTAGATTATTTTTTTCTTCAGAAATGGGGCAACACCTATCCATAATAGGTAGGGTTACCACGTCAGAACTATTCCAGGGTGAATGCACAAGTCTGTGGATTTTCAGATGAAGAATTTAGCTTGAAAGAATGCACATCAAAAATTGGGGGAAATATGTACAAAAGGAGTGTATTTTTAGCAGAAAATGTAGAAAAAAAGAGAATGTTTGATGAGGGTGAATGTATACAATTTTAGTGCAAATTTCCATGCATTTTTAGTAACACAGAAAATGGGATGAAAGTGACTTATAATTGAATGTATACACAACTGACTAGGGCTGGAAATAAACACATCTATCCGTAGAAACAAAACAAACAGTCTGACACAGGAGTAGGATGCTTCCTTGGAGACACAGAAGCAGCATTAGTCAATGCTCATGAGTTATGACGGCTAAATGATACCTCTTGATTCAGAGGGAGATTGCCAGTGAGCACCTTTTACTAGTGGTCCACAATAGAAAAGGGATAATTCACTTTGTGGCATTATTTGTGGGCTTCCAGTAGGCATGATTCTCTCAACTGTAAGTCAGGCTTATGTCAAAGGCCATTTAGTGGTGAGAATGCAGAGGAATGGGCCCCTGGACTTACTTACTGCAGGAGTAAAGAGATGTGCCTTGAGAACAGGGCAGCCAGAGATTGGCCATTTCCGCACAACACTCTTATAGCACGATGATTCCACTTTCAACCTCCTATGGAATCCTGGGGTTTGCAGTTCCGAGAGGGGCCATAGGAGGTTGAAAGTGGAACCATCACGCTATAAGAGTGTCATATGGAAACGTTCTATGTCAAGGAGGGAATTACTTATTCTAGACCTTAGAGGAGCTCCCCAAGGTGCTGAAACGGAGAGAGGGTTCAGCACCTTGGACAGTGCTTTAGAAGTGGAAATAAAATCCAGAGGAGTTTTGCTGTATTTGTGGTATAGGATCAACCCACCCACAAAAAACGCTGATAAAAGATTTTTAAGGTTTATTGCTACTTATGACAAACTATCAGATTGGTATAGTGGTTTCAGGAATGGGCGACTACTCTAGAGATCAGGATTTGAATCCCTGCTTGGCCCTGGAAACCCTCTTGGTGGCCTTGGGCAAGTCACACATGGACCTAAAAGAAGGCAGTGGCAAACCTGCTCAGAACAACTCTTGCCTCAAAAACCCTGTGATAGGTTCACCTTCAGGTCACCCTAAGTTGGAAATGACTTGAAAGCAGACAGCAGCAACAACAAAGGAAAGAGCAATGAAGAGCAAGCGCTGCCATTTCCAGGCCATGGTTTGACGCTGCTGGCCCCATCCTCCAGTACAAGACTGGAACTGAACCAGAAGCTAGCTTCAGAAGACCCCGTGGGCACTGGGGAGAGGTCTTGGTGGCTTTTTTAAATCAAGAATTGCTGCTCCTGGAAGATATCCTGCTTTGTCCTAGTGGGATGTCCATAGAGGAGGCTGGTAGTCACTCCCCCTGCCAAGGTTGTAGGATTTCCATCTCTGGCATAGAGGAATAATGAAGGAACCCATCAAGCAGAGACCAACCACCTATTTTCTTTCTTTTGGTCAAAGTGCTTCTTTTAAAACAGTTCTTTTCTGACTGGACATCTTTATCAACCTCAGTTTATTTATTTGTTCAATGCATTGAGTCCACCCAGCCAGCACAAGTGAATCCAAATGAGCCTCCTTCCAGGTAACTAATCACAGACCTGGAGTAATGCCCTATAAACTTAATTGTGAAATTTCATTAGTGGGTTGTTTGTTTTGGATGTCTGTATTTTATGGTGGAATTTTTAACTGTATTATAGAAGCCTGGAGTTGGAAGGGGCCCCATAGGCCATTCCTCTCTCTGTCTCTGTCCTGTCTGTTCATGTCAGGTAAAGACCTTTTCATTCCAGTTTTACTGGCTGTTGAAGAAGGGACTTTATTCGGGGAAGGGTGCTGCACTTCTGTACACCTCCACACTATGTTTTTAAATCACCTTGAATTCAGTTACTGAATCAATATGTTAGGCTGTTTAATTGCAGTTTTTAGTTATATCTTTTTAATGACATTGTGACCTGCCTTGAGTCCCAGTAGTCAGAGAAACATGGGATCATTAAATTAATTAATTCACATATCATCAATCAATCAATTAATTAATATATCGTTTAGGTGAGGGGTACCCAACTGTGAATCTTCCAGCTGTTTTGTACTTCAACTTCCAGAACCCTTTACCAGCATAGCCAATGGGAGCTGAAGTCCAAAGCAGCTGGAGGACAAAAGGCTGACGGTCATTGATCTCTGTGCATATTTTCCACCTAGAAGCCTGAATGGTTTCTCCTTTGGGAGGGACATGTTTGTGAGGGAGCTGTAGCTCCCTTGAGTATAAATAGTAGAGAAGTAGGATATAAATGCATCCTTAGGGTGTGGGGCTATGGCTTCTCAAAGGGAATGTGGCTATGGGTGCTGTCATAATGAACATCTGCATTTAATATCTTTACTGTTGCATTAATGATTTCAATTTAAAATGTCAAGGGTGTCTTATTGCTGGGGTATATGGGGCACTGCTCATCTAATGCCCATCAGGCACTGACCTCCGCAGTAGACTAGTTCCAACCTTGTCTTGTTATATGGGAGCTGTGCAATCTGAAGGGGTATTTTAAATACTATCTTCAACCGGTGTTTTTAATCTTCCTTTTCCGTACTCCCTTTTGCCTGTGCTGGTCTATGACTGTAATAAAGATTCTATTCTATTCTATTCATTCTGAATGTCAATCCAGGCTTTGAAGGGGCTATCCAAGGTGTTCGTCTTAGTCTGATGATAAGGTCAGTACTTTGAGAACTTCTAGAAAGGCTGAGATCAGTGGTTCTCAGCATGTAGCCCTCCACATCTTTGGACTTCAGCTCCCAGAAGACCCAGCCAATGTGCCCAAATGCTAGACCTTGAAGTCTAAAACATTTTAGGGACCAAAGGTTGTAAGTCATTGTTTAAGGTCAAAACCTAGAGTAGATCCACCACCATCCCCCACTGGCCTGCAAGCCAAGAGTTGCCACTAATGGCCACCACTGAAATCTGCAGGTTTCAGTGGTGGCCAATAGTGGCAACTCTTGGCTTGCAGGTCAGTGGGGTGGTGGATCTACTCTAGGTTTTGAGAAGGTTTAGTTTGAGAAAAGAAGATCACTGCTATCAAAGACCAGCCTTGGATGGCCTCTACCCCAAGAAGGATGTATTTTCATATGATACCGGGTATAGCATTTCAATTAAACTGCAGGCTTAGCATAGGATTCACTGGCACCATTAAGTCACCAATTGCAATGTATTTATTTGATTGAAGCAAGAGATTTTTTTATTAGGAACAGATGCAAGTTAGTGTTTGTTGCCTTGAGAGCATAAGAGGAACTGATTTTCTGTCAGAAAAGATTGGGATCAATGGCATTCCTTTCCTTCCAAGATACTACTAAAACATTTATTTAAAGGTTTATATGCTCCCTTTGCCTTATCTGTATTCCAAGCCGCTTGTCTAATGAAATAAGATTCATTCGCACCTTCCTTCACTGGCTTATTGACAAAGTGTAAGTGTTATGTGACTGGAAGCCAGATGTCTGTCTGTCGGGAATACCTCTCTCTAAACTTGTCAGCACAAATTATTTTATTGCGTTTTTCATACTTGTTCAAGTCTGCTGGCATAGTAAATCCTCGGTCCCTCGCCTGTCCAGTTTTGCATCGGTGTTTGAATTAGCGACAACAGAGGCAACATGCTAAGTGATGCTCCATGTGGTAGAGGTCCCATCCTCCCAAGCCAGGCTCTTCCCTTCAAAAATACGGTTGCTCTAAGTTTTCCAAACAGTGGATTAGGAATGCTGAAGAAGCTTGTTTGCATTTTTAAATGACACCTAACTTAATTTTCAGACTGTTGTTGCATGTGAATTGGAACATAGCTATCCTTCACCTTCCGTACCTCTTCCAATTTTGCAATACCATTCTCAGCTTATTCGTATTATATTTATTTTATTTATATCCTGCTTTCCTCCCAGGAAGGCAGATCACATCCATCCAAAAATTGTGTGGAACAATTTCTATAGAACTGAATGTTGTGAACATCTTTTATTGCTGTATTTACTGTCTAAGACACACTTTTTTCCCTAAAAAATATCCTCTGAAAATGGGGTAGTCTTACATGCCAGTGCGTCTTATACACCTGCAAAGATTCCAGCTTCCATTCCCTGCCTCCCCCGTTCATGTAGCTGTTTGATGGGAAGGACCTTTTGGTATGAAATTCTGAAGAGACTCTGTCGGCCAGGAGATACCACCTGGTTTCATACAAATGCTGCCTCTCATGCTTCCTCGTTTCTGGCAAAGCAAGTTCTTGCTGGCCCAACTGATTTTCCAGGTGAAAATAGTCCAAGTCTGTTCCCCCACTCCCTGGCACTTTGTATAAGGAAGGTAAGCAGCTATGAGCCGTGAATAGTACATCGTTATAATGGAAAGTAACATTGCTGCCCTTCATCACACAGAACAGTGACAGCAGTGTAACTACTGAAAGGCCAGGATCCTTTTGGTGACAAATGCTGGTGTTGTCTATAGACTGTGGACACTGGCGTGAGGGAGGAGGCACGTTCCACCCTGGGTGGCACTTTTTTTAGGGCACCGTCCAGCCCTCCCAGTGCCTACCCTGAAGAGACAGAGTCTCTTCAGGATTTCATACCAAAAGGTCCTTCCCATCAACAGCTAAATGAACGGGGGAGGCAGGGAATGGAAGCTGGAATCTTCTGCATGCGGAGCCTCCCCTCCTGGGTGGACTGCAGCTGTGGCCCACACAGGACTGACCTTCACCCACCTGCCCTGCGACAAGCTGGCCCATCAAGGGGGATGGAGGGAGAGCAAGTGGGCCTGCCCCAGAGCCTCCTCCTTGTGGTGGGTAGAAGAAGAAATACCCACAACCTACCCTTCTGGCACTCAGCAGCCCAGACAGATGGGCGCATGGAGGGGTGGGAACAACCAGCAGCAGCTCTCTCTGCTGCCTCCCCCCCCGCCCCAGACAAGAGTCTTCTGGGAGGAGGAGCGTGGAGAAGCCCCAGTCCTGTCTGGAACAGAGCCAGAGCACCCATGGAGGTGGCAGTGGGAGGAAGGAGGAGGAGCAAGAGGCCACCTCTGCTCTCCAGGGATACCTCCCTGGCAACACCCACAGAGATGCTCGGAAGCCTCCTCAGGCACGGAATGCCACGGGTCAGCTGTCACGACTCAGTCACCCTCACCATCTCGGCTTGGCTGTGGGCGGGTGGGCAGACAGGAAATGGTGGTCTTGAGCGTCCCCCTTCCATGGCACATGAGCATGCCCCCCATGCACACCCCCACTTCTGGCACCTTGCCCTGTGGGGACCGAGGGGCAGGGCTGGCCCTGGGGATCCCTCCCTGCCTTCGCTGCTTTTTGGAGGAGATGTAGGAAAAAATAGATAGGGCAGTGGGGAGAGATTTTAAGGGCAATGTCATTCTGGCCGGTGTTTCCTGTCTGTACCTTTAAAAATCTTATTTATTGGGAGGGGCGACAAAGGCAAGGACCTCTGGGGGCAGCAAAAGCTCTAGCTGCGCCACTGACTACGAATGATGTTGCACAAGAGGATATTGTGAACCGTCCTGTGCAACTGTATTACTCCCATTGCAGAAGAGCAGTGCTCCAGGTGCGGCTGCCTTCTCCCAGATGTACCTGGAGTCCTGGTTCATGCTTGGGTGTGTTCTGGCTGCCCCCAGGCACCTGCAAAGAAGGAGCAACCTTATGCACTTGCTGGATCTAGGCCTTAATGTACTGTCTCCAGGAGCTGTTTCCAAGCTCCTCTCCAGTGGAGAGGAGGGAACTCACTGCTTTCCGCTTTTGATTTTTTTTTTAAGCAAGTCAGCGGGGTGCTTTGTGACAAAGTGTGCTCAATAATGTAACAGCTTCTTATGTTATTTATTGACTTGAAGAAGTTACCCTGGGTGAGATATTTTATGATGTGTTCAAAAAAAGAAAAGAAAAGGTCTACGGACATGGATTTTCCATCACCTGTGTTTTATGTGACAAAGAGGTTATGCTGAGAAGGGAAGATACATAGGGCAGATCTGTGGCTTTCATGGAGCATATCACCAATGTGCTAGCTGCCACTTTTCACATGAAAAAACATTAGTCCCATCACAGGATGAATGAATTTGCCCTTTTCCTATTCCTTTATTATCCCTCCTTTGTTCCCCACCTGAATCCTGATATAAAACAGGTGAACTCTGGTACCAAATGAAGATGCTGAGTACCGACTTGACAAAATGGGGCAGAGAGAAGCCACAGCATGGCAGCAGCCCATCATGCTTAGTGGCCACAGTGCTGAGGGTCAAGGGGAAGGGAATAAAAACAGGTCCTAACTGTTTATAACAGTGGGGAGAAGGTTCAGGCATGGGGGTGGGGATTGTCCATCATTGCCTCCACTGTTGGTTACCCCACCCTTGATATTAATGCAGTTTCCCCAGATCTTTTCAGAACTAAAAGTGACTAGAAATTCACTTTTGTTTTGGAAAAACACTCACCTTCCAAATAAAACAAGGCTCTGTGTATTCCTTTAGAGGTCAGTCTTGGAGGCACTGAGGAGTTATATGAGATTGGAGTGGGGGGGGGGTTTCTGAGGCTACAAAAATTGCCACAAGGGGCCACATCATGGCCTTCGTGATTCCCACCCATGGTTTCTAAAATGAATTCTGAATTCTAAGATGATTGCTGTGCTATTCAGTTCCTTGTGTTAGTTCATACCAGTCCTCTGTATTGTCAGATTCTATGTGCACATTCATAAAATCCTGCAGATAAGCAGGGTGGATGTGATCATGATAACTACTGTCCCTGAAATGTGTGTGTGTGTGTGTGTGTGTGTGTGAGAGAGAGAGAGAGAGAGAGAGAGAGATGTTTCATAGATGCTCATATATGTTAGTTAAACACCACACAAAGATAACTTTGACCAGTGGCATAGGGATGAGGTGTGAGGTGGGTGGTGCACCCTAGCTGGCATTTTTTGGGGGGCACCACCACTCCTTGCCTGCTCCCTGCGCACTGTAGCCCCTCCCGTGCATACTGTAGCCCCACCCATGTGCACCATAGACCCACGTGTGTCGTAGCCCCGCCCATGTGCCGTAGCCCCCAACCCCACTTGCACCAGGCTACACCACTGACTTTGATGGAATTAGTTATCTGCTTATCTGGCTTTTGGTGCCGTTTTACCCATGGGCTCACATGCTTTGGCAGTGTAATGGATGTTAGTGGGAACACTAGAAAGACTCATCAGAGAGCCCACGAATCAGGTCAGATTCATGCTATCTATTTAAGAGGAATACTTCTGCAGGCATGCATTGGCATTGTTACTTCTCTTGTGGATTATCACTAGAACAAGCTTTCATGTAGTTGAGGCTACAGTACCCTATTGCTTTGCTCAGTGCATTTGTTGACTTATCAAATGTGACACAACCACCAGGTGCGGGGATGAGAGGTACAATGGCTGTGGGAGAAAGCCAAGCCTGTGCAAAAAAAAAAAAAGTGGTGTGTGTGTGTGAACTCAGCATGCAGTGCAGGCAATGTGGGGTGGGGGGACTGCTGTACAAAACTGACCTCCTTTGACCCTGTGTTGTTATGTGCTGGTCCCTCTGGTGCTGTTTCACAAAGCAGACACAAAGAACAAATCACAGAAGCCCTAACTGAGCATGGCATGTCATTCAAAGCTGCTGGTTACTCTTTTTTTTTTTTAATGGAAGTTTTCTTGTGGTGTATACAATGCAATTTTTCCCCCATTCCTATGGGTTAACATACAGCGTTTGGCACAATGGATTAATCAAAAGTTGGAGTAAGAACTAGATATGTCAACTACCTTGCCTGTGCTGTTTTTCTACATGCTAGCTGAAATTATCCCTCTACCTGCCCCTTGTACCACTTAGATCTCAGGCTGGGAAGATGGAAGAGGTTGTGTTTTGGCAGTGGAGAAGCACGAAATATGCACTGAATGTGAGCTTGAAAATGTTACTTTTTGGACTGCAACTTGCAGAATCTCCTAGTCAGCAAGAGCAGTGGTGATGCTGTTGCCACCATTTGATGGCTTCTTTTTCAGTCCATAAATAAATAAGGGCAGATGAGTCCACAAAGGCTTGAAGAAATATTATAGAAATAGAAAGAAAAGAAGGGAGAAAGAAAGACAGAAAGAAAGAAAGAAAGAAAGAAAGAAAGAAAGAAAGAAAGAAAGAAAGATGGACAGACAGTTGTATATTGATCTCAAAGAACAAAAGTCTTTTGCCATGCTTTGGACAAAGTACCATTACAATATCTCAAACTGTTCAAACGTTATGGAAATAGCTTTGATAGCAAAAAACATACTCAGCACTTGTACTTTCCCCATATGATGAGAGCAAGTAAGTGAACAACACTTGGGGCCTTTCCACACTAGACTGTTACAGTGCTATTATTCCACTTTCAACCTCCTATGGAATCCTGGAGTTTAGAGTTTAGGGAGGGGCATTTAGAATTCTCAACCAGAGAGCTCTTTGGCCTCAGGAAACTACAAAGCCCAGAATTCCACAGGATGTAGAACGTGGAATAATAGCACTAGAACAGTGCAGTGCAGAAAGGCCCTGAGTCATTCCAATTTGAAGGACTGAGCAATTTTAAATAAATACTTGATGTAGGATTTTAAATCTTGAGTTGAGTCTTGGGGATCCACAGGGGGAAAATTTTTTTTAAAGGGGATCTATGGTAAAGAAAAACTTAAGAACTGCTGTTTTACTGTATTGAGACCAAACTGGGCCAATCCAGATGCTCTATATTGTGTGCCAAATAGCGATTTCTACACATCCCTATTTGCCTTCTGAAGCCAAAGAGGCTCTGTCGTCTGAGACTCTGGCAATTCTTGCTGCTGCATTTCTGGCTGGCTGTTCAGCTCTTGATCGCTTCTGCCCCGAGTCCTTTCCAATGTTCCCCAAATTTAGTCACCACAGCTGGACCTAGGAATGAGAGGAATTACTTTTTCCATAGCACTGGCAGCATTTGTCAGTTTATTCAAGGGAAGTGATTTGTAACCAAATGGATTCAAATTGGAAGTAAAAATACTACCTAAACATTTGGAACAACTTGCTGATGCTAACAGCTGGTTAAGAATGGAATGGATGGCTTCAGAAGATGGAGGACTCTCTTTCACTAGAGGTTTTTAAACAGAGGTTGGATGGCCATTTCCACCCTACACTGTTATGGTGCTATTATTCCACTTTCAACCTCCTGTGGAATTCTGGGCTTTGTAGTTTACTGATGCCAAAGAGCTCTCTGGCTGAGAATTCTAAAGGCCCCTCCCTAAACTGCAAACCCCAGGTTTCCATAGGGTGTCAAAAGTGGAATAATAGCACTGTAACAGTGTAGTGTGGAAATGGCCTTTAGCTGGGTAATCCGGTGTGACTGGGGGCTGAATTAGATGCCACTTGTGGTCTCTTCCAATTCTCAGTCTGTTATCATTTCTAATTCTCATAAACCACACAAATGATACTAAAAATTGCCCTCTGAAAACCATGATGTTTACACTGTGATCATATGATTCTTGGGAAGATGCCTTGTGGGTGTCAAGACACTGCAGATTTTCCACTCATGGGACAGAGGAGATCCATTGGAAGCCCCCATTTCCTTTGATTGGACAGCAATGAAGAAGGACTCGGGTACATGAGAGAGACAGCTCAAGGAGGGCTTGGATCCACAGCACCCTCAGGGGTTATACATTTTCTGTTTTCTAATGCTTGCATGCAAGAAATGAATGCATTCATAAGTTTTCTCTGCAAGGAGTGGGATTTCAAGATTTTTTTTGAAGGTTTCTTTTATTTCCAGATTCCTTTGTGAAAAATCTGGGGACTTGATTTTTGTGCAAAACCAACATTTTTGTGCAGAAACAGTGCCTTTTTGTAGAAAACATGTTGGGTTTTTTTTTGCACAAATATGTTAGGAATTCTTTGCTCAAAACCCTGAGGAGTTTTTATTGGCTTGTTTTGCATAATCTATTTTTTTCACAAGAAAAGCCCTGAAATGCAAACAATTTACAGCAGATGACCATGTTCGTATGTCATGTTGGCATGGCTCATAACATGAGTTGTGCGGATGGTTGTATCTGCCACAGAAGGTACATCCTTGTAGGTTATGATGTAGTGCTAAGTAAAGCCCTATTACATGTGGAAATAAATTTTGTAACTTCTATTGGTCTAAAGAAGTATGGCAAGTTGTGATTAATGACAAGTTAACATGTGACATTACAGTTAAAAAAGGAAACAATGATTTTGATGTGATGTGGAAGATATTTGTGGAAAAGGTGCTAGCAAAAGAGGGAGGTGTATTACCTCCGCAAAAAGAGTTACAATTTTGGAAGGTGGAATAATATGAGGTATAATAGGCTCTGAGGAGGGGGTACACTTAGTTATAGTGATAGGTTTAATTAGTATATTGATATGTAGAGTAATTAAGTAATGATAGTTATAGTTTAGGATAGAAGTGAGAATGAGCTTATGAATATTATATTTGAAAAGGATAGAAATAAGAATGAAGTATTAATACTACATTTTGAAAATGTTAATTATGGGTATAATTAAGAACAGTTGGTGTAATGAGACATATATATATATATATATATGAAACCAAAAATATACAACCAGTGTGATTTATAAAATATTGTATACATATTCCTTTGTATGAGAAATTTGGAGAGAAATAGAAATGTAAGCATTTTTCCCCTTTCGTTTCATTTTTGTTATGTTATGTTTTTGGGCTTTTTTACAATAATTTTTTTTTTTAAATTTTAAAAAATTGTAACTGAGCTGATGCAATGTACAATGTATGGTATATCTGTTGCTGTATTCTGTGCCTGCTATGTATTAAGCTGGTCTAGTTAGTGCTTGCTTTTAGTCATGTTTAATGGGGTTATTATGTACCCTGGTTGATTGCATCCATATTATGTTACATATATGTATCGCTGCTTGCATAGAGAGTGGGGAAAGTGTATTGGGTTGTCACGTTGTATAAAGAAGTTGGATAGTTTTAATCATGTATGCTGCAAGTATGGCCATTTCCACATGGGCTACTAGAAATGGTGCAGAGCGTCCTTCAGGGAGGACGTCTGCACCTGGGAGCAGACTGGGTTGGACCTACTTAATGTAGATCCGCACCTCATCCCACTCCGGAACGACCCCAAGTGGTTGTCAAGCGTGCTTTTGAAAGACTGCTTAAAACAGGTCTTTCAAAAGCACGGAGCGCACCATTCCATGCCCGCTCTCCGGTGCAGATTTGCAGGCTCGCACCAGTGTGAGCCTGCGATCTGCCGGGGGCGGGATTTAGGCTGGTGAGCTTCAGGGGTTGATCAAGACCCTCGACCAACCGGAAGCCACTATTTTCATCCCCAGAGCAGTGCAGAGCGATGAGCACGCTTTGTTCTGGAGCAGCACGGACCGGACCGAGGAGAGAAGAAGTCCGGTGAGTAGTGGCACGGGTGATTCCCTCGCCCCGTGCGGAAATAGCCTATACGATGTGTACTTATTCATGGAAAACAGGGAGGGGAAAGGATGATGGGATATGAACTGCTAAGTGAGGAAACTAGGTTGTATAGGATGATAGGATAAGCTGGGAAACTTAAGGCAGTAAGACAGAACAGTTCCTGGAAGGTGCTTTGAAGGGGGGACCAGATAACAAATTGGCCTTCAAAGTTTATTTATGATCTACCCTGAAATCAGAGAATTCCGGTGAAGAATCATATATTAGGCAAGATCAAAGAGGCACAGGATGCTGGGCTGGGGTATGAAGCGGGGCAGGAGAAAGGGCAATAAAAAAGAGAGCAGCTGGCAAATGCAGAAATATATACAACAAATGCAGGTCTGAGTAGGACCCGGGCGGATGATGAATTAATAAGACATGTGAAATCCACCAATCAATGCAATGTGTGCTGAATAATTATCAATTGGGTCTATGTATACCGTATTTGCTGGTGTATTAGATGTGTTGGCATAGAAGACGCACCATAATTTTCAATGGACATTTTTCAGGAAAAAATTTTTTAGTACCCTGGCAAGGCAAAATGCAGAGGAGAGGAGGGGAAGAGAAGGAAAGGGAAGGGAAGGGAAGGGATGCTCCAACAGGCTTCCTCTGATCCCTCCCTTCCTGTTTTGCTTCAGCAGGGAGAACTGGGAGAAGCAAAATGCAAAGGAGGGGAAGAAAAGGAGTGCTACACCAGGGTTTCCCTGCCCCCTTCTGTCCTGTTTTGCTTCTGGTAGGGAGACCTCCTTTTGCTCCCCCTCCTTTCCCTATGCCTTGAGCCTTACCTGTATTTGCTTGTGTATAAAATGCACCCCATTTTCAGGGGCATTTTTTAGAAAAAAAAGTGTGTCTTATATGCCAGCAAATACAGTACTTTGTTAAGAGGAAAGGCTCTGTAGATTCAGCCACTTAAGTAATGTTCAGTTTCAATCCGTACTTCCAAATAAAGAACATTTCTGTTCACGTTTCTGAGTGTTCACAATGGAGACAGCGTAGAACCACACATGGCACCTTGATGGAACGCCTCCAAGCAGTGGGGTGTCCTTTCTCCTCAAGGAAAAAAATTCTGAGTATTTTTGATGCCCCTTCACCATGATACTCAAAATAATGGATGCAAAGGGATTTTATTTATTTTATTTAAAAAGGCTGCAGTAGTGGAAAGGCCTCCGAAATGCTACCCTTCCCGCTTTGCCCACGATGAACTGTCAGGGCAAAGAGAGAAGGATGTGCTGTGGGTTCTTCCCTTTGCCCACAACTGGGATGCCCTGTTTGTCTTCATTGCCAGAAATCAACACGGCATGAATCAATGTACTCTGCCCTTCCTTGGGGGTTCTTTACATCGTGTTTGCTCCAGCCCCGCAGTACAATTACTTAAGATAAATGTCTCTAAACATGGGCTTTATCATCCATAATCAGGCTTCTGCCTTGCCTGTTTCCATAGAGGTCAAGACATTCAGTTTACATATTTCTAAACAGTCTAAAGGAGGATGCATTTTTTGCTTTTTTTAACTTGCCAGGCACAATTTATGACATTTTATTAGGAACAGTAGAATTGAAGAAACTATTATCTTTTCAGCAATTTCACTTCGGATCTGCCTCTTATCTGAAAGACAATTCTGTTGGCACCAACAGCGGGTAAATAGATTTGTGAAGGAAAGCATTAATTTTCATTCTCTCTCTTTGTAATAACCTCTCATTCCTAATTTAGAGAAAAGACCAATGCATTATCATCCAAGCTGCCTGAAAATCAATTATGGGTGGGATATTTCCTCCATTCTTGCTTACTCCTCCCTTTGTACAATAATAAAGCACTTTAACTTCAGCAAAATCATGGAAAGCATTTAAATTTGAGAAAAGCAGTGTTTCTGCGTGTGTGTAAATCTTTAAATCAGCTCAAGGACTAAACTTATTAATTAAGTTCTGGGCACCCCAATTCAAGAAGGATATTGACAAGCTGGAGCAAGTCCAGAGGAGGGCGACCAAAATGGTGAGAGGCCTGGAAGCCATGAAGCCCTCTGAGGATAGACTTAGAGAGCTGGGTATGTTTAGTCTGCAGAAGAGAAGGTTAAGAGGGGACATGATAACCATGTTTAAATATTTGAAAGGATGCCACGTAGAGGAGGGAGAGGGCATGTTTTCTGCTGCTCCAGAGACCAGGACAAGGAGCAATGGATTCAAGCTGCAAGAAAGGAGATTCCACCCGAACCTCAGGAAGAACTTCCTGACAGTCAGGGCTGTCCAGCAGTGGAATCTGCTGCCTCGGAGTGTAGCGGAGTCTCCTTCCTTGGAGGTTTTTAAGCAGAGGTTGGATGGCCATCTGTTGGGAGTGCTTTGAGGGTGTTCCTGCATGGCAGGGGGTTGGACTGGATGGCCCCTGTGGTCTCTTCCAACTCTACATTTCTATGATTCTATGATTACTTCATAAATATTTATTTTGTAATACTTCATTCGTAAATGTTTATAAATACGTTCGGGAGTAAAGATATGTTATTAAATACCAATATTTAACTATAAAGATATATCATGTATCACAATATACCAAAGTCAGAATTATCCGTGTTGTAGTATTTGCTGTTTCTAGTTATGGTTGTGAAAGCTGGATAGTGAAGAAAACTGATAGGAAGAGAATTAACTCCTCTCAAATGTGGTCCTAGGGGAGAGTTCTGCAAGTACAATGTACCACCAAAAAGACTTTACACCAAAAAGACAATGAATGGGATCAAGAGCAAATCAAGCCTGAACGCTTCCTGGAAGCCAATGTGTGACTACATACTTTGGAGATGACATAAGATAATCTGGTGTTACCCCTTGCCTAACCCTGTCCCAGGGTTTACACCTTTGATATAAAATTAATCTAACCCGCCAGAGAGGTCACTCGAATGTGCACGTAGGCAACAAATGGTTGTACAATCTAAAAAAGAAAAAAACTAGACCAGGCCAGTAAATATCCCCAGTCACGTAGCAACAGAAGACCTCATGTTATAATTGCCCTGGTGGACAAACGGTCTTTAACCTTTTAAGGAATCCACTTGAAGGGAGTCAAAGTGCTGGGCGCTGGAAGTAATAAACCTTATCAAACCCATCTCCAGAAACTCACCCCACGGCCTCAAAGCGGAGGAAGATCCTGTTATTTAGATGATCTTCCGATATCAGAGAAATGCCAGGTGTGGAGATGTTTTGCTTTCTGCCCTGTTTCTTTGTTTTCCCTGGGAAAGGATTTGCCTTCAAAGTAAATTTTTCCTACAAATCGTCCATGTTTCAAGGCTAGAAAGGAGAGGAGACAGGAGGGGCATGCAAGAAGAAAAAGGCAATGTAATGCTGTGATGTTCTATCCCTGCCTCTTTAACAGAAGACTTCAGGAGAGGTGCAGTGTACTTACTTATTTTCACTCTTTAAGTCTATTAGCCCTTGAATGAGTATGGGTGGGTGTGAGCTTAAGTACAAACTATTGTTATTCAATAAAGCTATTCATTGAATCTCTGTGTGTGATTTCTGACTGAGCCTGACCCTGTAAACATTGGGTTAAAGATCCTAATTACCCTGCCCTCTTTGCATGGCTAAAACAGTGCTCAGAGCTAATTTTCCCCACAAGAGACTATTTTGACAGCTTTTGGGAATCCCCTTAAGGGAGCCCCAAGCAAGCAGGGTAACACTGGCTCACTGGAAAAGATGGTAACCTAATACATAAAAGTCAAAGTTAGTTTTCTGTGTCAGGTGAAGACCTCATATGATGGCTGAGTCAGGCAAAGACCTCATATGATTGGCTGCCTAAGGAGATTCTGTGGAATCCTGGGGTTTGCAGTTTAGGGAAGGACCTTTAGAATTCCCGGCCAGAGAGCTCTTGGGCCTCAGTCAACTGTGACAGACTTGAATAGGCCAGCTGCTGTGGAGACAAGGCCTAGCAGCAAGGAGGAGAGCAGTGTATTCCCTCAGGAACCCAACCTCTATATGTTGATAACTCTGAATACAGATTGGATTGGGGAATATGGGGGAAAGTTACAGGTACTGGAGGGTTTGGGGAATTAGAGACACAGGATCTCAAATCTTTCTAACAAGTATTGCCTATGAGAAAATAAAATCTCAGGCAACATTGGGTAAATACGCTAGTGCTTGATAAAGCTGAAGGCAGTAGGAAAATAGGAAGACCACATTACGGATTAATTGATTCATTAGATTCAAGGAAGCCACAGCTGTCCTGAACTTGCAAGAAGGATGAAGCTGGTGATGACTTGGAGCTCATGGTGGTTTTGCACTGATAGGTTTTGCATACATTGAAGTCAATTTCATGCCAATATTTTCATTTCTATCCAGTTCCTTTATCCTCCTTTACCTCCACTACAACCCTGTCATAAAAGTCAGGCTGAGAAAGGACGCCTGTCCAGGATTGCCCTAAGAATTTAAGGCTTTGGTGGGACGGGGTACAGAACCTGACATTCCCAGGTCCGAACACAGCCCTTTGACCATTAAATCCCACTTGATTCCCTTTGGTCCCAAGCCAGGATGTATGGAATTGTGCAGCAGCCATAGGAGGGTCACTGCCCCAGACAGCCAGAGGCCTGGACTGTTTGGATGGCTGGTGTGCCAACCAAACTGGTGAAGGGTCTGGAAACCATGAATCTCTATGAGGAGCAGCTTAGAGAGCTGAGTATGTTTAGCCTGATGAAAAGAAGGTTGAGAGGTGACATGATAGCCATGTTTAAATATTTGAAGGGATGCCATGTTAAAGATGGAGCAAGTTTGTTTTCTGCTGCTCCAGAGACTAGAACATGGAGCAATGGGTTCAAACTGCAGTCATCCCTCCACATGTGCTAGGATTAGGGGCAGAGGACCCCAGTGAAAGTGCAAAAAACATGAATAACTCTAGGCCCTCCCAAACCATATTTAACACAGAAGTATGATCACCATATTCAACCCACTGTGGATTCCTTTGAGGCATCAGGGTTCCTTCACAAGGCAGAAGTAGGGGGCCAGTGGGGCTTCCAGCCACCTCCACTGATGCCCCACATCCTTTTTAAGAGGGACTTACAAACCTGGTTTGCAGTTTCTCAGGCTCACGGGGCTTGCAGTCCCTATTAAAAATGGCACAGGGAGGAGCAGAGCTGACAGTGAATAATCTGTGAATAATCAAATCCACAAAAGTGAAACCCACAAATGTGGACAGTACAGGAAAAGAAATTCCACCTGAGCCTCAGGAAGAACTTCCTGACAGTCAGAGCCAGTCGACAGTGGAATACGCTGCCTGGGAGTGTGGTGGAGTCTCCTTCTTTGGAGGTTTTTAAAGAGGGGCTGGATGGCCATTTGCTGGGGGTGCTTTGAGTGTGTGTTCCTACATAGCAGAAAGGGGTTGGACTCGCTGGCCCCTGTGATCTCTTCCAACTCTATGATTCAGTGTATAACAATCTCAGGTGCACCTCTCTCTTCCTTTCTTTCTCTTTCATGCACCATTTGTTATACATGCATTGTGCACATGTGTTTGTTCTTCTTCCCAGATACCACTCACACATCTGACTGGGAAAGACAAGGGCCAGAATTGCTGGCTAGAGGACTGTTCCTTCAGTCAGTGGCTTACTTTGGAACCAGCTTTCCCTCTTGCTCACCTTTTCCCAGTGGCAGCTTGTGGCTCCCATGCCAGTGGGATGGTGTGGATGTCAAGTCCCTATCTGCCAAATACAGTCAGCACCTCAGACAGTGCTTTTGAACTATGCACTAAGACCTCAAGTGGACACTCTGCCCTTTGACATGGGATCCACCAGCTCCGAGTGCCTTGCCCTAGCAGGGAAGGCAGGAGAAATGAAGCTGGTTCTTGAAGTCAGTTCTGTTTAATGGAGAAAAGCCCCCTAAGCTGCAGCACAGGAAGCAGCCACTTGCTTTTCTCTGGGAGGGCCAGAGGAAGAGTCAAGTGGAGAAGCCTGGCAGGTCAAATTCCAAGGTTCCAAGACAGAGGTTCCCCACACTGTGCCAGCTGGGCAAAATTTGATATCTGGGCTCTAGGCAGCTGCCTTAGACAGAAATGTAGAGTTGGAAGAGACCCCAAGGGCCATCCAGATCAATTCCCTCCCATGCAGGAACACACATTCAAACCATTATCCCCAGAAGGCCACCCAGCCTCTGTTGAAAAACCTCCAAAGAAGAAGAATTCACCACACTCCCAGGCAGTGTATTCCACTGCTGAACAGTCAGGAAGTTCTTCTGAAGTTTAAAGCCATCACTCTGCGTCCTAGTCTCTGGAGCAGCAGAAAACACAGTTGCTCCATCCTTCATTTGCCATCCCTTCGACTATTTGAACATGGCTATCCTGTCACCTTTTAAACTTCCCTTCTCCAGACTAAACATACCCAGTTCCCTAAGCCTCTCCACATAGGACATGGTTTCAAGCATTTTAGTCCCTGGTGTTCCAGCTTGTCACTATCCTTCCTCAATTGGGTTACCCAGAACTGGACACAGTATTCCAGGTGAAGTCTGACCAAAGCAGAACAGATCAAGAAAAATAATGGTACCACTTTATAAACTGTACTCCTCTTGATGCAGCCTAGAATACTATTGGCTTTTTTAGCTGCTGTATCGCATCGCATCACAGGTGAACCAAGAGAGAGCAATCGTGAGCCCGAGGCCATTTCTGCACTAGACTGTTATAGTGCTATTTTTCCACTTTCAACATCCTATGGAATCCTGGGGTCTTCCCTAAACTGCAAATCCCAGGATTCCATAGGATGTTGAAAGTGGAATAATAGCACTATAACAGTCTAGTGCGGAAATGGTCAGAGAGTCAGAATTGGGGAAAACAGCAATGAAGCCAGGAGCCCCTTCACATTGCACAGTTATGGCACTATGATTCCACTTTAGCTGCCATGACTTCATCCTATGGAATTGTGGGATTTGAAGTTCAGGGAGGGGTATTTAGCATTCTCAGTCAGAGAGCTCTAGTTCCTAACCAAGCAGTGAGACAGCCAGCTGGCACCCGTGGCAACACTGCGTTTCCTCCTACAGAGGTATGCTTTCTTTGACTGCTTGGCTCTTGGATGTGAGGGAGTGTAGATGTCCTGCAAAGAGGAACACCTGTACTCTTCCTATGCCCTGGCAGAGAGCACAATGAGGAATAAGCCATGAGGACAGTCCTCTGTGCATTGCAGTTAGAAATAATATATCACGGTAAGGCCTAATAGTAGGGTCTTCCCAAATGTAGAGGTCCAGTTGTGGAACACCTTCTCCTTGGAGGCCCGACTGGTACCAACCCTCTTCTTATTTCAGCACCAGTGAAAAACCTAGCTGTTCATTCAAGCGTGGAGGCCCTAATGAGACTGCAGCTTGGTTTCCAATTCTTCTGCCTGTTTGAATTGTTGGCCCATTTCAAAGTGATTTTATTGACTGTATTTTGCTCTGAGATGCGTTGATGGTGGGTTGGTTAGAAATAACTTTCGTAAATCAAATAAATAAATGTAGTGTGGATAATCCTGTTCTTCACATCACAGACAAGTGTTGTGTTACTTCCATTAAGTCACACAGGAATTGCTATAAGTATCTTTCCCTGATTATGGCAGCATGTCATTTCCATCTAGCTCTTTAAACAAATAAAATGAAATCTGTTAACTTAAGCAAGGTCTGTATTATACAAATATTTACAGTCACTTGACAGTGATTTTTGTTTTGCTTTAAGAAAAGCTCACTAATGTTTCAACATAAGGATGATTTATTTGCTCACTGTGCCATTTCGGCTGGCAGGTTCCACCGTGTCCCTTGACTTCTGAAGGGCCCCATCTGTCTTCCTGCAGTCCTTCTGGTGCCCCTTGGCTAAGAGATGTGTGCATATGGACTGCTGCAGAGCTGTTGTTAGGATGATAGATGATATCGACTGAATTTACAGATGAAGGAAGGAAGGTGGAAGCATAGAGCTTTCTCACCTCCTAGGAAAAGTACAGGACCAAATTGGATGCAAAGGAGAAAGCATATTTCCTACGATTAACCCATTTCCCCACCTCACTGCAAGATTTATTCAGAAATATGCACAACAGCAATCAGATTTAACATTTAATCTTCTGCTTATCTTCCGATTGCCAACAATAAAACAGAGCATGTTAAATGTAAGTTGCACAGGGGAGGAAAATCACGTGCTATTACAATCAAACATCTTTCACTGCTTGACTGAGTACCTCTTCTCGAAATAGGATGAATATAACATCTAGTTTGATGCAGTGACATTCAAATAGATAGATGATTTCTCCCCATAATCCTAGTAGACTGCAAGCAAAACATACCTGGAGAAAGATGTAAAAAAATATTTTTAGCAATAAAATGTTATTGAGCACTGTAACTCTAAGAAGGAGGTAATTTCTGAGGGTAGTTGGAAATTGTTCTTACCCCACCCTGCCACTAGAACAATCATGTTGCTGCAATTTGGAGATAAGCTGCATTTTGCTTTTACTCAAGAGGCTTCTAGGAATACTATTGAACTTGAAAACAAGGTCATGCTCATGAACTTTGTTTTACATGATATACAGTTTGTTTTGCTACTACTGCTGTGGCACTGAATTTTTTAAAACTACAACAATAGAAATTTGTAAATTTTTTGTTGCATTTGAACCAAAAAATCAGTTTTTACTTTGCATATCTGCATCTTCTAGTGTATTTTTGGCCAAAAAACATTTCCAAAATTTAGAAGAGTACCAAGAATAACCATGTTCTGATCTAGGTATTAGATAGAGAAGTGTGAATCAGGTACATTCATACAAAAATAGAGACCAAACAAAGTACCCAAGCATCTCTAAAGACTTGACATGAGTTACAACTGACTTCCAGTGGTCAGTTTCTTGAGAATCAGATATATTTCTAAGAACAGGAAAAGAATGGCTTACCTCTGTTTAGAAGGAAAGCTGAGGATTTCCTTTCTTTTTTTTTATTTTAAAAAAATACATTGGTGGTGTCCTGTTTAGAAAACCAGCCATGGTTTACAGTCCATAAACAGAGTCTATAGTAGCAGCCACAGTCAAGATTTACGGAAACTGAAGGTTGAGGTTTTTCAGGAATACAAACAAAGGATCAAAAGGAGAACATGTTGTTGCTACTGGAAATGGCAGTTGTCTGCAATGGACTTCTCCCTTCCCAGTTCCTGATATTTATTAGCCAGAATGTTACCGCAGTTTCTAGCCCGGACTTGGGGTGACATAGATATCATTTTGATATCCATAATTTGGCTCTCTTCCACCATCCCTCTCCACATGTCTGTGAGGTCCCCTGGACAAGCCCGAAACTAGGCCTGGCCCATAATTGCTGCAATATTCCACACAATACAGGCAAACCAAAAATAGCCGTCTCGCCGCTTTAGGAGACCTCAAAGGCAAGTACTCTATTATGTATGCACGCTACTTACAAAGGACTCCCTGCCCCGAGCAGGCAGCTTGACAAGCTGGATACTCAAATGTCAAGCACTGTGCATTTGCATACTGGCCACTCTATTGTCAATTTGGACCTAACTTAATCATGTTAAATTCTGACCTTTTGGAGGCTTTGTCTCCAACCTGAAACTCATTGTTTCTCCCCAAGTACAGAATAGTCTGTGGCTCCATTCCTCCCTTTAAAAACCCCTGACTTGGAGAGCTTCTTTGGATTGTTCCCACCTTTCCTCCCACCTTGCTGTCGCTTTGCTTGGTGAGCCTTCCCCTCAGTTCCACGTACTGAGACTCCATACCAACGAACTCAATCTTCAGACTGCCCAGGCTTCAGGACAGGTGTAGTATTGCCCAAACCAACAATCCCTCTTGAAAATTCTCTCTCTCCCACTCCAACCTTTATTTTCTATAGTCACTTGTGTGAGTGTGTTGCATACACTGTTTGTCTGTATTTTAATAAAGATCACAATTATTCTTAAACTCCGGTTTGCTTCTTGGATTGGCCTGACCCCGTAGACATTGGGTAAAAGATTCTGCTGCGTTGCCCTGCCTCTCGCATTGCTGGCTTGTGCTCTTTGACTAATTTCCCCAACTGATTTAATTGTGAGCGCATTTAGGTGTCCCTCCCAGAAATCAGGGTAGCAAGCAGCCTCCCTCAGCTGTTGGAGTTGCAAAGGCCCCTCTCTAAACTGCAAACCCCAGGATTCCATCAGATGTTGAAAGTGGAATAATAGCAGTATAACAGTCTAGTGAAGAAATGGCCTGTGTCTCATGGGCTCTCCTTTTCTTATCTATGCTGAGCTGCAGTTAGTATTGTCCTGTTCACATCTGTGTGTTTTGGCTGTTGGGGAAGATCCTGTCTGTGGCTTTTAGCCATGGACAAGCCTGGTGTTATATACAAATACTAGGAAATGTACCCCTATTGTCCAGATTAGTATTGATGCTTTCACTTATTTTTTTTAATGAAGCAGAAATTAGAGTGGTAGTACCTTAACCCTTATCATCATCATCATCATCATCATCATCATCATCATCATCATCATCATCATCATTTTATATACCAAGTGCCCTGCAAAATGGACCAAACATAGCAATTTTCTGGAATAAGACAAAAATTACAAAGCCATTGATTGAAAGTGTCAACTCATCCCTAAATATCAAGTTTGGTCATAAAGCATATTCTAGCACAAAAATCCAGAAATCCACAGTGGGTGTTGCCCGAAGTAGTTGACAGATTGGGTTCAAGCTTTATGACAGTTGTCATTTTATTCCCGTTGGACAACCCACCAAGGCTGCTCAAAGTAGCATAGCAGCTCTGCATGCAGACGTATGCTAGGTTGGGCCATATACAAGCTCCCTTCCCGGCAGGTCCATTCTGTGCCTCCTGGAGGGCTGGAAGGATCAGAGAAGTGTCTGGCTACGTCCCTGTCACCAAAGAGGAAATGATTACATCAGTGCTGAGTTCTACTGGGGTTCTTTGGCAGTCCCAGCTGTGGGAGATAGCTGTTAACACTCATGAATCAATTTAACACAGGATCGGCTGAAGCATCAAGAATTTATTTTAAAAAAATACGTTTCTGCAGACACGGGTGCTCTCAAGAGAGAAGGACACCCTCCCACAAAACAACACACATTTTATCCCCTACGCCAGCCTCCCTCCCCTTGGGCAGGACCCAAAAGTTACAACCCTATCAGAATCGCCTAAGAAGTTACATGCTCCCTTCCCCATATTTACAGCATATATGATCATGCACATAATCACGCTTTAACCTTGTGCTTTCTTAACTCTCATTTGCTATTTCAAAATGCCCATCAACCAGATTCTAACCTCCCATTTTTGCTAAACAATGCCAAATTCTTCTCTAGTTTTTCTTACCCACTTTCAGCTTTTGCTGACCTTCAGTCTGCCTAAGCAGGTGCCTTCAAACAAAAGTACATACATCCCACTGTTGAATCCTTATCTATGTGTCTGGTTCTCTTTGCTTCAAGGTCTCCTTCAGCTGCCAGCTTCTAAAATTATGTTTCTGTAGACTCCATTGTATTTCAAAAGCTCACATACTAAAGTATATGTGTGTAAATATATTTAAAATGTGTTATAATCTATAAGCCAATACATATGTTAGTAATACTTGTTAATAATATTGCAGAAACTAAAATATATTTTACTTTTCACACAGCACTGCTGTAATCTTTTGGCATCTGGCTGTTGGGACATAGCCAAGTGAGTCTGTGATCCTGCCCACTCTCAAAATAGACTTGGAAAATGGCACCAGGGGCAATACAATAAGCCAGGGGAGGGCTTTGGAGTGCTGAGGAAGGGAAGACCAACTTTTGCAGTGCCTCCAGAAAGGACATACAGAACTGTATGGGAAATTACGATGTGCAATCTGAAAGGTTATCTGCCTTGATTTGCAATCTAGATCCTCTGCCAAGGTCTCTACTGCTGCATAGAAGCACACAGTTCTCTTTTTCAGAGAAAACTCAAGCATAATAGGTGTCATGTGCTAGCTATGCTTTTTCGCTCAAGAAAACACACAGGTTTTCCTCTGCTGTATTTAGAGGTATATGAGGCTGAAGCTAACAACACACACTTGGTTATATAGTGATACACACTTTTACACATGCACAGTTCCCATTGATGGATTCTCCAGTTCTTCCCCTCTCCCAAACTTCCAGCGGTTCCCATGGGATATAATATTTCCACACTTTGATCTAATGCATCTCTGCTGTTATCTGTGTTCCAGTTCTTTGCGTGTCCGTCTTAACGCTGGCCAGATGCCTTGGGGGCAGCTTTTCCTAACCTATTCTCTTTGATCCCTCTTCACTAGGACGAGATGCATTGACCTTTTCCTTTGATATACAATACATTGCTGCACTCGGTTCCAGCCTAGGTACTCTAAAGCTCATACATAGTAAATCACTTGTTGATTACTATCACTTTTAAATTACAGAGCCATGCCTTGGCAGCATACCTGAATACACACTTAACAACAAGTATTCAGATCTTACCTGATGTTAAATGTACAACACATGGTGTTCATCCAAGCCTTAATGTTACACCAAGATGATAACTTACCGCAACAGTGTTTTATACTAGCATAATCCACAGGCATGCATTATCATGGATGAGTCACACTATCAATTATCTCATGGAGCCTAGCCGACATGATAATAGGTACTAAGTAATTCTCCCTTTTTGTTGTGATCTGTTAGCATTTTATCATCCTTATTAAACAGATGTTTAATACATTAAACATTAAACATGTTTAATGTTTAATACTTGGTCCTTCTGTTACTTCATATGTATCTGAACGCCCCCCCCTTTTGTTGCTCTTAGCTAGTTCATTCTGAGCTTTTGCTTTCTTTATGCTGGTTCTGTAAACTCAGGCTATACATTGGTACCCTTCTTTGGTGATTAATGCTTCCTCTCATTCTGGATCTATATGGTTCCCCTTTCACTTTCTCCTTGTGTCTACTGTGCAGCCATATTGGCTTTTTTGGATGTTTCCCATTTTAGTTCTTCCATGGAATAGTTTGTAATTAAGCTTTTAGTCATTTCTTCTTCATGAAATCTCACCAATGTGTCTTTTTCCTTCAGCTTGTCTAAACACTGGATCGCACCCAGTATTTCCTTGAACTTGTTAAAACCAGCTTTTTCAAAATCTGAGGTTTGTGTTGGACCATACTCTTTGCCTTCTCCCACAATTGTGAATTCTAGCAATTCTAGCATGACTTGGTCACTTGCCCCTAAAGCAAGGTTACTTTGATTCCAGTGACCAATTCTTCCCTCTTGATTGGGATCAAGTCTAGGATTTTCAATCCCCTTTTGGAAAAAAAAGAGTCTTACACACCAACAAATACAGTATATGTCCCTTCCCTGCACACTACAGTCCAAATGAAAATGGTTCTCTTGGGATGAGAGTTAATATTTGGTTCTCATAACAAAAAGACCCTGTAGTTGCTGGAGCAGATCATTCAACAGTCAGTTTGTAATTACTTAGAAAGCAATGCTGTAATCACTAAAAGTCAACATAGATTTCTCAAAAATAAGTCATGCCAGACTAATCTTATCTCTTTTTACGATAGGGCTACAAGCTTAATAGATGAAGGGAATGCTGTAGACGTAGCGTATCTTGACCTCAGTAAGGCCTTTGACAGAGTTCCCCATGACATTCTTGCAAAGAAGCTAGTAAAGTGCAAGCTGGGCAGGGCTACTGTTGGGTGGATTTGCAATTGGTTGACCGACCGAACCCAGAGGGTGATAACCAATGGCTATTTTTCATCCTGGAGAGAAGTGACTAGTGGGGTGCCACAGGGTTCTGTCCTGGGCCCAAGGCTATTCAACATCTTCATCAATGACTTGGATGAAGGAATAGAGGGCATGCTGATCAAATTTGCAAGTGACACAAAATTGGAAGGGGTTGCTAATACTCCAGAGGACAGGATCAAATTTAAAAATGACCGTGACAGATTGGAGAGCTGGGCGAAAGCTAACAAAATGAATTTCAACAGAGAGAAATGTAAGGTCTTGCACTTAGACAGAAAAAATGGAACGCTCAAATATAGAATGGGGGACGTATGACTGGATAGCGGTATATATGAAAGGGATCTAGGAGTCTTGGTATATCACAAGGTGAACATGAGTCAGCAGTGTGATGCAGCAGCCAAGAAAGCCAATGCAATTCTTGGTTGCATCAATAGGAGTGTGGTGTCTAGATCAAGGGAGGTAATGGTACCACTCTATTCTGCTTTGGTTAGACCTCATTTGGAATAATGTGTCCAGTTCTGGGCACCTCATTTCAAGAAGGATATTGACAAGCTGGAGCATGTCCAGAGGAGGGCGACCAAAATGGTGAAGGGACTGGAAGCCATGAAGCCCTATGATGAGTGGCTGAGGGAGATGGGGATGTTTAGTCTGCAGAAGAGAAGGTTAAGAGGGGACATGATAGCCATGGTTAAATATTTGAAGGGATGTCATGTAGAGGAGGGAGTGGGCTTGTTTTCTGCTGCTCCGGAGAATAGGACAAGGAGCAATGGATTCAAGCTGCAGGAAAGGAGATTCCACCTGAACCTCAGGAAGAACTTTCTGATGGTCAGAGCTCTCTGGCAGTGGAATCTGCTGCCTCAGTGGAGTGTGTTGGAGTCTCCTTCTTTGGAGGTTTTTAGGCAGAGGCTGGATGGCCATCTGTCAGGAATGCTTTGATGGGTGTTCCTGCATGGCAGGGGGTTGGACTGGATGGCCCCTGGGATCTCTTCCAATTCTATGATTTTGTGACTCTGTCAACCAACCTTTTCAGTTCCACATTAGGCATGCCTGCTTATAAGTAAGCCGTACTAAATTCAATGGCACCTATTCAAAAGTATTTCTTTACATTAGGATTTCATCTTGAATTAAGGTGAAAATGAAAAGAAGAATATAATTGAGAGAGTGGATTTTAAAGGCAGAAGACAGGACAGCAACCTTGGCCTGTCGGGGTGTGAATGATGGCCGTAGGCCAACGCCATCAATGGCTTGGTCATGCTAAGTAGATGTTGAGTTACAATTGCCCCTTTCCTTTCCTTTTTCTAATTAAGTATCTCCTGAAGGGCTCCAATCTACCTGTCAGGATGATCTGAGGCATTCTGTTCTGAAGTGTAAAAGGGAAGCAAATTGTTTGACTTGACTCTCCAAATGATAGAGTCATTTTGGAAAGAAATTGGAAATCAATGCTTGTCATCCCCCAAAGCAGTGAGCTTTCCTCAGAGTGGCAATTTGTACACGGTAATCTGCACTGAGTCGGCAAAGTTACAATACCAGGCATGGCAATTTAAAAATGACAGGATGTAAAAAGAAGGTTTATCATCATCGGGTTCATAGGAACAAGAGTGAGATTAATAACAGTCATGTCAAAAAAAGAAAAAAAGAGACAGAATCAGACAAGGAGAGTTAATTTGATGCAAGCAATTGGATTTATTCTCTACAGTTTCCCAAGATGCTGGATTTAATGTAAATTTTCCATTGGCAGGGCCCTATGGTCTCCTTTTAAATTTTTAAAAAATCACTGTGATGGTCCATAAGAACAAAGCAAAATCCAAAATCTGCAGGTTGGCAATATCTTAAGACCAACTGTAATTTCATAAGAGTGTGCAAGCTTTTGTGTTCTACAGAACTCTTCATCAAAGTAAGTAGGAATAAAATATGCCTTCTGCTTACAGGGAGGCAAAGGAAGGTTGAAAGACAATATACCACACTGCCTTCAGAAATGGCTTGTATGAAATACTCAGGAAGAATTCTGTTCCTTGTAGTCCATCTTGCTGAAGGTCATCTAGTTCAGCATTTCCACACTAGACTGTTATAATGCTATTATTCCACTTTCAACATCCTATGGAATCCTGGGGTTTGCAGTTTAGAGAGGGGCCTCAAAGCAAACCCCAGGATTCCATAGGATATTGAAAGTGGAATAGTTGCACTTTAACAGTCTAGTGTGGAAATGTCCATTGTCTATACCGGGGGTAGGCAGATTTCAGGCGTGAGGCAGTGGTGGTTGATGGAATGATGAATCTGTTCTGGGTTTCATTCTGAACGTTAGAGGAGCTATCCAAGGTTCTGAACCTATTTTGGGAATGGTTTCAGCCCCTTTAAAGTTTGGACTGAAGCCTGGTGTGGATTTATCACCCCACTGAAATAAGATCTACCAGTTACCAATGGCATGATGGATCTACTCCCCCCAAACCCTGAGATCCACCATCTGGGACTGGGCACAGAATGGTGGTGCAGGTGGGCAGAGACAGTTTGTGAATAGGCTGTGAATCTGCTTTTCAGTCATTTTGCCAACTTATGGTGACCCCATGAATTTCACAGTGTTTTCTTAGACAAGGAATACTCAAAAGTGATTTGCTATTGCTTTACTTTGAAATATAGCCAATAGTACCTGGTCTTCATTGGAAGTCTCCCTTAAGTACTAACCAGCCCTGGCTCTGCTTAGCACTGAAGATCAAGATTCAATCTTATGCCTTCGGGTTGTTTAAAGTGCTGATTATCTTGCTAACAAAGAATGTTTGTGAGGGGGAACCGGAGTTGATAATTGTGAACACAGCCAGCATAAGCTAATGGTTTCAGCACTGGATCAGGACTTTGGAGACCAGGGTTGAAATCTCCACTCACCCATGGAAAGCCACTGAGTGACCTTGGGTAAGCCACACTCTCTCAGCCTCTGGGGAAGGCAAGAGCAGCTTCCCACTGATAGGTTTCCTCTGTGATAGGTTTGCCTTAGGCTTGCCATAAATCAGAAATGACTTGAGGGCACACAGCAACAAATTGTGAATTTGGTTCTGCTAGAGAACACAAATTTCTGAGTTAAGCAGAGATGTAGCCAGGGAACAGGGAATCTGCTTAGCCCAGAAATGTGTGATCTGTACCAGAAAAAAAATCACAATAATCTTCTCACAAAACCTCACTCTTGGTGCCTCCTACCCTAGTAGTCTCTATTACCAATATAATTTGAGAGGAGAGGGGAGAGGAGATTCTAGTTATTACACACTTAGGGGCTGGGAATTCCTGCCTGTCCATAGCAAATTTAGAGATCTTTCAGTAAGTGGAATTTGCCTTCTGTCCGTGTCTGGTCCATAGTTAGGGACAGTAGCTGTCCAGAGTTCATGGTGGACAAAGTCATTTCTGCAGACCTACCTGAAATGCCAGAGACTAACCCTGAGACAATCTGCCATTAGATTATAGCCATTTCCCATCTCTGTATTTAAGGGCCCAGAGGAATCAATATAGCATTAATGTGTAGCACTGGACTGCTTAAAGAGTGGCTGGATATGTATCACTATTAGTGAACCATTGAACTACACGTGGTATCTTCTCTGAAGAATGGTCAGCCTTGGTGACCTTGGGCAAGTTCCACTCTCTCAGCCTTGGAGGAAAACTTTGCCAAACCCTCTCTGAACAAATCTTGCCAGGAAAACCCCATGACAGGTTTGCCTTAAGTCAGAAATGACTTGAAGACACACAATAAGAAGTATTTCAAATTCATAGGTTGTTGTGGTTTTCTGGGTTTTGAGGCCGCGTTCTATTAGTATTTTCTCCTGATGTTTCACCTGCATCTCTGGCTGGCATCTTCAGAGGGTATTTCAAATTCCTTTTTACTGGATCTCCTGTAAGCGAGTTCAGTGCCATAGTGAGTGTTCCTCCCATTTAAATTTTGAATAGCTGATTACTTCTTGGGCTTAAACTCTCAGGCCATTTCCATACTACACTGTTATAATGCTATTATTCCACTTTCAACATCCCGTGGAATCGTGGGATTTGCAGTTTAGGGAGGGGCATTTAGAATTCTCAGCCAGAGAGCTCTTTGGCCTCAGTAAACTACAAACCTCAGGATTCCACAGGGTGTTGAAAGTGGAATAATAGCACTATAACAGTACAGTTCGGAAATGGCCTTAGACCTGTGATTCAGTGTGCCTTCAACTAAAACACACATTAATGAGAAATACACTGGAATCTATAAAGACTTTCAAATAAAACCCCAGAATGCAAGGCAGCTGTAAACAAAATACACACAGGTGTATATCCAAAACATTTATTTAGAAATAAGCAACAGTTTTCAGAAGAACAGCAGTACAAATGGTCCTTGCTGGTATTCCAGCAGACAGATGGACGATTTGCAAGCGGCGAAGTGAATTTGCAAATGGACTCCTGCTGAACATTTCACACATCTCCCTTTCCCCGTAGATGGCCAAATTAAAAAAGAAAAAAGGGAAAGGTTTGCCTGGTGGTAATTGGTCCTGTTGCTTGAATTAATGCGTTGAAAGAAAATTGATCCAAGGATGAAAGAAAGGAGAGCAAACAATAGGCCTTGATGATGTTTGGATCTGTTTCAGTGAACACAGGTTTTACATGGTGACTTAATGGGGCATGATTGGGTGGATGGCCACAGTATCTCTGAGACCATTTCTGCACTAGACTGTTTTAGTGCTATTATTCCACTTTCAACATCTTGTGGAATCCTGGGGTTTGCCTTTGCGGCCCCTCCCTAAACTGCAAACCCCAGGATTCCATAGGATGTTGAAAGTGGAATAATCACACTATAACAGTGTAGAGCAGAAATGGTCTAAGACTTGGAAAGACAGGTAGATAAGATAATCAAGTATAAAAGTAGTTAAGATGGTCAAGTATAAAGATACATTGTTAAATACCAAAGTCAGAATTATCCATGCTATAGTATTCCTGATGTATGGGCATGAAAACTGCACAGTGAAGTAAGCTGACAGGAAGAAAATAAACTCATTTGAAAGATAATCCTGGAAGAGACTCTACAGAGGCCACAGACTGCTAAAAAGACAAGTGAATGGGTTCTGTAGCAAATCAGACCTGAATCACAGAATTATAGAGTGGGAAGAGACCACAATGGCCATTGAGTCCAACCGCATTCTGCCTTGCAGGAGCACACACTCAAAGCGCCTCCAGCAAACGGCCACACAGCCTCTGCTTTAAAACCTCCAAAGAAGGAGACTCCGCTCCACTCCATGGAGGCAGCAGATTCCACTGCCGGACAGCTCTGACCATCAGGAAGCTCTTCGTGAGGTTCAGATGGAATTGTTACTCTGATTTCTGGGGGTCCCATGAGTGACACCTAAATGTGCTCTCAATTACAATAAGTTGGGGAAATTAGCAAAGAGCACAAGCTAGCAATGCGAGAGGCAGGGCAATGGAGTGCAATCTTTTACCCAATGTCTATGGGGTCAGTCCGAGTCAAGGAGCAAACAGAAGTTTAAGAATAATAATTGTTTTATTAAAATACAGTCAAACAGTGTATGCAACACACTCACACAGATAACTAAGGAAATAAAGGTTGGAGTTGGATAGAGGGATTTTTAGAGGAGATTGTTGGTTTGGGTAATACTACACCTGTCCTGAAGCCCGGGCAGTCTGAAGCAGAAGTTTGTGGAGATGAAATTTCTCAGTACGTGGGACTGAGCGGAAGGCTCGCCAAGCGAAGCGGCAGCAAGGCGGGATGGATATCAGGAGCTATCCAAAGAAGCTCTCAAAGTCAGGGTTTTTTATAGGGAGAAGTGTGGCCACAGGCTAGTCCGTACTTGGAGAAAACAATGAGTGTTGGGTTGGAGACAAAACCTCCGAAAGGTCAGAATTTAGCATGATTGAGTTAGGTCCGAATTGACAATAGGGTAGCCAGTATGCAAACGTGTAGTGCTTGACAGTTGAGTATTCGGCTTCTCAAGCTGCCTGCTCGGGGCAGGGAGTTCTTTGTAAGTAGCGTCCATACATAGTAGAGTACTTGCCTTTGAGGTCTCCTGAAGCGGCGGGATGGCTATTTCTGGCCTGCTTGTATTGTATGGAATATTACAGCCATTAGCGGCTGTACCTGTATGCGAGCTTGTCCGGGGGACCTCGCAGCACGTGGAGAGGAATAGGTAGAGAAGGCCAAATTATTGATATCAAAGTGATATCTAATATCCCTCAAGTCCAGCTTAGAAACTGCAGTAACAGAATCTCCTTTCCTGCAGCTTGAATCCATTGCTCCTTATCCTGGTCTCTGGAGCAGCAGAAAACAAGCCCGCTCCCTCCTCAACAGGACATCCCTTCAAATATTTATTCACTAAACTATCATGTCCCCTCTTAACCTTGTCTTCTGCAGACTAAACATCCCCAGCTCCCTAAGCTGCTCCTTATAGGGCCTCATGGCTTCACCATTTTGATCACCCTCCTCTGGACATGCTTCAGCTTGTCAATATCCTTCTTGAACTGTGATGCCCAGAACTGGACACAATATTCCAAGTGAGGCCTAAGCAAAGCAGAATAGAGTGGTGTCTTGACACTATCTCGACACCTTGATCTCGACACTATACTCCTATTGATGCAGCCCAGAATCACATAGGCTTTTTTAGCTGCTGCATCACAATGTTGACTCATGTTCAGTTTGTGGTTCACTAAGACTCCTAGATCCCTTTTACGTGTACCGTTTTTAAGGCTGGAGTCACCCATCCTACATCTGTGCATTTCATTCTTTCTTCCTAAGTGTAGTATCCTACATTTCTCCCTGTCAAAATTCATCTTGTTGGCTTTAGCCCAGCTCTCCAATCTGTCAAGGTCATTTTGAATTCTCATCCTGTCCTTTGGGGTATTAGCTATCCCTCCCAATTTGATGAACATGTGCTCTATTCCATCATCCAAGTAATCGATTAAGATGTTGAATAGCACTGGGCCCAGGACAGAACCTGGTGGCACCCCACTAGTTGATTCTTTTCAGGATGAAGAGGAGTCCTTGCTGAGCACCCTTTGTGTTTGACCGGTCAGCCAACTGCAAATCCACCTAACAGTAGTTTTGCCTAACCTTAACTGCTTCCCTCAGTCTGGACACTGCTCCTGTTGATGTGGCCTAAAATTACATTGACTTTTTTGGCTGCTGTCAAATTACATTGACTTTTTTGACTGTTGATGCATGTATAGTCTACCGTGTATAGTCTACCAAGACCTTTAGGTTCTTTTCACATGTACTGCTTTCAAGCCAGGTGTCAGATCAGGGAAAAACTGGTACTCCATCCAGCAACTTTTGCCATGACCTGGAGAAGCCTATGGTTATGGCCATAAAAGGTTAAGGGTGAGGAAAGTATGAGCCATGAGCTGTGTGTGGATCCAAAATTCTCATCACCATCACCATTTTTAAACTAATTTTTATTAAAAAAAACACCCTACTATAAAAACCCAGAGGGGTTTTTTTATGTTGACAAAGTGACTTAAGAAGCAATTTCAGAATTTTTTTTCTTTTTTGGTCCCTCCTGGGACAAAAGTTTTAAAAAAAGTTTTTTAAAAAACATATTTTTTTAAAAGAAATATGAGTGTAGGGATATGCATGCAGCCCTCTGAGGTCCAGTGAGGGGCATATCTGCCTCCCAGGCCTCAGAAAGCTGCCCATCCTTGCTATAGATAGCCAAGAGGACATCATGTGGATCTTAGTTTTAGCATATCCTGTAGAACATCCTTGGCAGGTTGCACCTTCCGCAGATGGACCAGAGTTTGTACATACAAAGCCGGAACTATCTGGAATGAGATGAGATGAGATGAACTCTTCTTTGCCAGCTGCCCACCCAGCAGCCTACATATATTTGGAAAAGAATTACTCCCATGCATGGTCCAAAAAGTACAGAACGCATTTGGAATTATCCTTGATTTTATGTGGCTTGATTTCAGTCTCTGAGCTACAATTAAAGAAAAAGCTCTGTTACTGAGTAGGAGGGAGCAGGCTGATTCTTGGAGACTTTTAGGTCTTGGACCTGCCTAAGGCTGAGGATCAGGGTCCCTGAAGAGACACAGTTCTCTCCAGCCCCTTATTGTTAGGAATGGGCCTTCATGGCTGGTGTGAGCAATTCTCTCTAGGAGCCATCTGTTAATCTTTATTATACTCCTATAAGCCATTCAGCTGAGGTACAGAGCACAATACACTGCCCCCAAAGTACAATTAATTTAGTTTAACTAATACAGACAATCAGCTGATGTCTTGGCAAAATTAGCAAACAAGTTAGTTTTCTGGACCATATCTAGTGGAGGATGCATTATCCCCTACATGCCAGACTCATGCCCTGAAGATGCTTTGATTACAACTCTCATCAGCCCAACCAATCAGACGAATGGCTAAGGAAAATGGGTACTATAGTTCAAAATAATCTGGGATGTGCCCATTAGGAAGGGGCAGGGATAAATAGTTTGTTTGTCCTTGAAAAGTAATCAAAAGAGCAGAAATTAGATTATCTATTTATTTTATTTTATATCCCACCTTGCTGTCTGAACTGGGACTTGAGGTGGCTCACAATATAGATTAGGAAAAAAAAGCACAATAAAAAACACAGTACCCTATTTGCTGGTGTATAAGACTCACTTTTTCCCCCTGAAAAATACTGTTTGAAAATGGGGTGCGTCTTGTATGCTCGTGCATCTAATATGCTGGGAAAGGTAAATTATAATATTAAGACACAGTTGTCGTGTACCTTCAAGTAGTTTCTGACTTACAGTGACTGTAAGGCAAACCCTATCACAGGGTTTTCTTGGGAAGATTTATTCAGAGGGGGCTTGCTTTTGCATTCCTCTGAGGTTGAGAGAGCGTGACTCACCCAAATCATCCAGTGGGTTTCCATGGCTGGGTGGGGATTCGAATCCTGGTCTCCAGAGTTGTAGTCCAATGCTCAAACCACTACACATAATTAGACAAGTTATAATATTAATGTGTACACTACCACGATTTTAATTTTTTTAATATGCAATTTAGACAGAAGTTTGCCTTAGGGCCACCATAACTTGGAAATGATTTGAATGTACACAACAAGAAAAGGAAGTCTATGAATGTTGTGCAAGTCATCTGATAATAATCTGAGCTGATAATCAAATCTAATGTGGCATTACCCATCTGCAAACTTGTAGAGAAACGGTTTTTCATTTCCTTTAAATTTATTGCTTTCAAAAGTGAAGATTACTAAATTTGGGATGATTCCGCACTAGGCTGTTATAGTGCTATGATTCCAGTTGCAACATCCTATGGAATCCTGGGGTTTGCAGTTTCGGGAGGGGCCAGCTTATTAACATTTTATTGCAATACGTGATATAACAAATAGAGGGAATATCAATAATTGTAATCCAGAAAGGAAAGGAAAGAAGGAAAAACATTACATGTAACATTGCAGAAATTATTGTTTGTTTTATTTGTTGAAATTTGAATAAAATTATATATTAAAAAAAGAGTGGCCATTCCTGCACTAGACTGTTATAGTGCTATTATTCCACTTTCAACATCCTATGGAATCCTGGGGTTTGCAGTTTAGGACTGCAAACCCCAGGATTCCATAGGTGTTGGAAATGGAATAATAGCACTATAACAGTCCAGTACAGAAATGGCCAGTATTGTATCGTAGGATACCGTCATAATCCCCCTGAAGAAGCTGGTCTGTAGCTTGGGTGAACTCCTGGATTCAACCCAGAGCATGGAAACTCCAGTTTCAGTGGTGGCCAGGAGGTCATTTACACAATTAAAGCTTGTGCACCAGCTGCCTGATGTCAGACCTGGCCATGGGGACACATGCCTTGGTTGCATCCCTTTTGGATTACAATAATGTGCTTTACCTGGAGCTCCTCTTGAAAAGTTCTCAAAAGCTTCTGATGGTCCAAAATGTTGCAGAGGGAGTTGTTAATTTGGATTGGCTAAAAGGAGCACACACTCTGTTGCCACAGCTCCACTGGTGCCAATCTGTTTCTGGGTCCATTTGAAAGTGGATCTATAAGTGGATCTATAAGCCCTACGTGACTCAGGTCCAGGTTATTTGGAAGAACCATATTCTCCCATATGAACCTCCTTGTATTCTCAGATCATCTGGGGAAACCCTTCTCTTTGTCCCACCGCCCTCATTGGCACATCTGGTGAGAAAAGTGGAGAGGACCTTCTCAGTGGCTGCCTCCCAAGCCTTTTTCTTCACCTAACTTTTTCTTCTCTTGAGTTAAACATCCTCCCCCCCAAAAAAAAGATACCTCTCTTCTAGTTTTCTTGTACAATCCCAGTGCTTGTCACGAGGTCTCTCTCTCTCTCTCTCTCTCTCTCTCTCTCTCTCTCTCTCTCTCTCTCTCTCTCTGAGTCCAGACTTTAGGGCCATCTGGCTCCCTGATGCTCTCCACCACCTGGCCTGGATAGAACCAGCCAATACAATATACAGCAGCCAGGGCCAGCACACACAAAAACAGGGCTTCATCTGCTCACTTGCATTCACTGTTTTGTTTGCTTCACTTGCATGCTCGCTTTTCTTACTTCCTCCGATAACCATTCTCTTGTTGCCTGACATGTATGCATTAGTTGTTATTTGGCATCAATTGGACTTCAACTGATGGCAACTCTATTAAAGGGACCCCCAAGACCATCAACTCAGGTCTTGCAAACTCACCTGTAATGCAGTCTCTTTCTTTTCATACTCTTTCCCCCTTTACTGAGCATTATTGCCTTTTCTAGTGAGTAATCTGTTTCTGATAATTTATTTCGCACAAGTGCTTTTCCACTTCACTTTCTAAAATTGTGGGTTCCTCTTAAAATGGAATTTCCTTGAAGAAATCTCACATTGCTTTGTCTTCTTTTATGTAGCTACTCAGTACTTTTTACTACACCCACGTCCGCACTAGACTGTTTTAGCGCTATTATTCCACTTTCAACGTCCTATGGAATCCTGGGGTTTGCAGTTTGCCTTTCAGGCCCCTCCCTAAACTGCAAACCCCAAGATTTCATAGGCTGTTGAAAGTGGAATAATAGCACTATAACAGTCTAGTGCGGAAATGGCCTACTTTTTATTTTGTTCTGATTACATAATAAATTCCTTGTTTTTGGACCATCCCTATTGTTGGTTTGATATCCAGCTTAACTTCTCTAATCTTGTGAAAGATGTCTCTTATTCTACCATTTTTGTTCCCTTCTTCTATTTCTTTGCAGTAGTTCCCTTTATCACTTTGCACAAGTCACTGAACATTTGTGTTCAGGATTCTGACACTTTCTGTCACCTTTTACTTCTGCCTTTTTTTCTGTTTGTAACCATTTGAAGAGTTTCATCTGTCACCCTGTGAGACTTTTCTTTCTTTTTGGCTACAGATAATGTCTTCTTGCATTCTCTGGCTTCAATCCAGAGTTTCTCTAGTTAATTTAATAGCGCAAATTTATTCTTCATACACTCTTTATAATTCCACAGGGATGTTATTAAACAGAATGAGGACCTTTCTGCACTACACTGTTATACTGCTATTATTCTACTTCCAACTTCCTGAGGAATTCTGGGCTTTGTAGTTTCCTGAGGCCCAAGAGCTCTCTGGCGGAGAATTCTAAATGTCCCTCCCTAAACTGCAAACCCCAGGATTCCACATGATGTTGAAAGTGGAATAACAGCACCATAACTGTATGGCGCGGAAAGGCCCGAAGTGTACTTCTTTAGCTTCACCCTAATTTTTGATATTAGCTGTTTGTGGTTGGTGCCACAACTGATCCTAGTCTTGTTTTTGCCAAGAGAGTGCAGCTTCTCAGTCTTCTACTTTCAATTATATAGTCTATTTCAGCGGTTCTCAACCTGTGGGTCACGACCCCTTTGGGGGTTCGAACGACCCTTTCACAGGGGTCGCCTAAGACCATTGGAAAATACATATTTCTCATGGTCTTAGGCTCCATTCCCTCTTCGGTGGTGGTGCGCAAGCATGAGCCATGCACTCGTGTCCTCCTGCCCCCTTTGGCACGATTCATAACAGTAGCAAAATTACAGTTATGAAGTAGCAACGAAAATAATTTTATGGTTGGGGGTCACTACAACATGAGGAACTGTATTAAAGGGTCGCGGCATTAGGAAGGTTGAGAACCACTGGTCTATTTGATTTCTCTGTTGGTCATCTGGTGACATCCACATGTACAGTCATCTCTTTGGTTGCCTGAAGAACATGTTTGCAATAAACACATTTTTGGACTTGCAAAAATTGTCACTCTCCTGCTTCATTTCTTTAACTGCCTTTGCTACATCTTCTTCACTATTACTGCCATCTCATTTCTTCTTTTATTTCATTTCCAGAGTAAAATATTGTGCAATTATATGGTTGAAAATGTCCCATTCCTGTCTGCTTTACACTATGTCTGTGCCTGTGTGTTCCATTTCTTGTTTCACAATTTCTAGCTTTCCTTGATTCATGCTTCTCACATTCCATGTTCCTGCTACATACATGGTTTAGCTTCTGACTTTCCTTTCACCTCTGCGCATTTCAGCAGCTGAACAGCATTTCGGCTTAACTCCAGTTGTGTCAAGTGTCAATAGATGCAGCACTACTTGTATGTGCATCTGTCCCCAGCCTGGGAATCTTATTTTCTTTTGCCATCTCTTGTTTTATTTTGATTTATCTTGCCATAAGGTTTTCAAGGTAAACTGCCCTGGTGGTGCAGTGGAGAGCCTTGGTGGCACAGTGGTTAAATGCTGGTACTGCAGCCACAACGTTGTGAGTTAGATCCTGCAGGCCTCCAGGTTGACTCAGCCTTCCATCCTTCCGTAGGTCGATAAAATGAGTACCCAGCTTGTGGGAGGCAATTAGCTAAAATACATTGTAAACTGCTTAGGGAGTGCTTCACACTGATAAGCAGTATAGAAATGTAACTGCTATTGCTATTGTTGCTAAACAGTGTCAGGAATGTTTTACCATTGCCTTCTTCTGCATAGTGCTAGCTCCTTTAGAATTGGCTATGAAGTCAGTGCCGTTGTCACTGAACAATCCTCTGCCAGTGTCACCCCCTGACTATGGCTGCTGCCCAGTAGCTGTTTGGAGCATTTGGTCTCTCTCTCCTTAACAAAAACCTGTCTGATGTGAGAGACCCTACCAGCTGCCATGCCTGCCAGCAGCATAGCCTCTTGGCTCACAGAAGCATGTAATCCCACCACCACGGAAAGGCAATGCCAAGATGGATCATGGATCATGCATGCACGTAGCTAAAATGATCAATCTAACACTTGTGGACTGTGGTCTCCTTGCAGGATTCAGCACCATAGGGTTTTTTTTCCTTCTTAGAGAGCTGCTACCTGCTGAGACCCAGTGATTAGCAGAAACAAAGAGCTGCAGGGCAGAGAGCTTCAATTTGACCTGACCGTCAATTGACCTAATAAAGCTTTGTAAACTGCAAGAATGGCTTTTTATCCTTTGCTTGTTCAGGCCAGTGGGCACGAACTGGCGTTCCTCTGACTTGGCAAAGTGAGACACTGGAAACATTTGTTGTCTATAGCCCTTATATTTTCTATGTTAGTTCTTCCTGGGTAACTGTGCCTTCCTCTTTTCTTTGCATGCCTAAACTGTATTTGTAAATTATTTGCTGAAGTTTGAAGTTGCTGCAATGCTAGACCTTTGGGAACAGAAGGAAAATTTCATTAGCAAGGTTCCTCATTTGCCTCTCCCCCCACCCATGGCTACATCCCTGTTCTGAACTCTGTACTGTTGCTCAGAAAATGAGTGAATGTGCAGTACTTCGCACTAGTTCAGACATTTAGTCAATTTGATAATTGCTAAAACTTCTGCATGTGGGTGAAACAGGACCTTTGCAACTGTGAATGGTCAGAAAGATTAAAAAGTTCCCATATAGTTTTGTGTGTTATCATTGTGCCTCCAGATGAGTAAAAATAAAAAAAAACTCAGGAGGTGTTGTGACTTCCCAGTTAACAGTTACTCATGGCCTTGCATCCAATCTCTTTCTCAACATATGCCAGCTTCCTTTTTTCCCCTCCTGTCCTTTTCTCTGTTGTGTCCTTCCCCTTCGCTCACGTGCCACGTGCAGTCTTGTGCAATATCCTCACTACATTGTTATAATGCTATTATTCCACTTTCAACATCTTGTGGAATTTTGGGGTTTGCAGTTCACTGAAGCCAAAGAGCTCTCTGGCTGAGAAGTCTAAAGGCGCCTCCCTAAACTGCAAACCCCAGGAATCCAGAGGATGGTGAAAATGGAATAATAGCACTATAACAGTGTGGTGTGGAAATGGTCTAAGAAACTAATTTTCACCAAAATAATTTTTATACAGGAGTTATAGTTAAAGTCTTGAAATGCATAAGGAATATTACCCTAGTTAAGCATTAAGATCATTTTGCTTTTGTGCTAACATTCCTTTTTCCCTTGCTTGATTTCGGTGTCCTGTGTTTACCTGGTGACAGTTGTCTTTACAAACCCTGAGAGAGTGGGAATACACTGGCAAGTACAGATACATTGGGTTAATTTAAAACGACCTGAGGAGTGGGAATGAAAAATCTTTGGTGATGCCAGGAGCTCCCTGAGAAATATTTTGGGATGAGGAAAACATCATATAAATAAAGGTAGGGTGTACAGGAACAAAACCTGGAACTTCCAGAGACTTCCCCCACCCCTATATCTGGAGGCAGCAATATAAAATTTATGTTCATTTATTGACTTCTGTAGAAACTCTCCAGTTTGTCCTGGATGTGGGTGTGGAGGGGGGTCCTTGTTGTCTCCTCCTACTCTGTGACACTGTGTATGTCCATTTAGAGATCTTAAAGTGACCATCCTAAAAGTGAATTTCAAAGACAGGATCTGGCAGGAGACCACTGGGTAAAACTGTCATCCTCATCATTTCCGAGGAAATTCTGCACTCTTCAAAAGTTTATGACCCTGTTCTTTTGGACAGGAGAGAAGAACTGTTTACTCTGTTCTTTGGATAACCCTTTTTCTTTGCCAGCTCAAACACATTCAGTCCTTTAGCTTTGTCCAGAGAACTCCTTTAAAGCCATTTTAATTGCAATGCAGTTTGCGTATGTTTTGACATTGTTACTGCAAAACTGTTGTTTCCTGAGCTGTATGCAAAGAAAAAAACTCAGAAGTTTTTGAGTGAAGTTAAGAAGAAAATATTTGATCAACAATTGTGCAATTGGGCCAAGCAAAGTTAGCCCTGAATACATCTTTCATTCAGAATTTATACATTCCTTGTCTCTTCAAAAATACACATTAATATTTCCCATTGGTTGAAGTCATACAGATGTACTGCTTACATGTTGCCTAATCTCCCCAAAACTGCATGATTTGCTTATTTCTGACCCAAAGAGTTACATTTATCTGTACTGAAAGTTTGCTTTTAACTCTGTATTGTACTAAGATTACCAAAGATCACACTACCTTTCTCTTATCTCTAACTAGTTCTGTTGTTTTTCCCCTGAGCGTCTTTTTATCTCCTCCTTTCAGTCTCCTAGTAGTCACATACTCACTTTTTACACATTCTCGTAGTCACGTATAAATTTTCCATCTGCTAATTTCCCAAATATTTTCTCAACCACTTAGAATAAATCCCTTTTCCATATGCTACACCATCAACATCTCTACAAAGTCCAGAAGTCAAATTGGAAGGCTGGTAAATTTCAAGCTGCCACTCCTTAGTGAGAGTGAGATAATTCGGGGTGCAAATGTTCCATAAATATGCCATGCTTCAGAGATTCTTATGAGCCGGTGAGTGTAGTGTCATGGTTTGAGTGTTAGAGTGGGATTTGGGGAGACCAGTCTCCATTCATCTGTGGAAACCCACTGGGTGACCTTGACCAAGTCACACTCTCTCAGCTTTAGAGGAAAGCAGTGGCAAACCTTATCTGAATAAATCTTGCCAAGAAAACCCTAGGAGAGGGTCACAGTATGTCACAGAGTCAACCTGAAGGCACATAACAACAAAAAATACCCTTGCAATTGCAGATGGTGCAGTTCAGCTTGATGCAAAATAGGTCTAAGTGTACAACGATGCAGCATAAACTTTCTGATGGGTCATGGGTCATTGATTCGGTTCTGAAAAGGAAGGAAATTGCACAAGCATTCCGTATTGATTAATACCTGTTTGCTGCCTGGAAACTTCAGTTGCCCTGGTTTATACACATGTGGGTTCTCTTCTAACAGAATAACCCAAAAGTGCTAGCAAATGCTAAATAATTGTTTTGGCAACTAAATCAAAGAGTTTTTGATAGAATGAGGCAGGTCTCCAGCTCTCCCCTTTCCCAAAATCACAGCGGTACCAAACACACATTATTACAAGCCTTGGTTTTAGTTTATCTCATTTCAGAATTTCCAGTCAGGCTCCTCTTTAGATATCTTTACCTTTGCAAGATAATTTTTTTTTTTAGATCGCAGTAACCCATTCTCCATGATCTTTTTGGCTTCCAAGAGAGACAAATCGAACTGTTTAAGAGAGAGAGAGCATTAATGGAGCCCTCTCCTCTATTTTTAATTTCTAAACTGCTGTTCTGTCTCAAGATCTTCAGCCAGAGGTATGGAAATCCATAAGGATTTAAGATACCCATCCACTAAATGGATTTATTACACAGTTGTTACTATTATTATGACTTCAAGTGGATTCTGACTTACAGCAGCCCTATCCCAGAATGTTCTTGGCAGTATTTCTTCAAATGTTTGCCATTGCCTTTCTCTAATGCCACTTCCACACTAGCCTGTTATAGTGCTATTATTCCACTTTCAACATCCTATGGAATCCTAGGGTTTGCAATTTAGGGAAGGTCCCAGGATTCCAGAGGATGTTGAAAGTGGAATAATAACACTAGAAGTGAAATAATTGCACTATAGCAGTGCATTGCCCCTGGTTAACCTGTCTTTGGAAAGAAGCAATAATTAGAGTGCTTGCATCCTCATCTTTTTTTTTTAATCTTGTGGATTCTGTCTGTCCTGGGTTCCACTCCTCCTAAACTTCATTTCTGCTGGTTTAACAAGAGCCCCATCCACCTCTTAAGCAAAGTGGTTCAGAAACACATGAGCAGCATATGGACTATAGTAAATGAATCCATTCCCATATTTGCACATATACTGTGGTTTTCTGCAACGTGGTAGTGACAGTGGTGGTGTGGGGAGGCCTTCACACATACAGCTGTATGGACGGACACTTCTACATGACATAAGGTCCTGCTCTATGTATGTACAGATAGTTCTGGATTCCAGATAGAGACATCCCTGCTTGACAGTGGCTTGCATTTGCCTCTTCTCTAGTGTGCCATGCAAGTCCATTGTACAAAGGTCATTTGGGCCAAAGTACAAACTCTCCTCAGACTCATGGTGGCTACAACCTTTGTAACAATGTTTGCAAAATTCAGAATGAGACCTCTGCAAAACTACAGCTCTCACAGTTCCTCCGCTAATGTGGGCATGCTGGCTGGGAAATCCTGAGCATTTAAGTTTAAAAAGTAACTTTTTCCACAGTCTGGGTCTTTTTTTCCATTTTCCTTCTTGAATGTCTTAATCCAAGTTCGTCATGAAGCTGTCTCAGAAAATAGAACTAGGTCTAATTGTTTTATATTACAGGAGGATAGAAGGAACTTCTTGACAGTGAGAGAAGTTCAGCAGTGGAACCAATTGCCTGGAGAGTTGTTTTGGCCTCCTTCTCTAGGTGTCTTCAAAAGGAGGTGAAAAGCTACCGGATGGGGATGCTCTAGCTGGAGATCCTCCATTGAGCAAGGAATTGGACCTGATGTCCCAAAGGGCCCCTTCTAACTGTATGATTCTAGGACCATTTTCACACTGCACTGTTTTAGTGATATTATTCCACTTTCAACTTTCTGTGGAATTCTGGGGTTTGTAGTTTCCTGAGGCCACAGAGCTGTTACCCTGTTCTCTGGGGGTCCCAGGAGGGACGCCCAAATAACCAAGCAAAGACACAAGATGGGAAATTAACTCGAGCACTCTCTTAAGCTAACAAGAGGCAGGGTAACTTAGCAGGGATCTTACAACCCTATGTATACAGCGTCAGGTCAGAAGAGTAGTCAGACAGTTTTAAAACTGTAAAAATGATAGCTTTATTAAAGGACAGACAACAGAAAAGACAACACATGCACACAGCTAACTAGAAATTAGAAATGAGAGTTTTTTGGGGGAAATGGGTGATACGACACCTTATCTCGTACTCCTGGAGGGAAGCGGAGGATTGCAGGGAAGAAAGTTCAGCGCGATTAGCTGAGGGGAGTTCTCTGGACAAACCGACAGCAAGGCTGGATGAAACTCAGGAGCGATCCGAGGTGTGCTCGGAATTGGGGAATTTTTATAGGGTGGATTGTGCCTACAGGCCATGCCATGCTCGGTGAGAACAATACGAGTTTGGAGCAGGACAAAGCTTTGGGAAAGGTCAAGTTTTACACGATCAGCTTAGCACAGATTTAACAATGGAGTCGGCAAATGGCTTAGCATTGCAAGAGTGCCGGCTCGAGGCCGAGCATCTTTGTGTAAAGTCACGCTTAAGCAAGGTGTGTCTGCAAATGAGGTCCCTGAAGCAACGGAGTGGCGTTAATCTGCCTGCCTAAGTGGGGATTGGAATGCCCAACCATTAACTGGCCATGCCTGTTTACGTGCTTGTCCGGTGCCCTCGCAAACACGTGGAGCAGGGTGGTAGAGAAAGGTCAAGTGAAGGCCAAATAAGTTTGATATCAAGAGATATCTAGTGCTATCACCAGGTATGTATGAACCATAGTAACAGAGCTCTCTGGCTGAGAATTGTAATTGCCCCTCCCTAAACTGCAAACCCCAGGATTCCATAGGACGTTGAAAATGTAATAATAGCACTATAACAGTGTAATGTGGAAAGGGCCTGAGATTCATCAGATTAAGTAGATTTAATTCTATGAAAACTTATGCTACCAACTTCTTTCTCTCAGTTAATTGCAAAGGTACTACAAGATCCCTTTGGATATGATTCATCAACTTCATCTGGATTAGTAACCTCACGATGGAATTACTTCCATTGGCATTTGGTGGCTTCCATGTCAGTGACACAGTGAATGTAGGCTTTAGTCCAAGCTTAAAAGGACCCATCCAGGCGCTGAACTTATTGTTGAAAATAGGGTTCATCACTTTCCAAAGTTCCTTTATGGTTCTGACTCAAACCTAGATCGGTTTCACCGTTCCCCAGGTATGGAAACCACTTGCATGGAAACCACCAGTGTATCATTACCAGGCTCTTAAAAGTGTTAACTACTAACTTGGTTGTAACCATCTCACAGATCTTTAAACAGCAGACTTTTTTCCCCCTACCATGGCTAAATCCTTTTTCACTTTTGTTTTTCAGTGATTGGGATTCGTTTCTCCATGTCCCTGAAAGCCAGCAAGTTAGCAAGTCTAATTTATCCTAATTTGGTACCTAATTGTCTTGCAATACTGGCTAATTAAATGTTCAAAGGAGTGATAAATGGAGCAGATACATCATTGAAACACAAGTAATTAGTCAGTGCAAGAGATCCCAAGGTCTGCAGTCACTCTGTAAATAGAGCTCAGTGGTAGAACACCTGCTTTGCATGCAGGTTCAATCTCTGGGATTGCTAGTTTGAAAAATCAGATCACAGGGGATGGGAAAGCCCTCTCTCTGTTGGTTGGAAAGCTTGTAGAACTATTACCAGTGTCGGCTGATGACTTCCATATTAGTGGGGTAATGACTCCAGCCCAAGTTTTTACCATATTTAAAAGAGCTATCCTTTGTGCTTGACACTGGGCACCTCAAACTTAAAACCCAAAGTGGATTCACTGCTCCACAGATATGGGAACCATCACTGACTGATAGTCAAATCTGGACAATACTGGCTTGGATGGAACAGAGATCTGCCCTAGTGTATATCAGTGATGTAGACTTGAGTCAATTGACTCAGACTCAAGTCAGACTTAAGTGACTTGACTCAGACTCAACAAGGGAATAAATGAGGCACTGAGTCAACTTGACTTGAGGCTTGTATATTTTTAGTGACTAACTTGCTGCCCGTGGTTCAGTAACATGACACATTCATCCAGAAACCTTGCAACTTTAAGCAATGCTTCCAGCTCTTTTTGCCTACTGGTCACATGATGATCTGTCTCAAGCCCAAAGTGTGGGCACATTTCTCAGAGGGGAACAGCAAACGGGTTAGGCAATGGGCTTGAGGTGAGCTGGAGGTCTGATCAACAGCCTTCCCTGCTGTATATCAGAGGAGCCTCCTAAAACGTCTCCTAAGAGCAAAAGACAAGATGTGCCCACTAAGTGCAGGGCACATTTCTCATCAGGGAACAGCAAATGTGTTAGGCAGTGGGCTTGAGGAGGAAGGATCCTTCCTTCTAAAGCTTTTAAATATTCAGTAATGGGGAGTAAGATAGGATCCAATTCCCCACTTCTGAAAAATCCTCCAGCTTCAGAAATGGGAAGTAAGAAGGATCCTGTTCCCCACTTCCAAAGCTGCAGAGTCTTTTATATCCATTGGCACAAAAGCCTCCAGCTTTGGGAAGCGGGGTAAGAAGGATCCTATTCCTCACTTCTGAAGCTGCAGATGGCAAAATTGCAAATGTGGAGAGCCAACTCTGCTTAAATTGTCAAAACTGACTTTGTGTGACTCTGTCCAGAGATTCTGAACATAGGTTGGGGTATAAAGTTGGCTCCCAGACTTAAGACTTAACTTGATACTTGACTTGGAAGTGTCTTCAAGGACTTGAGACTCGACCTGAGACTTGAAGATAAAGACTTGAGACTTGACTTGAGACTTGGAGTAAAAGACTTAAATGCATCACTTCTGTATATCCTGTGTTCGTGACGTGTAGGTGTGAGAGAAGGGTGTATGCTTTGAAAATATTTCTTGTTGCCCTTTTGGTAGAACATGAAATATGACACGAAGCACTTAATGCAAACTGCAGGGAAGTACACCTTATGAATCGGTGGATGTAATATGGATCTGAATATTGTTAAGTCAATACCTTTGTGTTGAATCACCATTTAACAACTGGCCTGTATGAGGCCAAAGTCTGCTGAGCGGTGTGGGTTTGGTTGGTATGTTTGTGTTGATGATACCATCATCAGTTGTATGTACCTTGCTGTCGAAAGGCACAATATAGATCTTCTAAACAAATAACTCTCTATAGTAATAATACTTGGAACATACAGTGCACCCACTGTATACACAAGGGTTTCATTCTAGGATTCTCGTGAATACTAGAAATCACAAATGCTTGTCTCCCATTATATTCAACGGCGGCGATGTGTGCATGGATGCTTCAGCATGTTGCATGCACGTTGCTGCCATTTTAAGTTTAGGACACGATGCTTCGCCATCTGGAGTTTGCACATGTGGAGGTTGCTGGGAAAATTAAGAGGTATTCTTTCAGATCACTCCTCAAAATATGGGAATATAAAGAGTGACCCAGGAAAGAACAGCACATTTAAAGTAGTAAAGCTAGCAAGACAATCATCTTCACTTTTATGAGGATGCAGGAAAACATTACAGATTTTATTGGAGAGAAATTAGCTTCCCTTGCTTTCATTTTCAAATCACTGAGTGGTTGCTTCCTGTAATAAAAAAGCAATGAAAGAAAATTGCCCACAGGGCGCGACTTTTTTTCTCTTCTTGCCAGAGGAGATGTTGTCTCTTCTATTGCAGGAGTGACATGAAGGATGGACTGAAGATTCATCTGGCATCTTGGCCTGGACTCTTGTGATCCTCCCGTCTCACTCTCTTCCTCTTTAATTCAGAGTTCCCGCATAACTGTTGGATAACTTCTCTGGCAACCAGTGAGGGCCAGTGGCTTTCATGTCAGTAGGGTGGTGAATCTGCTCTGGAATTTAGTCTGAGCTTTAAAAGGAGCAGTCCAAGATGCTGAGCTGATTATGGGGGTAGGAATCAGTATGTTGGATTGCTTATTTAAAGTTCAAACTAAAACCTGGAGTGGATCTACTGCTCAACTGACATGGAAGCCACCGGCTGCCACTGGTGCCAATGACAGATATAAAGTTTTCCCCAAATAATGTAATACCACATGCATTAAGCCTGTCCTCTCTCAATGTCTGAGCACTCTGTGGAAACATAAGACTAGAACTGAGACAATATTCTTCTGAGATTTTCTCTCCTATTTTTTGTAGTGCCTGTCATAGAGGTGTGAAGGAGATTCTTGTTCCCTGTGACAGGAGCTGTCTTGACATGTTAAGACGGCCTGCTGAGAAATCACCAGCCTTCATGAGCATTCTCGCTTCCCGCGTGAGAATGAGACAAGGAGTGCTTTGCCTTTTGTTGTGATTTTCCATAATTTGGGCGACAGTGTCTCTGTGTAAAGGTACTGTACTGTCGTTTTCATTGGTGAAGCAAAACACGAACACGCTGCAAACATCAAAATGATGCAGGCAACACTTCCAGGGCTTCTGATTTTTAAAAATCTGTGCAACAAGGCAGCAACCGTTATAGTTCAGCCGAGTGATTTGTGCAGAAATTCTTCTCGCCAATGTAAGCATTCTCTTAAAACTGATGGAAAATCTTGTATGGGTCACAGTTAAAATTTTTTGCAATTTCTCATTCTCACATGCAAAAACGAGAACAGCAAGGTTTCCTGTTACTAACCTGCCCACTTTCAGAACGTGAAAACTAGTGAAGCAGGCAGCAGAACTGCTGCTATTCATAGAAATGTAGAGTTGGAAGAGACCCCAGGGGCCATCCAGTCCAACCCCCTGCCATGCAGGAACACCCTCAAAGCACTCCCGACAGATGACCATCCAGCCTCTGTTTAAAAATCTCCAAAGAAAGGAGAGGGTAGGAGTGATAAAACAACTCTTTGAAAATCCTCCCCACTTACTAGCCCAAATCACTCAGGAAATATTGCACCAGGAGAAGTATGAAGAAACTATTAAGGCAGTAATGATCTCGTGGGCACAGAATATTGGTCATACAATTCAACTGGACTCTTGGGAGCAGAGTTGGAAAAAGACAAATAAATTTACGGTTGCCCAGAATCTAAAAGAGAACTATTATAAAATGTTTTATAAATGGTATTTGACACCAGATAAATTACAAAAGATTTACAATTCAGGTACTGGGCTTTGTTGGAAATGTTTAAAAGAGGTGGGTACGATATATCATATGTGGTGGACATGTCCAAAGGTTAAGAAATATTGGGCTGAGATACATAATAGGATTTGTGAAACAATGAAGCTACAATTTCCTATGATTCCTGAACTGTATTTGTTAAATATGACAGATTCAGTAGACGGCATGAATATAAAGAAATATTGGAGAATATTATTATATATGATAACAACTGTACGTATTGAATACGCTAAGGTATGGAAAACACAGCAAATACCTACAATAGAACAATGGTGGGGCACCTTGATTGAAAATAAAAACGCCGACATAGTCTCTCAAAGATTGAAAGGGAAATCAAATGATGAAATTCAGAAAGAATGGCAAATTGTAGGTGATTGCTGGGTGACCTTCGATAGAAGTCTATAATTCATGGTAATATGTGGAAAAATCTCATTGTGATGATTATGGCAGATATCATGAAGCAGCAATATGGTAGTGGAAATGCTATGTACTAACGTGTAAAATGGCTGAAAAATGCAGTACAATGATATAACAATGTTAAGAGATTTTGGAAATGAAGTCTAGATCAGTTTGGAAGATTCAAGAAATAATTCATGTGAAATAGCAATAATAAATGTTTGTTTTAATCGTGAAACTTCAATAAAATGATATATAAAAAAATCTCCAAAGAAGGAGACTCCACCACATTCTGAGGCAGCAGATTCCACTGCCAGACAGCCCTGATGGTCAGGAAGTTCTTCCTGAGGTTCAGGTGGAATCTCCTTTCCTGCAGCTTGAATCCATTGCTCCTTGTCCTGGTCTCTGGAGCAGCAGAAAACAAGCCCTCTCCTTCCTCTACATGGAATCCCTTCAAATATTTAAACATGGCTATCATGTCCCCTCTTAACCTTCTCTTCTGCAGACTAAACATACCCAGCTCTCTAAGTCTATCCTCATAGGGCATGGCTTCCAGGCCTCTCACCATTTTGGTTGCCCTCCTCTGGACTTGCTCCAGCTTGACCATGTCCTTCTTGAATTGGGGTGCCCAGAACTGGACACAGTATTCAAGATGAGGTCTAGCCAAAGCAGAGTAGAGCGGTACCAGTACCTCCCTCGATCTAGACACCATACTCCTATTGATGCAGCCGAGAATTGCATTGGCTTTATATAGCATTTATATAGTTTGTATCCAGGATGAAGAATTTTACCTATATGAATGGGTTTGTGTTCTGAGCTTTTCAGGGAAAGACCCTCTCTTGGTCTGGGGACTACATGGGTAGGAGAGAGCCTGCTCCCCCCACCAAGACTCTGGAACCCCCTTCCTTAGACTTACTCTTCTTACTGTCACTTGCTGCAGACGAGGCCCAAGAGCTCTCTGGCTGAGAATCCTAAGTGCCCTTCCCTAGAATTCCATAGGAGGTTGAAAGTGGAATAATAGCGCTATCACAGGCTGGTGAGGAAATGGCCGCTGTCTAGTCTGTGCAAAATATCCATTATTTTTGTGGAGGGGCCAATGTAGAAAAACTTTGTTTCCCACCTAAAGTGAACACCCAATGGCTCTGGCTTTCAAGCACGTGTGGGCAATCCATGAGGTTGCACTGCATTTCCCATCACCCCTGACTCCTGGCCATTAGGCTGGGGCTGACGTCCAACATTGTCCAAATAAATTCATTGGCTTCCTTCCTTTTTGGGGTAGTGCTCCCAACAAACTGAAAAATTAGATTAAAAAATAAGAACACTGTCGAACAATAAAACAAATGCACAAACAACAAAACAGTACAAATAAATTGAAGCCCATAAAAGCATCAAGGTATGGAAAGCCTTTGGCTAATTCCTCCCCTGCCTTTTCCCAACAGCAGAAAAGAAAAACATCCTAGCAAAAAAGAAGAATGAGGTATAATCTAGCTTTCAAATTTTAATTGATGCGACAGAAGTTTGTCTGGGTTTTTCAGATTTGGAAACAGCAAATAAAAGCCTAGCAGGAATGAAAGAAAATAGTTGGCAGGGGGGACAATAAGAAAGATTTGGCTGGCAAAATAAATTCAAAATTAGTCCATTCTTTTATTTTAAGTGGTAGCTCAGTTGGTCCTTAATGTCGTATTGTTGCATGGTAGCACTGGCTCTGGATCTCAGTACGCAATTGAAGAAATTTAATGAGATAAAGAATTTCTGATATTAAAATGTTAGCTGCTTGCTCCCAGCTGCTCATCCTCTACAAATAAAAATTCCAATCTAGTTGCGTGGCTGGAAGTCAACACAATTACTCATGCTCCCGTTGATTTGGCTGCTCTCATCAAACCAGCAGACTCCTGATTGACACAACCGATGGCCTGAGTACCAAATTAACTGTCCAGAAAAATTTAAGCAGCAAGCCAAGCAAATGTCTGTTGGCCAAACTGTGGCTTCTCCAGCAACCAGTGTTCGTGTTCCCCTGCTTTGATTTAGAAGGCAGGACCTTGTGCCAGGCGGAGTTTTATCTTCCAGCCTGTTCATCATGCTCTGCAGAAAAGCCTCTGGGCCTCTTTGTGATGGGCATGGCGCCAGAAACTAAGATCCTCTTTAAAAAATCATCTGTTTCAATGGACAGCTTGGTTCTGTTATAAAAGGGCTTGCTGCTTTCCCCCGGTTAGAAGCCCATCTGCTTTCATAATAGGAACTTTCTGTATCAAGGGGGAAATACCCAGGAAAAGAAGATTGGCCTTCATTGTGTTAAATTATAGAAATTTGTCACCAAACATGGCCAAGATCCAGAGAGAGATGCCGTTAGGCATTTTTATGTGCTGAAGAAAGCTTTCAATGTGTTCTGTGACAAAAGGCTTTGAAAGGGGGAGAATTATAAATGCAGATTGTTGCATTTCATAAGTAAATGTTGTTCAGGGGAGAAGAGTAGTGTTGTTGTTGTTGTTGTTGTTGTTGTTCCCATTGGACTGGGCATCTTGTAGGGTTTGTCTAAAGGAGGGTAGGAAGGTGGCTAGCTTATATCTTCCCCACAGTCATGCTTGCCAAGCCTGAGGGGATTAGACAAGAATTGGAGGGCCAGGTCTTCTCCATCTCTGCTTTACAGTGCATGTTGAGATATACCTAGTCAGGAACCCCCTGGCGACTTATACAGACATAAATGAAAGTTCTGCCATAGAATCCTGGAGTTGGAAGAGACCCCAGGGGCCATCCAGTCCAACCCCCTGCCATGCAGGAACCCACATCAAAGCACCTCCAACAGATGGCCATCCAGCCTCCGCTTAAAAACCTCCAAAGAAGGAGACTCCACCACACTCCATGGAGGTAACAGCATATTCCACTGTCGGACAGCTCTGACCTTCAGGAAGTTCTTCCTGAAGTTCAGGTGGAATCTCCTTTCCTGTAATTTGAATCCATTGCTCCATAATTTCCTAGTCTCTGAAGCAGAAGAAAACAAGCTTGGACTATCTTCAACGTGACATCCCTTCAAATATTTAAACATAGCTATCATGTCCACTCTTAACCTTTTTTTCATAGGGCTAAACATACCTAGCTGCCTAAGTTCCTCAGAGGGCTTCACCATTTTGGTTGCTCTCCTCTGGACACACTCCAGCTTGTCAATATCCTTCTTGAAATGAGGTGCCCAGAACTGGACACAGTATTCCAGATCAGGTCTGACCAAAGCAGAATAGAGTGGTACCATTACCTTCCTCAATCGGGATACCATACCCCTATTGATGCAACCAATAATTGCGTTGGCTTTCTTGGCTGCCGCATCACACTGCTGACTCATGTTCAGCTTGTGGTCTATTAAGACTCCTAGATCCCTAGCACGAGTACTTTTCCAGATGTTGTGCTCTGAGGTACCCAGTATCTCCTTGCTTGATGCCTTTTCCATCACTGCCAAATGGCTGCTCAAGGGTACCTGGGCACAGCTCCACTCCTGACCCAATTATCACTAACCAAGTGAAGAAAACTGGCTAGAAAGATGGTACTGGAAGAAAGTTCTATAGATATAGATACCATGGTCTGTCAAATAGACTAATAAATGTCCAAAATCAAATTAAGACTGTTCTCTACATACATGCCAAAATGACAATGGCCAAGAGGCTGGACAGCAACTTTCTGGCAATGCTGTGACTCAGTGGTTTTTAACCTTCTCTTTACCATCAACCTTCTTTAAATATCTTCTGTTCCTACAGACTGTCCAGACGTAACTCAAGGTGGCTTCTGGCTGTACATGTTGTAGGAAGAAGTCACTCTTTTTCTCTCAGTCGCTCAGTGCCATTCACTGGCATGTTCTTGCACGCAGAGCTAGCAAGTAATGAGTCATTTTTTGCTATCAAACAGTTATTTTCATGCCTTTTGAACGGTTGAGATATTGTAATGAAACTTTGTACAAATGATGTCTATCACTGGCAAAAGATTCTTGCTCTTTGAGATCAATGTATGACTGTCTGTCCATCTTTCTCTCCTTCCTTCCTTCCTTCCTTCCTTCCTTCCTTCCTTCCTTCCTTCCTTCCTTCCTTCCCCTGATAGCTTGAGAACGGCTGTTCTAGCTGGATTTCCTGCATTAAGCAGGGGATTACACTTGGTGGCCTATAGAGTCCTTCCAACTCTTTGATTCTATGACTAAACACAGGCTATTTTACTTTGGAGACATCACGAAATAACACGTTTTACTGCAAAAAACCATAATGTGGAAAGCAGTAGGAGAAAGGAAAGATCACACTATGGATGGATTGATTCAATAAAGGAAGACATGCAGGAATTTAGCTATTGTACAGGGGGACATTGCCTCTCCAAATTAGAAGAGGCTTCCCCCTCCTGCTGTATTTTCCTTCTCGCTCCACGTTTCTAGCATTGCAGTAATTTAAAACTCCAATCATACATTTAACAATAACAGTTTAGGAATCCCAAGAAAAAGTGCAGCCAAAGTTACCAGGGGAGTACACACACAGCAAATAAAAGAGTTCTGGGTATGAATGATTTTCAGAATTTCACTCTCTACAATGTTAGAAATTTTGAAAAATTTCATGGGTAGGGGGCAGAATTCTTGTGGCAAAGGACCTCATTTTGTCTCCTCCACCCCATAGCCATGGACCTTCCAGAATCTCTCCAAAACTGCCAAAGCTGTGTCCCCCAAAACTTATTTGAGCTCAGTCCCAAAGAGAGTGAGTCCCAATGCAGTACAGAATCCTGTTCCCATGTAGTTTTTGTAGTTTTTGTCCTTCTTCTCCAAATGTATTAATCTCTCTGTCTCACCCATGATCCTAGAATCATAGAATTACAGAGTTGGAAGAGACCCCAGGGGCCATCCAGTCCAACCCCCTGCCATGCAGGAACACACATCAAAGCACTCCAGACAGATGGCATTCCAGCCTCTGCTTAAAAACCTCCAAAGAAAGAGACTCCTCCACACTCCACTGAAGCAGCACATTCCACTGTCGAACAGCTCTGGCCATCAGGAAGTTCTTCCTGAGATTCAGTGGAATCTCCTTTCCTGCAGCTCGAATCCATTGCTCCTTGTCCTAGTCTCTAGAGTGGTAGAGAACAAGCCTGCTCCCTCCTCAACATGACATCCCTTCAAATATTTAAACATGGCTACCATGTCCCCTCTTAACCTCCTCATCCGCAGACTAAACATCCCGTTTTCCCTAAGGCATTCCTGATAGGGTTTCATGGCTTCCAGACCCTTCACCATTTTGGTTGCTCTCCTCTGGACACATTCCAGCTTGTCAATATCCTTCTTGGAATGAGCTGCCCAGAACTGGACACAGGATTTCAGATGAGGTCTGACCAAAGCAAAATAGAGTGGTACAATTACCTCCCTCAATCTAGACACCATACTCCTATTGATGCAACCAAGAATCGCATTGGCTTTCTTGGCTACCGCATCACACTGCTGACTTGTGTTCAGCTTGTGGTCCGCCAAGACTCTTAGATCTCTTTCACACGTACTGTTATCCATCCAGGTTCCCTCCATCCTGTATTTGTGCATTCCATTTTTTCTGCCTAAATTCCTTCTCCATGTTAAATTGGTTTGGGAACTGAAGGGAAAGTTAATCAAGCAGAAACCCCATGGTGAGCTGGCACAAACTATCTAAAGGAGTTATGTATTGTAGAGTTTGAAGGGCCCTCTAGGCCACTGAGTCAAACCCCCTGCCCAAGGCAGGATTCCCTGCTGAAGCATATCCACCACCATCACCAAACCGCTCTTACTGTCAAGACATTCTTTCCAATGTTCATTTGAAGACCTGGTCCTACTCTCTGGGCCAGCAGAGAACAGGACTGCCCCCTTTTTTCTCTGGGAAGCCCTTGAAGTATTTAAAGAGTGCAATCATGTCACTCCTCAATGTTCTCTTCACCAAGCTCAACATGTCCAGCTCCTTCAACCTTTCCCAATATGTTTTGTTCTCCATAATTTTATCATTCTTGTTTCCCTTCTCTGAATCTGCTGTATATTCTTTGTAAAATAAAGTGCCTAGAACTGAATGCACTACTCCAGATGAGGTCTAATCAGCACAGAATTTAGTGGGACTGTTACTTCCCTCAACTTCCAGTGTGTTAGCTACCCCTCCTGGTTTTATGTCACCTGAAAACTTAATAAGGATTCCCCCTACTCTATCATCTAAGTCATTGATAAAAGTTTTGAAGAGTAGTGGCCCTGGACAGAACCCTGAGACACCCCACTTCAGAATTCTTTGCAGTTTGAAGAACCACCATTGATGGCATCTCTTTAAGCACAGTTTTCCAACCAATTTTAGATCCAACTGAGTTCCCATCTGTGCCACATTTAATCACTTTGCTAGTCAAAATATAATGGGGGACCTTACAAAATGCTTTGCTGCAATCCAGATAAATGACAAACACAGCGCTCCCACCGTCTACTAAATTTTTAAAAAAGATACAATATTCGTTTTGCAGAATTTCTTCTTGACAAAACCATGCTGGTTTTTCCTAATCGCTGCATTGTTATCAAGATACTTGCAGACAGAATCCAGCATAATCTGTTCTAATATTGACTGGTCTGTATTTTTCTCAATCTTCTTTTTTTTTTCTTTGAAGAGAAGGATGTTTGTCCTTCAGTCTTCTGACATGTCCCCTGCTCTCCAAGATTTCTCAAAAATGATGGCAAGTCATCCAGAGAGTACATCAGCAAGTTCCTTCACTGCTCTAGGATGCAGTTCATCTGGCCCTGCAGATCTGAACTAATGTACCTGATTCCTGGCTAACTCCCTATCAATCTTGACTTTCAATCCAGATCCCTTGCCAAGGTTTCCGCTGCTGCATGAGGGCACACAGTTCTCTTTTGGGGAGAACACTGTCACAAAATAGGTATTGTATCTCTCCTGGGTCACTCTCTTGCTTGATCTGAAAACATCCTTTTTTGTTGCTCCTTGCTTGCATAGCCACTCTCAGCTCATTTTCAGCTTTAGCTTTCTTTTATACTATTCCTGCAAACTTGGACTTCACATACATACTCTTCCTTGGTTGTTTGCCCTGCCTTCCATTCTTTATACATATTCTTGTTTTTGTTTTTTTTTGTTTTTTAATGTCCTGCTTGAGTTTGCTGTCAGCCACATTGGTTTTTCAGACGTTTCCGTTTTTTTTTTATTCCGTGGGATAGGTTGTTATTGTATTTTTTGTAGCTCCTTTTTCATGAACTCTCACCCTTGCTGGGTGTCTTTTTCCTTTAGCATCTCTAGCCATAGAATGCCACCCAATATTTCACTGAACTTGTTAAAATCAGATCTCCTGAAATCCAAAGTTCATGTTTGACTATATTCTGCTTTGCCCTATCCCACAATTGTGAATTCTAGCATGATATGGTCTCTTCCCCCTAAAGTACAGACTACTTTGATTCTAGTGACCAACTCCTCCTCCCTTTGGTTTGAATCAAGTCCAGGATTGCCAATCTCCTTGTTCCTTCCTCTACCTTTTGAAATAAGAAATTATCTACAAGGCACATCAGGAATTTGTTGGACGGCCTATGCTTAGCAGAGTAGTCTCCCAGCAGATATTAGGGTAATTGATACTACTAATAGCTACTAATTCTTGCATCTTTGAGATTCTGAAATTTGTCTGTGAAAAGTATTATTCACAACCTCTTCTTGGTTCGCTAGACTTTAGTAGACTCTACCACAGTGTTCCTTTCATTTATCCATGTTCCTTTTATTCTCCATTTATTCTTACCCAAATGGTCTCAGCTGGATCACTCTGATCACTTTCATGGTTTTCTGTACAACCGAATTTGTTTTTGATATATAAGGTTATTTTTCCTCCTTTTCTTCCACATCTCATAGAATCACAGAACCCTAGAGCTGGCTGGGATCCTAAAGGCCATTCAGTCCAACCTGGTATGCAGCAATACGCAATAATAGCATTCCTGACAAATGGCCATCGAGCCTCTGTTTTAAAAAAAGAAGGATACTCCACAAGACTCTGAGGCAGTGTATTCTACTGTCAAATAGCTCTTACCATCAGGGAGTTTTTCCTAATGCATAGGTGGAATGTCCTTTCCTGTAATGTGAAGCCATTGCTCTGTGTCCTAGTCTCTGGAGCAGCAGAAGCTTGTTCATCTTCCATATGACAGCCTTTCAGATATTTAAACATGGCTATCATGTCACCTGTTAACCTTCTCTTCTCTAGGTTAAACATACTCAACTCCCTAATCCACTCCTCATAGGGCATGGTTTCCAAGCCCTTTACCATTTTGGTTGCCCTCCTCTGGACTTTTTCCGGCTTATCAATATCCTTCCTGAATTGTGGTGCCCGGAACTGGACATAGTGTTCCAGGTAAGGTCTGACCACAGCAGAATAGCCTACGTGCAATATCTTACATTTCTCCTTGTTGAAATTCATTTAATTAGTTTTGGCCCAGCTCTCCAATCTATTAAGGTCATTTTCAATCCTGATCTTGGTTTCTGGTGTATCAGCACATTTGATAAACATGTCCTCTATTCCATCTTCCAAGTCATTTATAAAGATGTTGAATAGCACAATGGCCAGGACAGAACCCTGTGGCATGCCACTGAAGAGCAGTCATTGGTGAGCACCCTTTGGATTTGGTTGGTCAACTAATTAAAAATCCTCGTAACAGTGGCATTGTCTGCCCTACATTTGACTAGCCTGTTTGCATGAAACCATGGGAAACCTTGTCAAAAACCTTATTAAAATCAAGACCATCACAACATTCACTTCATCTACAAAGCTAGTAATCCTATAAAGAAAAGAGTGAGAGAGAATGAAGTTTAATCTCGCATGTTGACTCTCAGTGATTTATGGCATTCTTTTCCAAGTGCTTACAGACTGTCTGTTTAATGATCTGCACTCGAATCTTTCCAGGTATTGATGTTAGGCTAAATGGACAGTAATTGTTTGGGTCCTATTTTTTCCCCCTATGAAGATGAGGGTAATATCTGCCATCCTCCAGTCTGCTGAGACTTCTCCACATGATGGCTATTCATTTGAATCCCTCTTTGGTGATTTCTTCCTTTTCCCATTTCTTATGCATGTCCCTTCTAAAAGTTAACTCAGCTGAAATTTCTTTACACATCCATCTTGGTCTCTTTAGGTACCTCTAATTTTTCTTCCTCATTGGAATTGTCAGAAATGGTGCCTTCCAGTGGTGGAGCTTGGAGTGTGGAGTGGGGCTATGACATGAGGGGCATCGCCACTTTTCATGGGGCACGTTGCTGCGGTGCGGGGGCAGGCGTGCCAGGGTGCACGGGGTGTGGCTACAGGCTAGGCGGCCCCCAAAACATTGCCACTCAGGAAGAACCATCCCCCCATCCCTATGCGTCTGGTGCCTTCAGTAACTCACTTTTATAGAAATTCCCATCCATCATGAACTCCCTTCTCTTTTAGTATTCCTGACCACAGGATCATACCCAGTATTTTCTTAAGTTTACTGAAATCAGCTTACTTAAAGTTTAGCTTTCCCTTTCTGTTATATACCAAATTCCAGGAGAACATGGTGACCCTTACCTAAGGATCCCAACATTTCCACCCCATTAACTAGGTCATCACTGTTAGTTAGCATCAGGTCCAAAACAGCTGATCCCCTTGTTGTCTCTTTCATCTTCTGAACAATGAAATTGTATGCAAGGCAGGTGAAGAATTTGCTAGAAATTGTATCCTTGGCAGAGTTTGACTTCCAGAAAATGCTAGGATAGTTGGAATCCTCTGTTACTACTATATCCCTCCTTTCTAAATGTTTGGTCATCTGTTCTAAGAAGACATTTGCCAAGTCCTCCATCTGGCTTGGAGATCTGTAGTAGACCCCACAATGACATTGCTGTTGTTTCTCTTCCCCTTAATTTTTACCCAGATGATCTCAGTCATGGATCTCTTCAGAGGTATAAACATCTTTGACATATAATCCTACACTTTCTCCTTTCCTGTTTAGTCTAAAAAAGGTTATACTGCCCATTACTATGGCCCTTTCCACAAGTGGCGAGGGAAAGACTCCCTGCTGCTACTCACCGGCTTTTTGGTGGGTCCGGGCGAGTCCGTCAGGACGAGGAGCAGTGCGAGCTCATCGCTCCGCATTGCTCCAGTGTCCAAAATGGCAGCTTCCGGTTGGTGGAGGCTCTCCACCAACTGGAGAAGTTTGCTAGCCTAAAGCCTGCCCCCGGCAGATCTGCCGGCACGCACTAGCGCAGCAATAGAGCGACACGGGGTCGCACGCTCTGTACTTTTTAAAAACCTCTTAAAAGAGGTTTTTAAAAAGCATGCTGCACGACCAGTTCCGGTCACTCCAGAGTGGACTGAGGTGCGGAACTACAAAAAGTAGTCCGCCCCAGTCCACTCCATGTTACAGAAGACCTCCGTTGGAGGTCGCTCTGCACCGTTTTAATAGGCCGGTGCGGAAAGGGCCTATATTCCAATCATGAGACTCATCCCACCAGGTTTCAGTGATACCTATTAGATCATGTTCGGTTTGCCGTGTTAAGAGTTCAGGTTCATCTTATTTCTCATGCTCTGTGCATTACTGTAGAGACATCTATGATCATGAGTCATTTCCCCAGCTTCTGTCTGAGCTGGTCTCTGAGCTATTGTCTTCAACCCTCCAAGGATTTAGTTGAAAGCCCTTTCAGACTTGCCATACTACCACCAACGGCATTCTTCCTGGTCTTCATAAGGTGGAAACCCTCTGTAGCCAATAGTCCTCTGTCAAAGAGGTGAAGACTGTGGTCCCAGAAGTCAAAGCTCTCCCAATTATTCCATCCACACAACTAGCCTATCACATTGCGTTATCTTCCTGTCACCGTGTAATTCTTTCATTCATAGAATTGACAATAGTTCCACCTGTGCCCAGACCCTTTCAGATTCCTGCTTGAAGATTCATAGTCAGAGGTGATCTGTTCAAAGGTGTTCTTGACAGTGTCATTGGTGCCTACATGAATAAGATGATATTGATCTATATTTTTTATTAGTTTTGGCAAGTTGTCAGTGATATCCCAGGTACATGTTCCAGGAAGACTGCTGGAAGATATATCCTGATTCATCTTCTGAGGCTGGCAAGCAATGCCTCTATACATCTGAGCAACGAGTCCCCAACCACCAGCACCTTGCTTTCTTGTTGCTGTGGGTGGGTACCTTGGCTCCTTCTTTGGCATGCAGGGTCCCTTTTTGCTGCTTTCCTGTTTGCATATATTCACTGCTGTTATCCTCATGAAGCTGTGGGAAGCAATTGCTTCATTGGAGAGGTTCTGAACCCCTTCTGTGTGGTTTGCTCCTGACATTGACTCTCCTCCAGGGTGTTTCCTCACTGTTACAAGGCTCTTCATTTTCCTTGGCAGTTTCTTCCTGTTGGTTCTGTGGGAGCAATACTCCCTGTATTCTATCCAGGCAGCCCTCATGTTCTCTGATGCATTGAGGAGGCTCAACATGTAGCTGTAGGGCCCTAACCTTCTCTTCCAAGAGAGCTACCAATTTGCACTTGCCACAGGAGTAGTGAGTGAGGTTTTCTTTCAAGAAGACACATTGCGCATACACTGCAGCAAACAACTATGAATCCTTTTGCCCCCACCTCTGCCATTATGTTTCTATCCTTCCTCTCTGTAGTATCTACATGGGATATAACTTCATGCACCACTAGGTGCATGCCTCTGGCTCAAAAGCTTGCTGTCTCTCCCAACCTGGCTGCTTTTTGCCTCCCAGCAAAGGCTCATGGGAAGATGTATGCAGATGAGCTGCTACTCTCCGAGAGCTTCACTCCTTCATCTGTCGGCTCAAAAGCTTGTTGTCTCAAAAGCATGAGTTTTGCTCATGAAACATTATGTAGGACAATCATTTGCATTCATTATTCTCATTTCACCTATTAAGCATGGTTTCCTGTGTGTATGTTACTGATCGGCAGACAGTGATGATGCACTTCAGGTGGCTTTTGAATGGCCATTTCTGCACTAGACCATTATAGTGCTATTATTCCACTTTCAACATCCTATGGAATCCTGGGGTTTGCACTTTAGGGAAGGACCTCAAAGGTCCCTCCCTAAAGTGCAAACCTCAGGATTCCATAGGATGTTGAAAATGGAATAATAGCACTATAACGGTCTAGCACAGAAATGGCCAATGGTTCGTGGCCAACCTTGATGATTCAGCACATGCTTCCCTCTGCTTTTGGATGCTTTCCATTTTTGGTAATGAAAAAAAAAAAATCTCCCAGCATGCAGCAGGCTGGAAACCTAAAATAATTAATATAAGTCATGCGCACAACTGATGCCCCATGCCAATTAGGCATGTTCTGCAGAGGAGCCATTTTGTCTGAGACTCAAGGTGAAGCTCCAAGCAAGTGCCACTAGATGGCTCACAGGCTCCTTAAGGAGAACGAGACAGGTTTCCGCTCTGTTTGCTGCTTGCTCTCCTCGCTTGAACTGGATGGACCTTTTTGTTCGAAAAGGAGCTATTAAAGGGTTCAGCCAATTGAGTTTGTGGCACTGTTAACAGCCGTTAATGTAGATTAATTATATATTTCATTAGTTAAGCTAAAGCCTACGTTCTGGCCACTAGCTGGAAAGCATTCCTGAATTAAATCAAGGAAATTGAAGAAAGAACCATTCAGTGACAGCAATTAATAAACCATGACTAAGTAACTAGTGGAAGGCTGGAAAAAAAACCACACATTTCTGTTTCAAGTGGGAGGTGTAAAAAAGGAAATAGGCCCTGTGATGCAAGATAATGAATGCTCCCTCCTTAGCACTGAGCAACCATAGGGGTAGGACCTATACAAGGTTGCAAAATCTCAGGGTGCCACTGGACTCCTCAGTTTTGGAAGACCTCTCCCCCGTTCTCCATAGAATCATAGACCATTTCTGCACTAGCCTGTTATAGCGCGATGATTCCACTTTCAACATCCTCTGGAATCCTGGGGTTTGCAGTTTCGGGAGAGGCTGGCCGGCCCCTCCCGAAACTGCAAACCCCAGGATTCCAGAGGATGTTGAAAGTGGAATCATCGCACTATAACAGGCTAGTGCAGAAATGGCCATAGAGTTGGAAGAGACAACAGCCATCAAGTCCAACCCCCTGCTGTGCAGGAACATACACTTAAAGCCCCTCCAGCAAAAGACCATCCAGCCTTTATTTAAAAAACCTCCGAAGAAAGAGACTCCACCACACTCAGAAGCAGCATATTCCACTTCTGGACAGCTCTGACCATCAGGAAGTTCTTCCTGAGGTTCAGGTGGAATTTATCTTCCTGTAGTTTGAATCCATTGCTCTGTGTCCTGGTCTCTGGAGCAGCAGAAAACAAGCTTGCTCCATCTTCAACATGATATCCCTCAGATATTTAAACATGGCTATCATCTCACCTCTTAACCTTCTTTTCATAAGGCTAAACATACTTAGCTCTCTAAGCTGCTCCTCGTAAGACATAGGACATATCCAAATCCTTCACCATTTTGGTTGCCCTCCTCTGGACACATTCCAGCTTGTGAAAATATTTCTTGAATTGTGGTATCCATAATTGGACACAGTATTCCAGGTGACGCCTAACCAAAGCAGAATAGAGTGGTAAGTTTTTGTGCATTCAACTCCAGACACACAAATCTCCAATCAAGCAGAGACTGTCTGTGCCAATTGCTGCACTTTGCAAATGTTGATTTAAATCAACATTTGCAATGTGCAAAGTCACCTAATTCCCAACCAGGAAAATAGATTATGTGTGGATGTCTCTGTGTTAAAATGGCTGCTTAACGAATAAAGCATCACTAGCCTTGCCCCTTCATCGCCAGGAGCCATTCCTGTGACTCCGGTTTTGGCCCAGAAATCACACAGTTTGGGCTGATGCTGACCTGGCAACCCTGGACCTATATCATTGAGAGTGCTCACAGTGAGAGAAATGTCCTCTGGAATGCTGGGTGGGATGGAACAAAGATGGAGGGCCTGGTGCTGTGAGGTGGTCACTGATGGTCCACATATACAGGCAAGAATGTGGAGATGAGGGTGGAGTTTGGTGGGCTCTTCTTGAGCTGCACAGAAGTAATTAGTGGCTCCCATGTTAATGGGATGGTGACTCTACTCTGGGTTTTAATTTGAACCCATCCAAGGTACTGCACCAATTTTGGGGACATAGGCCATTTCTGCACTAGCCTGTTATAGCGTGATGATCCCATTTTCAATATCCTCTGGAATCCTGGGGTTGGCAGTTTCGGGAGGGGCCCGCCAGCCCCTCCCAAAAATGCAAACCCCAGGATTCCTGAGGATGTTGAAAGTGGAATCATTGCACTAGAACAGGCTAGTGTGGAAATGGCCATAGTTGAGCATCTTGAATTACTCCATTTTGCACATAAATGCAAAGCTGGCCTACTGAACTGGAACCCAGCATCTGCCTGAGGGACGATATGGATGAATGGTGGCCTTTGTCTTAATTGTAGAGGCTCATTGCATGAATGTGGGCTAGGCCTGGTGGAAATTTCCCAGCTCTCCATGAATGTATTTACTCTACAAAGTTACAGCATATATATATATATATATAGAGAGAGAGAGAGAGAGAGAGACAGAGAGACAGAGAGAGCTGTTTAAATATTTGAAGGGATGTCATGTTGTGGCGGGAGCAGGCTTGTTTTCCGCTCGTCCAGAGACTAGCGCCCTTTCCGCACCTTACCTTTTTTCGGCGCTGGGGTGCAGGGATCATGCAAGCAGCTTCCAGCGAGAGGCTCTCGCGTCCCCGCTGCTTCAGCTCCGCACGAGCTGCCTTCTCCTGAGCAGGTAACGCGAGAGCCACACCTCTTCCTTCCGCACTGGGGCAGGAAGTGCAACTGCTGCGGGTCTGGAGGCTCCTCACACACGGAAAGTGCTCACGGGGCCCTGGAGCAATGCGAGATTGCACACCATTTTTGGCTGAGAGCCGAAAATGAAAAAGTGCACGAGCGGCACCTGCCAGGCCCTGGAGCGTTGCATGATTGTGAGTGTGCCATGCAGATCGCTCCTCACAATCGTGCGATGCTACAGGCGCCCTTTCGCATGGCAAATGCCGTTCAAAAAAGGGGGGTAGGACAAGGAGCAATGTATTTAAACTGCAGGAAAACAGATTCCACCTGAACCTCAGGAAGGACTTCCTGACAGTCAGAGCTGTCTGGCAGTGGAATATGCTGCCTCCATGGAGTGTGGTGGAGTCTCCTTCTTTGGAGGTTTTTAAGCAGAGGATGGAGGGCCATCTGTTGGGAGTACTTTGATGTGGGTTCCTGCCTGGCAGAAGGGGGTTGGATTGTATGGCCCCTGGGGTCTCTTCCAACTCTATGATTCTATGATTCTATGATATACACTACAGTTTGATAGCACTTTAACTGCCATGGTTCCATCTTAAAGAATCTGGAATTTCTAGTTTGGTGGCAGTTAAAGTGGTATTAAACTATATGTGTATACCATAGAATTCTCTGCTAGCGTGCTCCAGCAAACTATGGCAGAGAATTCTCTTCAAATTAAAAATCTCAGGATTTCGTAGGCTGCAGTTAGGGCAATTTAAGTGGTATCAAACTGCTATAACTTTATAGTGTAGATAAATTCTTTTGGGGGCATTTTGCATTGTGGCAGTAGTAGTTTGACAGTAGCAGTAAAGACTGGTGATTTTGGACTACGGTTCCTGAATTCACCAGGCAGCACGGCCACTGTCCACGCAGGCTAAAAAGCACTGGGGAGTTGCAGTCCAAAAAGTCACGTTTCCAGCCTCTGATGTGCAGTGTCCGCTGGTCTCTCCAATGGGTGAACGGCAGTGAATCTCTCCGGACTTTACTCTGAACTTTGAGGAGCTATCAAATGGGTCAAACCTTTTCCCCAAAATAGGTTTGGCACCTTTTAAAGTTTGGAGTAAAGCTTGGAGCAGATTCACCATCCCCCTGACATCATGTGCACATGCACAGTTCTTTTATCACAGTCTTGAAATTCAAAAGGCAGCTTTGAAAAGCGTCAAAAGAAATTCTGCAACCCAGTGAAATTTTCATTCAGTTCCCAAATGTCTAGCGTTGCAACAGCTGAGCGTTCAGCTGAGCATTTACAACTAGCAGTTTAGGCATCTAAAGAAAAGGGGCAGGCACCGTGCCCAAGGTGAACACAGCAAATAGAGAAGTTCTAGATGTAAAAGATATTCACTCTTTGCAATGCTAGAAATATAGGGACTGAAGGAAAATGGCATTTGAGAGGGCAGCATTCTTATTTGTGGGGCAATGTTTCCATTTTCCTCCTCCCCACATAGCTACACCTCTAGGGAGAGGCCATTCTTGTCAGCACCGTAGCAAGTAGAGAAGGTGAAATTTCTCCTTTTTGTTCCCTGAGGACATGAAGTAGCTTGGGCTCCCCTGAGGTTTAATTGACCCAAATAGTGTCACTTCTGAGCCCTATTCAGGAGTTATTCAAACGGTTTATCCCCACAGCAAGAACAAGGGATCATTCCCAGAGGACATGTTGGCTGGGGGATTCTGGAAATTGTTGCCCAAAAAGCAACATTTTCAAACTCTGGTAGAGCTGTGCTGAGTAGCTTCGCTCCTAGAGCAAACTGGCCCAGGCATGAGGGTTAAAAATCCCTTTCCCAGCCCATATTCCCAAGATTTTCTGGACTATAACTCCCACTATTCCCTCTCAGTGTGGCCAATGCTTGGGGAAGATGGAAACTATAGTCCAATACATTTGGGATCTGAGGCTGGGAAAGACTGGATTAAATAATATCTTATCCTTGCCTCGGTATATTTATTTCTTCTTTATTATATTCTTTTAAAAGCTGGATATCCGGTTTTATGTTATATTTGGACTTTAAATGGCTGTGAGCTGCTCACTGATGTTAGAACACCAGGAGAGGAACTTCTGTGTAAATCAATCAATGATGTGTTTATTTTTAAAAAGTGTTAGCTCACCTTCGGCTTTTCGCATGGCCTTGCTCTCCGGTTCAAGAAGCTTGCATGCCAAGAGGATTCTTGAACTTATCATAAGGCCATCTATGGCACGAGCTGCAAGGTAACAATGCCTCCAAGGAAATGAATGAAATCTGTCATGGTCTGCGTATGAAGGCTTTGCTTTCCGCACGAGACTGTTATAGTGCTATTATTCCACTTTCAACATCCTACGGAATCCTGGGCTTTGCAGTTTAGGGAGGGGCCTCAAAGGTCCTTCCTTAAACTGCAAAGCCCAGGATTCCATAGGATGTTGAAAGTGGAATAATAGCACTATAACAGTCCCGTGCGGAAATGGCCCAAGAACATTACATGCATCTGAAAAGAAGATGGTGGGGAAAAGCAGAGGATAAAACTGGAAGATACAGAGAGATGTCCCTTAATGCTGTTGCACCACAGAGAATTAAACACTAAACATCAGACAACAGGAAGCATTGTCAAAACAAAACAAACTAGACATGTAATCCATGAGTAGAAACATAATTGGGGGCTGTGTAATTCTTTTATTAGTATCACTAACATGGTGAGCTTTTGAGTTCTGCAGAACTCTTTGGCATGCTAGACAGTATGAAATTGAGGAAATCTGAGGAAGAAATAGAAGACCAAAGCCAGTAGCTGTGGCTGTTGTTTCCGAGGCCAGGTTTGCAGGCTGGGGCTGCAGACTTGGTTGAAAAATGTTCAGGTGTCAGTTCACAGAGTTGCTCTCCTCTCTCTAGGCCAGGGGTGGAATAATGCACCTCTCCAGATTTAATGGATTGCAAGTCTCAGCATCCCTAGCCAGTATAGCTGTTGGTGATGAAAGAAAAACCCTGGAAGATGCCAGGGTTCTCACTCCTGCATTTGAGAAAATACTAATTGTAATACCTTTTGCTTTTGGCAAAACTACACGAGTTCCTGAAGTGGTTTAGAGCAGAAGCACTCAGTCATGTGGTAGCCTTTATATTAGAAAAACCACATATTACATTTAGGGTTTGCACTAGGTATAAAAAAATTAAATGGAAACTAATGGCTAATGTTACCTAGCGGTGGTTGTTCTGTGTAGTCATGTTGGAATCATAGAATCAGAGAGCTGGAAGAGACCACAATGTCCATTGAGTCCAATCCCATTCTGGCATGCAGGAACACACATCAGAGCATTCCCAACAGATGGCCATCCAGCCTCTGCTTAAAAACCTCCAAAGAAGGAGAACCCACCACACTCCATGGAGGCAGCAGCATATTCCACTGCCGGACAGCCCTGACCATCAGGAAGTTCTTCCTGAGGTTCAGGTGGAATCTCCTTTCCTGCAGCTTGAATCCATTGCTCCTTGTCCTGGTCTCTGGAGCAGCAGAAAACAAGCCCTTTCCTTCCTCTACATGGCATCCCTTCAAATATTTAAACATGGCTATCATGTCTCCTCTTAACCTTCTCTTCTGCAAACTAAACATACCCAGCTCTCTAAGTCTATCCTCATAGGGCTTCATGACTTCCAGGCCTCTCACCATTTTGATCGCCCTCCTCTGGACTTACTCCAGCTTGACCATGTCCTTCTTGAATTGGGGTGCCCAGAACTGGACACAGTATTCAAGATGAGGTCTAACCAAAGGAGAGTAGAGTGGTACCAGTACTTCCCGCGATCTAGACACCATCCTCCTATTGATGCAGCCGAGAATTGCATTGGCTTTATATAGCATTTATATAGTTTGTATCCAGGATCCAAAAAATTTTCCCATATGAATGGGTTTGTGTTCTGAGCTTTTCAGGGAAAGACCCTCTCTTGGTCCCAGCAGACCCTTGGTTATATCTGACATGGGTAGGAGAGAGCCTGCTCCACCCCACCAAGACTCTGGAACCCCCTTCCAGAGTGAGACTTTTGCTGCCTTCTGGATCCAATCAAGATATCAAAAGAAGCATCCTTTTAGTGACATATGTATGGAATAGCCAAGCTTACATGTGCATATGTTTCTCTTTGGACAGGGCATAGGGAGCTATTCTCTAGCCCTTTGGGCTCTCTCCAAAGCCTCTGCTTGGCAACTGTCAAACCCCGGGAAGGGCTGTTTTTGCTGCTTACCACCAGGGAGGGAGGACAGGGGACTGGGGAGGCAATTCAGATGATGAAGATGCTGCTGGTCTGGGCCCTGAAGGTGGGTAAGGGAAGGTGTACTCCACCTGCGAGCATGTCCTTATTCTTTTCACCCTCCAAGCTGCAACCAGCTGCTTCTTTCTCCTCTAAATCCCTCTCCCCGCCCTGATTTTGACAGCTGCTATTATGATGGGAGGACACAGAAGTGTGTGGGCAAAAGATTATGCTTTGCCTGCTTAAATGTAATTTTCAGCCCAGGAAATGGGCCATTTCTGCACTAGACTGCTATAGTACAATTATTCCACTTTCAACATCCTATGGAATCCTGGGGTTTCAGAATTTCAGGATTCCATAGGATGTTGAAAGTGGAATAATAGCACTATAACAGTCTCGTGTAGAAATGGCCTAGACTGTAGAAGGAGACATGAGAGAGCCTTTGTAATTCCAAGGAGGTGGTGAGTTTCTTTGATGAATAAAGTGGGCATCTTTGTTCTTTTAGAAACTTCCAATGTTTTTGAACTACAAACAGTCTGGTGCCTGACTCTGAGTAACGTACGAAGTAAATATTAACTATTTATCTCAAGGAAACTGAAAACACATCTTTAACAGGTTCACAGCACAGGTGTATGCAACTGGCAACCTGTGTTCACATCACATGCAGGATTCAGCGGCTGGGTTAATGGGTAGTTAGCACTCTGTGGCAAAGAGGAAATCATGTTTCTGTAGCTACAAATTTGCTGTGACAATTGATAATGCTGTAATAGAGTCTGGGCGGTGAGGCAAACATCTCCAAAATGCCATGCTGGTCAGAGCAACAATTTCCCCCTTTTGTCTGATGGGAAGCAGAGCAGCAGGTTGCCAAAGCTGCAGGAGAACCAGAAAGACATTAGCTGTAATCCTATGAAGCTGCCTTAGAGGAATAATAGTATTGGTTGTTCTAACCCAATTTGTTAGTTCTGACTGGTGAGGTTTCTCCACCAGCTCAGAAATTATTTTGACCCCTACTGCTTGAGATTCTTTCCTGCAGATACTAGGAATTCAGCCTGGAGCCATCAACGTGAAATGCACATGATCTTTCTGTGAGCTACAGTGCTCTTCCCTGAGAGGATGGTGTTCCAAGAGGTACAGATCCAAGCACACTCCATCCAGGGGACCAGTGGTCAACGGGTGTCAGGTAGCCCTCCATATTTCAGTATGGGACATGTAGTAGTAGTTAATTACCTGCTTGCTTGTAACCAAGGATGGAAACCAGAGACCGTTAGGTAAACAAAACTAGGAATGCAGCACTGATAAGAACTACCAGCCGAAGCCGGCCCTTCAAGATCTCTTGCTGTGGGAAGGGAACCTTTGCTTCTAATGTTTGGATTTTGCTAACTACTTTCAGTTTGCTCACTGAAGTCCTATACAATGAATCACACTCCTAATAGTGTATTAGCACTGTTACATTTGTGTGTGTGATCTCGGTTCCTGACAACAGGAGTTTGAATCTTGTGTCCCAGGCAGATCACCAGACCAAGGGGAAGAGTAGACCTTGGGAGAAAGTTATTTTTTCAGAGCAGGGGCTAGAACTACCTGAACTTTCCTTCCCTCATCCCTGGAGTAGTCTTGCAATTTGGAACACCATTGAAAACAACAATAGAAGGTGAATGAACATTTTCATGAATAAATATCTGGGTGACACTAGAAACAATATAAAAAGACAGAGGCCATTTCCGCACCAGCCTGTTATAGTACTGTTATTCCATTTTCAACATCCTATGGAATCCTGGGGATGGAATCCTCAAAAGCCCCTCCCTAAACTGCAAACCCCAGGATTCCATAGGATGTAGAAAGTGGAAATGGGAGAGGGAAGGTCCATGTGCGTACAAGTCTTTCCCCCCTCTATCATCCTGCCTGTCGCCTGTGCAGGCAGAAAGAAGGCAGGGCACATAGCAATAGCATGTATATTTCTGTACCACTTATCAGCTAAGTGCTCTCTAAGTGGCTTACAATGTGTTTAGCTAATTGCTCCCAACAAGCTGGGTACTCATTTTGTTGACCTGTGGAAGGATTGAAGGCTGAGTCTACCTGGAGCCCGGCAGGATCAAACTCACAACCTTGTGGCTGCAGGACCAGCATTTAACCAGTGCGCCACCAGGGCACATGGGTGACAGGCAGGCAAATGGAGCAGAGGAGAAGTGTTTTCCTTTCCATTTGCTTGCCTGTTGTTTGAATAGGCGGTAAGAAGATGGGGCGTGCAGGTGACTGGCAAGCAAACAGAGTGCGTGGTGGGGGGAGTATATTACTGTGCTATCTCAGTCTTGGTATCGCAGCTGATAAACAAAACAAACTGAATAGCTCCCAGCTCGTTACTTACTTCCAGGCAATAAGTACAGGGTCATAAACAAAGTTGAACATGGTTCCAAGGCAAGAGAGTGCCCAAGGTCCATCGGAGTATTCAAACCAGGTATCCAACAGGGTAGAAGGTCAGATAAGCTCTGACAACTCCTGGAGGGGAAGAGCGGCAGCTATATAGGTCTGAAGCCTAGCGCAGCTGTGGCTTGATTAGTTGTTGCCAGTTATAAATTGTGAGAGAGTGACACTGGCTTTCTCTTTGCTGTTGGCACTCTGCAAAGGTGGGTACAGGTGAGTGCTCTTCCGTGTCAGAAGGGGCAGGACTCTCTGCTGGAGCTGGCACTGCCCCCTGGTCTGTTTATGCCACTGTAATCTCTTTTTGTACAGCAGGTCCTGGCATGCCCCCAGTTTCACCCTTTGGCATGTTTCAGACTCTCCCTGGGTTACCCTGCCCCTCATTTTGCCACGCTAGTGCTCCGCTAATTTCCCTAATCTTTGCCTTTTTGGAGCAAATCAAGGTGTCCCCCAACGGACCCCCAGAAGTCAGGGTAACAGTGGAATAGACTGCACTGGAGTATGGCGGACTCTCTTTCAGTGGAAATTTTCAAACAGAGGTGAGATTATGATCTCTGTGGAGAGCTTTAACTACAGATTCTTGTACTGGCAGAGAGTTGGGCTAGGTAGCCCTTGAGATCTCAGAGATCTCTCTAGGTAGCCCTTGAGATCTCAGAGGGACGAGATCACAGCAGTTGCCCAAGGATACTGGTGGTGACTCCAGGGCTGGGGCTGTCACAGGGTCCCATACTCTGTGTGCACATGTTGGTTCTGTGACAGTTTAGCAGATCTAAACTGTGGGACGCTCTCAGGGCAAGCCATGTTTAAAAGTATACTTCTTTGTACCCTTTGTCTGACATAACAAAGTAGTCTATTTAATTGTAATTTCCTTTTTCTTTCCAGAGGCCAGGCATTGGCACATTTAAATGGCCTTTCTCCGTCACTGTGGGAAGGGTGTGTTGTGTTTTGCTTTTCTTGCCTTTTGGCCTGTAGAAACAGCAAGATCTCCAGGGAACTGTGTGCCAGCGTGTTGATGAAGTGCAATCTCTCCCAGTAGTGTAATTACCCGTTCCTAGGCGACATCCCTGATGCTGCAAATCACTGTTATTTCTACATGTTCTGAAAATTAGGCAAGGAAGCTTTGTTTCAGAATGAGCACTTCATGAACTGCAGGGAAATCTCTGGCCTCAAAGAAATCTGTTTGCATCTAACAGAATCTGGCACGGCAGCTACTTTTGCTGACCGACACTGCCATAAACCATGAAAGTGATTCCCTGCTAAGTGGGGTCCCACCTTTGCCATCTGTGAAGGACATAAGAGGTACCGTAAGTAGAGCTGGGGCCCCCTGGGAAGTAGCTAGTTGTCTTCTGGGGCTTGCTGGGGGAAAAGAGAGAATTTCCTTCGAATTCTCTGGCACTGAGGCCAGGCAACCTGTCCTGTTCCCAAGACAGGCAAGGGAGCTGTCCAGCAGTATCAGTGTTCACAGAACCACAGTGTCATAGAGTTGGAAGGGACCACAAAGACCATCCAGTCCAACCCCCTGCCACCCAGGGACACACAGTTAATGCATCCCTGAGAGTGGCCATCCAAACTCCGTTGAGAGAAGGAGAATCCACCACACTGAAAGGCAATCTCTTTCATTCTGTCTCTCTCTTTTAAAAATTTATTTCTTTATTAGTTACAGAATAATTGATAAAAAATGTGAAGCAGAAGGAAAAAAAGAGGATATGTAAGTTATCAACAATTGTGAACCATATATCTGATTATATCTTTTACAATTATCTTTTATAATTATCAAAAGCTTCTTCATATTTATATGCTGTTTACAGTTTTATCTGTACATATCCTCTTGGAACTTCCTCCTATCTATTTCTTGGGTATCTGTATATGATGGTTTTCAAAACCTCCACCAATGTCATTTTATGTATATTTTTTCTTTCTTTATTATTACTGTGGTTTTTTTCCCTACCTAATAAATTCAAAATTGAATTTAAATTTAAATTAAATTTAAATTTAAATTAAATTCAAAATTGAAACCCCCCCATTTGTTCATTGTAATTTATTGCTCAATCTGACATGTTTCAATGTCAATTAGTATTCCATCTTTCCCTTAGATATATCATCTAAGACATGTGGCTGGATAACAGTACGTGTGAAAGGGATCTGTGGTGGACCAGAAGCTGAACATGAGTCAGCAGTGTGATGCGGCAGCCAAGAAAGCCAATGTGATTCTGGGCTGCATCAACAGGAGTATAGTGTTGAGATCAAGGGAAGCACTTTATTCTGCTTTGGTTAGGCCTCACCTGGAATACTGTGTCCAGTTCTGGGCACCTCAATTCAAGAAGGACATCAACAAGCTGGAACGTATCCAGAGGAGGGCAACCAAAATGGTGAAGGGTCTGGAAGCCATGAAGCCCTATGAGAAGTGGCTTACGGAACTGGGGATGTTTAGTCTGCAGAAGAGAAATATTTGAAGTGATGTCATGTTGAGGAGGAGCAGGGTTGTTTTCTCCTGTTCCAGAGACCAGGACAAGGAGCAATGGATTCAAGCTGCAGGAAAAGAGATTCCACTTAACCTCAGGAAGAACTTCCTGATGGTCAGGGCTGTCCAGCAGTGGAATCTGCTTCCTCAGTGGAGTGTGGTGGAGTCTCCTTCTCTGGAGGTTTTTAAGCAGAGGCTGGATGGCCATCTTTCTAGACGCCATACTCTTATTGATGCAGCCGAGAATTTCAGGATCGAAAGGCAGGGTGGAAATTGAATGCTGAGATCTTCAGCAGATGCCTTCTTGTAGAAGCACTCTTGATGGGCATGAAGAAGAGGGCTGTTCCTACACTGAGGAATGAACTCTGCTCAGAGCTTTATTTGGTTTTAGGAAGACCGTGAAGCCCTGTTTTGAGTTTATTGGCCACTAATTGTAAATGGCTTTCTGGCTTATTCTGGTAAAGGTTTCAAAGCAGGGTGGATGGAGCATAGCACTGGGGCCATATGCATTCCCCGAAGTTATTTTTGTGGTGCTTGACTAGTCCAAATTCCCTTTTTAAAATGTCCCTTTCATTAGGTTAAAAAAAAGTGAATTGCATCTACTGGAAGATTCTAGGAGTGAACCAATTCACCTTTTAAATAGTTTTCAAGGACCCATATACTGTTGAACATTGTTTTAAAAAATGTTTTTCAAAACTAGAAGTGGACTTCCACTTGTTTCTGAGGTGCTGTGTGATGTGTTGTGTGTGATTTTGGGCAGTTGATGAGGCCCCCAGGGGTCTCCAGAGGCTGAAGATTGGCCTCCAGACCAGCCTAAGCTGTCCCCCTCTGCTTTGCTTCTTAAGCTTGTGTGTAGTGATTTTGTTAGCTGCCTGGTTAGCCATATCTTTAGTGGAAAGAGGGCAATACAAATGTAATAATCAATGAACATCCATATTTCTGACTCTGTGGTTCTCTTCCCACTCTTTTATTCTGTGGCACGTGGTTGGGCTAGACAGCCCTTGTGGTATCTTCCAACTCTGTGGTCCTAGCGATCATTAAACTCTGTCCAGAAGTGAAACATATGCACCAGAGCAGCCAGTGGGGAAGTAATTTGGAGAAAGCGGACACAAAAGGAATTAATAGTGCAGTCCTCTGTGTGTTTACACGGAATTAAACAGGTCTATTCACTGGATCTTATTCCCCAATTAGAGTGCATAGGACTATATCCTAATTGACAAAAATCCTGAAAGATGGCAGAGCAAATGTGTGTACGTGGCCGTTTTGTCATTAGAGAAATTCCTCAATCCAGATGAGAGTGTTTTCTCTTTCGAGGCTTGTGTGCAATTCTGTATGCTCTGCACAACTTCCTCTCAAGACCAATTATTTCCTCCTGAAACAGCATGACAAGTGGGTATAAATATTCTGTCTAATATCACAGCCGTTATTCCTCCTTTGATTTATACTGTGTTCCTCCAGCGATACACACAAAACAATCTGCTTGTTCTTTTCGCTGCAGCTGTACGAGTCAAGGGAGCGTGAGGTGGACTGTCACTACCTCCACAGCAAGGGCAGACTCACTTCTGAGCCAAGTACGTTTTCCTTTGGCTTGAAACCAATGATTGTCCTTGGGCAAGAACAGACTGCCCCACCAGCCAGTGCAAAAATGACCCATTCCACCGTTTCTTCATTGGGAACACCCAGAACCAGAATCTGTCAAGATGTTGAGATACTCACTGCTAGCACAGTAGGACAAACACAAGCCATCAGACCTTTAAAAACAAGATCAAGCCAGCCATTGTCACCAGTCCTGCATGGCCACTACACTGCAACCACTGTAGAACCACTGAATCCCCCTATCCCCAACAAGCCATTCATACCTGAATGAGACCAGGGACAATCATAGAAGCCTCTGGCTTTGTGTGTGTAGTCAGTCACAAAGCAAAGTTTCACCCACTGAGGTCCTCTGGGGTCTTCAGGAGGTCGTAGAGTCATAGAGTCATAGAATCATAGAGTTGGAAGAGACGACAGGGGCCATCCAATCCAATCCTTTGTCATGCATATCAAAGCACTCCCAACAGATGGCCATTCAGCCTCTGCTTAAAAACCTCCAAGGAAGAAGACTCCAGCACACCCAGAGGCAGCAGATTCCACTGCCAGACAGCCCTGACTGTCATGAAGTTCTTTCTGAGGTTCAGGTGGAATCTCCTTTCCTGCAGCTTGAATCCATTGCTCCTTGTCCTGGTCTCTGGAGCAGCAGAAAACAAGCCCGCTCCCTTCTCAACATGACATACTTAAACATGGCTATCATGTCCCCTCTTAAGCTTCTCTTCTGCAGACTAAACATACCCAGCTCCTTAAGCCGCTCCTCATAGGGCTTCATGGCTTCCAGATCATCCACCATTTTGGTCATCCTCCTCTGGACATGTTCCAGTTTGTTGATATCCTTCTTGAATTGAGGTGCCCAGAACTGGACACAGTGTTCCAGATGAGGTCTAACCAAAGCAGAATAGAGTGGTACTATTACTATTCCTATTGATGTAACCAAGAATTACACTGGCTTTCTTGGCTGCCGCATCAGACTGTTGACTCGTATTCAGTTTGTGGTCCACCAAGACTCCTAGGTCCCTTTCGCATGTACTGTTATCCAGCCACGTGTCCCCAGACTCAGTGGGTGATGTAATCATTTTTCATCTGGCTGTGGAGACATAGTTTTGCAAACTCACCCCACCCTCCAGCGGGCAGAAAATGCTATCGGGTGGGCTTCAACAGCTCTATGAAACATCAGTGAGGAGCACTCTGGTCACTGCAGAGGGAAGAAGACAATACCAACCTACACATCAACACACGCGTCTATAGAGATGTTTATACTAAATTACACCTGTTGGTGCCACGAACAGGATCTCAGCCAGTGCCTCCAGTGACTGCTACCTTCGAAGCAGGTACAAATTACCAGTGGTTCAACTCTTGCCATTTCTGCAGGCCCCTCACTGTCGAGGGGCCCTGTGCTGAAGGAAATATAGGGAGCATATTTCATTTGTTCTCTTATTTAATGCCCAGAAACGTGCAGAGAAGATACCTTCTTTTGGGGAGATCGCTTAGAGCCCGAAATACATTAATTTGGCTTTTCCTGTAAAATAGTACTTCCATGTCTGAACAGCTATCACATTAAATAAAGACAGAAATTGTCCTCTGGTGCCTCAGATGGCAGGATGAAATTTTTGTTTGTTTGTTCTTATATGCCTTCAAGTCAATGCTGATTTATGGCAGTGCTCTTCTAGGATTTTATTGATGAGCTGTATTCAGAGGAGGTTTGCTATTGTCTAGGCTCTGCTGCTCCAGAGACCAGGACAAGGAGCAATGGATTCAAGCTGTAGGAAAGAAGATTCCACCTGAGGAAGAACTTCCTGACAGTCACGGCTGTCCGGCAGTGGAATCTGCTGCCTCCATGGAGTGTGGTGGAGTCTCCTTCTTTGGAGGTTATTAAGCAGAGGCTGGAATGCCATCTGTTGGGAGTGCTTTGATGTGGGTTCCTGCATGGCATGGGTTGGACTGGATGGCCCCTCGGGTCTCTTTCAACTCTACATTTCTGTGATTCTATGATTCTAGGCTAAGCAATCTGGGTATGCCCAAGATTACCCACTGGGTTTCCATGGCTGAGTTGTCATTTGAACCCTGGTCTCACAGAGCCATAGTCTGACATTCAAGCCCCATGTAAATTACAACTGGGAAGATCTTGGCTAAACATGAGGATAAACTTGACCATCAGAACAGCTTGACAGTGGAACCAATGGCCTAGAGCAGGGCTTTCCAAACAGTGTGCTGCGACACATTAGTGTGTTACCTGAAGTGTGTAGGTGTGTCGCCTACAATCTTGGAAATGTATGTTATCATTTATAAATCATATATTTTTAAAAATACATGAAAGGTTTTCATGAGATATGTCATTTCCCCATACATTTTGTTATTACAATTTATGCATATGTCTGTATTTCTTATAAGGAATTAGTTTAACCTCTGGTTTGCTAGTGTGTCACCAACATGAAAAGTTTGGAAAGCTCTAGCCTAGAGGGATGATGGACTCTCCCTCACAGGAGGGCTTCAGGCTGTAGTTGGACAGCTATCTGTTTGAGGGTGACCTAGCTGTAGATCCCTGAACAGAATTGGCCATCAGGCTGGTCTGGCTTGCAAGAAACCCACCAGTTTTATAGCTACAACCCAGAGATTCTGTCTTTATGAACCCGACATAGTTCAGATCCCTCCTAGCCTTGTGTATACACCACTGTGGCACCAAGGTGGTGGGAATTTTGAAGCTCAAGCTTGGGCAAGCTGGAAACAGTGGAAGGTCAATCAGCCCAGGGCTTTCCATGGCTGTGGCAGCTTCTGGAGGCAGAAACAAGAAGTGATGTGTGCATCCAAGCAGGGCCCTACTGATGCAGAGGAGAAGGTTAAGAGGGGACGTGATAGCCCTGTTTAAATATGTGAAGAAATGTTATGTTGAGGAGGGAGCAGGCTTGTTTTCTGCTGCTCCAAAAACTAGGACAAGGGGCAATGGATTCAAACTACAGGAAAAGAGATTCCACCTGAACCTCAGGAAGAACTTCCTGACAGTCAGAGCTGTCCAGCAGTGGAATATGTTGCCTGGGAGTGTAGTGGAGTCTCTTTCTTTGGAGGTTTTTAAGCAGAGGCTGGATGGCCATCTCTTGGAAATGCTTTGATGTGGGTTCCTGCATGGCAGGGGGTTGGACTGGGTGACTCCTGAGGTCTCTTCCAACTCTATGATTCTTTCTTTTAAATGCTAGCATGTGCTGTGGGGCTCTCTGGAAGGAGCTCAGTTGCTTCTTAGATGTTGCTTGTTTAGTGGTTTGTTTTCCTAACATCATTGTTTTGTTCAAATCCTTCTCTGGGTGCCTTTAAGACCCCTCTCTAAACTGCAAACCCCAGGATTCCATAGGATGTTGAAAGTAGAATAATAGCACTATTAGAGTATAATGCAGAAATGGCCTTGCTTTCTCATCTCCTGGACAGCTTCATGGTCTCACTAATAAAACAGGGGTTCCAAGTCACACAGCAGAGGTGCTCTAAACAGGACAAAGAAGAGCTGCTCCTGTTCTGAAAAATAAAGCTGCTGTCTTTATCAGCACTCTCCAGAAGATGTCAAGTAATGCTCCCTCTTTGTCTTAAGTGCGCCGATAACAGGGAGGAGCTACAAATGGAATATCTTTGCTTTGATTGTCTCTCAGCTATCAAAATCCCCTCTTCCCACAAGTAATTACCATCTTCTAATTAGGTTTAAATATAAAAGATTCATGCCTCATTGAAATCTGGAGCACTTTGGTCAAAGGGAAGCTAGTGCTTTCTGAATCAGAATTTCCTTTCTTTTTCTCTCTTTCTCTCTCTCTCTCTGTGTTATGAGTTGCAACACAACCAGGACAGAAAAATAAAGGATACTTGGCTTTCCTCATGGTGAAACAAATTGGGCAATATATGCCATGGGTGAACAGACAAGATTGTTCAGAATATTTTGTAAATGAGGACAAGATTTCAGATCACAGGTCTTCTAGTTGGCAGTTTATAAATGCAGCACAACCTCAGATTTATTCTGTGGTGAATCAATCTGAGGCCCATCTCCTTAAGCAAACACCTAGCTCTTAAAGCATAAATAAAGGAAATATTGCTAAGAGGCATTGACTATCCTAAAGAGTCCTGGGATGTGTAGTTTGGTGAGGTACTTTAATGTCTCCACTAGCAAGTTCTTGTGCATTCCTCTGTACTCCTAAGTACCAGACTAAGAGGGATAGTGTATTAGATCATGGTGCTTTTAGAACTGTAATTCAAGGAAGTGTTAGGACTCTCTAGTGGGATATTGTTAAGAGTCTTTCCACACTACACTGTTATAGTGCTATTATTCATAGAATCATAGAGTTGGAAGAGATCACAGGGGCCATCCAATCTAACTGCCTTCTGCCATGCAGGAACCTATATCAAAGCCCTCCCCACAGATGGCCCTCCAGCCTCCGCTTAAAAACCTCCAAAGAAGGAGGAGACTCCACCAAACTCCATGGAGGGAGCATATTCCACTGCCGGACAGCTCTGACCATCAGGAAGTTCTTCCTGAGGTTCAGTTGGAATCTCCTTTCCTGCAGCTTGAATCCATTGCTCCTTGTCCTAGTCTCTGGAGCAGCGGAAACAAGCCTGCTCCCTCTTCGATATGACATCCCTTCAAATATTTAAACACGGCTATCATGTTCCCTCTTAACCTTCTCTTCTGCAGACTAAACATACATTTTGCTTGCACTCTTCTGGACATGCTCCAGTTTGTCAATATTCTTCTTGAATTGAGCTGCCTAAAACTGAACACAGTATTCCAGATGAGGTCTGACCAAAGTAGAATGGAGTGGTACCATTGCCTCCCTTGATCTGATCAACATACTCCTGTTGATGCAACCAAGAATTGCATTGGCTTTCTTGGCTGCCGCATCACACCGCTGACTCATGTTCAGCTTGTGATCTACCAAGGCTCTTAGATCCCTTTCACACGTATTCCACTTTCTACATCCTGTGCAATCCTGGGGTTTGCTGTTTAAGGAGGGGCCTTTAGAATTCTCAGCCAGAGAGCTCTTTGGCCTTAGTAAACTGCAAACCCCAGAATTTCACAGAAGGTTGAAAGTGGAATCATAGCATTATAATGGTGTAGTGCAGAAAGGTCCTTAGTATCTCACTAAACTGCAGATCCTGAGAGATATTTTTTCTTTTTTCTTTTTTAAAAAATCCAGGTTCCAGATATGATAGCTCAGCAGAGAGGGCTTTGGGGAGCTAGTTTTCACACAAATCTGTACTCAAATGTTGGGCTTGTCTCTGCCATTTTAGAAACCTTTCTTCCCGGTCCTGAGTAGTTCAGAGCTGTTTTACGCAGCATCTTCCACTGTGTGAACTTACGAATGGCTCCCAGCCGCAAAACAATGTTTACATCGATCTGAGATAGCAAAAGACATTTCTCTCTCTCTCTCTTTTTCCCTGCGGCCCTCTGCATGAGAAGCCATTATTTCACAGGTCAGCTACACCGTTGTTCTGATAATAAGTTCAAGAGTGCACTTTAAAAGATTCCAGCAGATGGGCCGACGTGAATAGCAGACTGTTCCACTTGACTTCTTTGGGTGGAGAGGATGGGGGGGGGAGCACTGGGGTTGATCATAAAGGCTCTTATTTATTATTTATTTATTCAAGGAATTCAAATAGGCTGCGTCTAGTATCAAGCCCTTGTGAAGCAATGTACACAGGATGAATGAATCAACGGTGCATTAGGCAAATCATGTTAGCACACAGCAGACGCGGTGAAAAGTTGCACAGAGAAGGTCTTGTCTCACTAACTGGGAGGGAGGGAAAGAGTTGAGAGTCCAGGCAAGATGTCTGACGAAGATCTTACATCAGAAATAGGGTTGTATCGGTGAAGGTGGTCTTTAAGGTAACCCAGTCACTGTGGAGTTCTGGGTTAACGAAATAAAGATCCAATTTTAACTAACCACTCAGCTTTGAAGCTCACTGGGTAAACTGAAGGTAGCTTCTTTCTTGATCTTTCTTACCTTAAATGGTTTCAATGGGGATAAAAGTGATTGGAAACACAGATGACATCCTCAGCAATTTTGAAGAATGGTGGGACAAAAAAAGAAGAAAAACAGGAACTGGAATCAGCAGCAGACTGTGTACACAGTTGGAATTGGTGGACCGACCGAACCCAAGGGGTGCCCACCAATGGCTGCTTTTCATCCTGAGGAGAGGTGACGAATGGAGTGCCGCAGGGTTCTGTCCTGGACCCAGTGCTATTCAACATCTTCATCCATGAATTGGATGAAGGAGTGGAGGGCATGCTGATTAAATTTGCAGATGACACCAAATTGGGAGGGGTTGCCAATACACCAGAGGACAGGACCAAAATTCAAAATGACCTTGACAGATTGGAGAGCTGGGCCAAAGCTAACACAATGAATTTCAACAGAGAGAAATGTAAGGTCTTACCTTTAGGCAGAAAAAAAGGAATGCACAAATATAAGATGAGTCTTGGTAGATCACAAGCTGAACATGAGTCAGAGTGTGATGCAGCAGCCAAGAAAGCCAACACGATTCTCGGTTGCATCAATAGGAGTATGGTGTCTAGATCAAGGGAGACAATGGTACCACTCTATTCTGCTTTGGTTAGACCTCATCTGGAACACTGAGGAACTGGAACCTCAGTTCAAGGATATTGACAAGCTGGATCATGTCCAGAGAAGGGTGACCAAAATGATGAAGGGTCTGGAGGCCATGAAGCCCTATGAGGAGTGACTTAGGGACCTGGGTATGTTTAGTCTGCAGAAGAGAAGGTTAAGAGGGAAAATGATAGCCATATTTAAATATTTGAAGGGATGTCATGTCAAGGAGGGAGCAGGCTTGTTTTCCGCTGCTCCAGAGACTAGGACAAGGAGCCATGGATTCAAGCTGCAGGAAAAGAGATTCCACCTGAACCTCAGGAAGAACTTCCTGACGGTCAGAGCTGCCTGGCAGTGGAATATGCTGCTGCCTCCATGGAGTGTGGTGGAGTCTCCTTCTTTGGAGGTTTTTAAACAGAAGCTGGATGGCCATCTTTCTGGAGTGCTTTGATGTGTGTTCCTGGATGGCAGGGGGTTGGACTGTATGGCCCCCATGGTCTCTTCCAAATCTATGATTCCAGGATTCTACACAGAACACAGAGTGGAATTTTTTAAATTAATTGCTAGCAAGTCAGTTTCAATTTATGGTGACTATATGAAGGAAAAACCTGTAAGACACTCTGTTATTAATATCCCTGCTCAGGTCTTGCAAATCCAGGGCTGTGACATCCTTGACTGTGTCACTCCATCTTCCCCTTCCTCACTATGCATTACCAAACATTACTGACTTTTCTTATTGTGTCAGTTCATCTTGTGATATGTCCAAGGTGCAATAGCCTCAGTTTAGTTATTTCGGATTGTAGTGCAAATGAAGCATCAGTTGCTCTAAGATACATTTGTTTGTCTTTTTGGTAGTCCATGTATCTGCAGAACTCTGCTCCAGCACCGGTCCTTGACTGTGCCGCCTGACTTGCTCTTTAAAGCTGATAGTGTGAGATTGTGGGGTGTGAGGTGCAATTAATGAACAAAAATTTTAGAGCAGGGCTTTCCAAAATTTAGAGTTTAGAGCAGGGCGTTCCAAAGTGTGTGTCACAACACATTAGTGTGTCACCTGAAGTGTGTTGGTGTGTCACCTCCCTGGCTGAGAAAGACCCCCCCCACCTGAGCCTGGCCCATTGCCTTTCCCCAGCAAGAGTGATGACAGTGGGCAAGGACTGGGTGGAGGGAGCTGCCTTTCCCCTTGCCGTCACTCTCGATGGGTCCTTTCCTGACAAGGGCAACAGCAGCAGGCCAGGATCAGGGGGACAGCCTTTCCCCACCCTAGATGCACCTCTGGGTACCTCTGCTTTCCTAGTAAAACTGAATTAGTCTGTCATGAAATGATGCATGTTGAAAAAGTGTGTCACCAACATGAACAGTTTGGAAAGCTCTGATTTAGAGAGTATGGCATTTCTGCACTAGACTGTTATAGCGCTATTATTCCACTTTCAACATCCTATGGAATTGTGGGCTTTGAGGCTCTCCTGAAACTGCAAACGCCAGGATTCCATAGGATGTTGAAAGTGGAATAATAGCGCTATAACAGTCTACTGTGGAAATGGCCAAAGAGAGATAATAGATCATGTTAGAGAAACTCCATCTAAAGACTTTCGGAAGCTGTGCTACATAGGGATATAAATTTTCACTTGTGACATACTACTTTCTTCCCAGTGGCAGAGCTTAGAGTTTGTGGAGGGGGGGCAGGAAGGGGTGGGGCTATGGCGTGAACGTTGTGGCCACTGTGTGTGGCTGCAGTGCATAGGGGCATGGCCAGGGCGCGTGGCTACGGGCTGAGATGCCTCCAAAACATTGCTTGCCGCCCAGGGCAAACCGCCCCCCCAATCCCTACACGACTGTTTCTTCCTCCTCATTTAACAAATGTTTGCTCTCTGTATTCTGGTTTTCATCATGCAAATTTTGTGCAGAATAAATCCCAAACTGCAAATAGTCTTTCAAAACTGCACAGTTTTCAAAGCCTTTCTCACAGCAGGAAAAAATTACTAAAATTACTCATTGCTTCCTCCCGACTACACTAGCTGCTGCCTTGTTATGTGGACTTTTACTAATTGATTCATTTTACAGTATTTCTACTCTGTCCCATATTGTAAGATTTACAGGCAGCGTACGCTAAAATCACTTGAACCATTAAAATGTAGAACACCAAGGCAATAAAATTTAAAATAATGAAAGCAGCTCAAACATTCTGAAAACCTATTAAACAACAGCCTAGTTTTTTTTAAGTTGAAGTTAAAACAACATAAAGCTATGCATGCAGAAAGATTAGAAATATTGGATGGATTGTTTGCATCTTTTCCAACAACTTGCCAGTGTGGCTCTGCTTATTGTGTATATATGCCTTGCTTCACAAAAGAAAAGGAAGCAAATTACAGAAACACTGACCCTCCGACCTCTCTCAGAGGGGTTCCCTGTCTCCAGAGGCTGGTGATTTCTTGAGGCAGCATCTATCCTCAATAAGAAGAAATATTGCAAATATTTTCTGTGTGTCCCTAGTACTGACTGCTCTTACTGTATACTGAGGGAATGACACTGGGGCCATTTCCTTACAATGATGCTCTCCCACATCGTTCTGTCACAATCTCGGCAGAGTGGGATGGGAGCATGTCCTCAGTGCTCCCCTCCACACCCGGCCAGCCACCTGCAGAAGAGAGCGCCAGGGATGCACTCCTTCCTTCTGCGCTGCAGCCGGACTTCTTCCCATGCTGCAGTGGGGAAGGAAGCACCTGATCGTGCTTCCAGTCCTTCTACATGGCTGGGGGCAATGGAAGGCTTGTGCAATTGGGGGCCATTGACAGAGTGTTTCCATCAATCATAAACCCCGTGATCACACTGGCTAGCGATTGAGAAGGGCTGGACCATGATGACATCATGCAGAAGCATCTCTGTGGTCCTGCTCCTCTCACATCCCCGTGCCAGGAGGACAACATCCTGCAGAAAAAGCCTAGGTTGCACTTTTGCATAACTGAAAATGCAATGGGCAGTATGGTTGTATGCCTTCCCATTGGACAACAGTCACTGTAGCTCCCCACGCACTGCTTGTGACTGCTCTTACCAAACCCTCTAGTCTGGGATGGGAGTAGGGGTGGGAAGGAAACTATTGCAGTTGGATAGTGAATTTTTGGCCCTTCAAATCCTTGGGTTGCTGAATGGAATACCCAAAATGCCATAAAACAAAACAAAATCCCCAGAAATAATTCCATTTATGCTTCTGAAAAATTGGCGTCTTTCGCTGTTAAACTCTGCAGGAGGTACAACCTATTTAAAATATCATTTGGCACTTCTGGAGCCTTCCAGGAAAGGCAACTTAGTGTCTGTTTGTTTTTTTAACCTGAAAAAGAGTGGTTTGGAGAGTCTGGATGGAGTGAGTTGAGGACCACAAGAACAGCCTATTGCCCTGGGGCCTCATTGTGCTGTCCTAGGCAATTAGTATGTCAAAACTTATGCAAATATTTTCTTTTTAAAGTAGATTCCAGGAAGAGTAGAAAAATTAGCAGGTAATACATAAGGGGATTTTTTTAAAAGTGAAGCTCACAGCCACTTCCAGTTGACCAGGTATGAAAAATCTGCATTGGCTTGTCCAAATTAGAGAGCATCTTTCTGTAATTGCTACTGCACTGGCAACATGAAACATATTAAGCATTCATGAATTTCCGTACGGTTGACAAAACACAACATGGGTTTCTCCATGCCTGAGAGTACGTTGGAGATAATAGCTTTTTATAAGGAGATTTCATCAAAGCTTGGAGATATTTCTCTTTTTAATCCTTTGTGTAAAACATTGACTTTTCTAATCAATTGCACGGGGTAACATAAATAAATCCTTCGGATTTTCTGGATTATGTGTGAAATGCAACAGGGAACATTTAGACTTATCAGTAAATAAACAAACACATAAATCAAGAAAGAGAGAGAGTCCTCCCCTATCCATGCTTATTATTTAATTTCCAAATGACAAGTCGATTGTCAAATGGAATTAAGTAGCTGTAGAAGCCAGCACAGGGGCTCTGCTATTTGCAGCAGAGAGGTGTAGGTTCACAACACTAAACTGAACCTATTTGCTTAATGGATGCTCAAGATGTACTGAAATCTTTCACATGACTGCGCAGCTGGGGTGCTAGAAATTTTAAAAAAAGCATCAGCACAGGTAGTAAGTGACTAGTAAACAGAACAGTGAATAGCCAAGTGGGCTTTGAAGTTTCCAGTGGTGTAGACTCGGACTCAAGTCAGACTTAAGTCTTGACTCGGACTTAACTTGGCAAAAATTACACACTGACTTGACTTGAGACTTGCATATTTTTAGTGACTGACTTGCTGTTCTTGGTTCAGCAACATAACACATCCATCCAGAAACCTTACAACTTACTGGTCACATAACTATCTGTCTCAAGTCCAAAGTGTGGACACATTTCTCAGAGGGAACAGCAAATGGATCAAGCAGTGGGCTTGAGGTGAGGTTGAGGTCTGCTCAGCAGCCTGTCCCTGCTATATAGGAGGAGCTTTCTTAAACTTGTCCTAAGATCAGAAAGCAAGACTCATGTCCAGAGTGCAGGGCGCGTATCTCAGAGGGGAACAGAAAATGGGCTTGAGGAGGAAGGATCCTCCCTTTTGAAGCTCTTCAAGCTTCAGTATTGGGGAATAAGAAGGATCCTATTCCCCACTTTTGAAAAAGCCTCCAGCTTTGCAAATGAGAAGTAAGAAGGATCCTATTCCTCACTTCTGAAACTAAAGATGGCAAAATCACAAAAGCAGAGGACCAACTGTACTTAAATTATTAAAACTGACTTTCGACTCTGACCAGAAATTCTGGAATACAGGTTGGGGTATAAAGTTGGCTCCCAGACTTGAGACTTGACTTGAAAGTATCTTGCAAGGACTTGAGACTTGACTTGAGACTTGAAATAAAAGACTTAAATATATCACTGGAAATGTTGTGTCTTAACCTTTCCAAGTAACCACTTCTTTGATACGTAGATTGATGCTCTTGGGTCTGTTGCTCCTTCACTGTGGAAGTTGGTTAGTTTCTGTCCTCTTTTTGTCAGAGAGAATTGTTCACAGCTGGGATCTTGTCTCCATGATGGCTTCCATCCATCGAAGACAGTGTTGTTGTTGTTTGGCTTCAGGTCACTTCTGACTTATGGCAACCCTAAGGTGAACCTATCACAGAGTTTTCTTGGCACGATTTGTTCAGAGGGGATTTGTCTTTGCCCACTTCTAAAGCTGAGAGAGTGTGACTTGTATAAAATCACCTGGTGGGTTTCCATGACCAAGTGTAGTTTTGAAGCTGGTTTCCAGAGTCATAGCCCAATGTCCAAACCACTACAAAATGCTGAACAGCATTGGGGACTCTTATGACCACATTTAACAGCTGCTGAAATGATATACTCGTGTTCATCTTTTCACTTGACTATAAAGATCCGCAGTGGTTAGCCAACTACTATTCAACTCTATGAGTCTATGATTCTAACAGTTTGTAGCTACTAAACTGCTGTACTCTGCTAGCATTTGCATGAACAGGTTTATGTAGGGAAGGATTTCTCAGAGCTCAGGCCATGGGGAAAAGGCTTAAGATTCCTGACAGTGAAGGAAGTAACTGTGCCCTTTAGAACAGAGGGAGCCCGACCCTTTTTCTATGTTCACAGTGAATGGAGCCCCCTTTTCCCCCTTCCCCCTTTATTTTTAAAATTGGAATTCCTTATTCATTCAAGACAAATGGGAGATGCAAACACATAACAGTAACAGTATTGACAAATGATTTACATAAAGCAAGTTTGTCCACACACAAACACAGTAATCTACAAAAAACAAAAAATCAACGATATAACACTTCCAGCACAACCTACTACATAAAATAACTTTGTTGTCCAATCTGTAGCTTTTTCTGAGTAGGAAGTCAAAGAAGATAATCCAATCCAATCTGAATGGAGCACCTTGAAACCCAGCATGGTATGGTGGGCAGTGTTGGATAGCTTGGAAAAGTTACTTTTCTAGACTACAGTTCTCAGAATCTGATGTGGGGGATTCTGGGAGTTATAGTCTAAGAAAGTAGCATGTGCAAGCTCTGGTTGAGCTAAGACTAAGCAGACTTATATTAAAATTCTTGCTGAGACATGAAGATCATTGCATGACTTCAGTCACTTTCTTGCTTCACACGTTGGGTGGGCATGCTTCCCCCAAGCTTATTTAGTGGTTGCATTCCTTCTTTCTTGCTTTTATCCCCATGCAGTCCAATGGAGGTGCACTAAGAAATTTCCATGCACTGTTAAGAGATGGACAAAGTACTATAAATTCTTTTCTTCTACCCTCTTTTTCTCATTCCTATGAAAGACTTGATTGTGTGACTGAAGACAATTTAGATGGTTAATCAGCAAATACATCTTTAAATTTGATGATTGCTTCAGTTATAGTCCATCCATCTTGGATGATACCTATGTAGTTTTACAAAGAAGGAAAACCCCAGAACCCACCTCAGACTAGATCTTATAAGTAGTCACTCGGACAAAAAAAACAATTGAAAAATGTAGTATACATGTATGGATAACGATCACAATGTTGGGAAACAGAGTTATTACTATTATTATATATTTTTACACCAAAGAAATAAATTAACAGGTAGTATCTAAGTTACAGAACCCACAAACAAGGACAGCAATAATAACTATAAACAAATTCTGCTTTACATCAAAGAAATAAACTGCAATTAACAATTAAGAATTGCAATTGCAATTGTTTTTGCAATTGCAATTAACAAAAAAAAAAAAAAGAGGCTATGTATTAGTTAACAAGTTGTTCTCTGCATATCTATTAGGATTGCTTGTATTGTCTATGAACATCTCTGAACTGTGAGACTCTGAACTGGGTAGTGACATATTCTTTAGGTACAGCATTTGGAAACTGGCAGCTGCTTGCTCTTTGTATGTTTGCAGTGACTGCAGCCCAGACAACTGGTGGATTAAGGAAGTGAACAAAACTTTTGCAAAATTTGTTTATTGTTATTATTGCTGTCCTTGTTTGTGGTTTCTGTAACTTAGATACTATTTGTTAATTGCAATTTATTTCTTTGGTGTTAAAATATATAATAATAGTAATAGACACCTCTATTTCCCAACATTGCGATTGTTATTCGTAGACATACATGCTACATTTTTAGTCCAAGTCTCTACTTATAGGACTTATGTAGTTTTCCAGCCCTTTTGCCTGTTGCCCCACGATTGTGTCACTCCCACACAAATGCCATGCATGAAAGAACCTTAATTTCATGTTTTTGTGAAGGATGATCTGGGTTGATCTGTCGCATCATCAACAGTAAAGAGGTTTGGTCATGGTTTATCTATAAGTTCTCATAGACTAGTCCATTAGAGGCACACCAAGCTGTAGCCCAGAGCTTTCCAAACTGTGTCTCGCCACACGTTAGTGTGTCGGCTACAGTGTGTAGGTGTGCCGTGTGAATGTAATGGGTGGAGGGGCTGCTTTTCTTACCACTGTGGCAGGCTAGGCCTAGGTGAAGGGGCTGCCTGTGTCACCACCACCGCCCCAGGCCAAGGAAGACCCCATCAAGGGTGGTGGTGGGCCAGGGGCTGCTGCTTCCGCCTCCACCGCCCCAGGCCAAGGAAGATCTCGGCAAGGATGGCGAGGTCAGTGGGCCAGGCCTGGGTGGAGGGGCTGCCTCCACTTACTGAATTACTGTGTCGCAAAATGATTCGTCTCTAAAAAGTGTGTCACCATGATGAAAAATTTGGAAAGCTCTGCTGTAATATGTGGAAGCTTCCCACAAGTAAAATTTGTTCGCCTTTAAGGTGCTAACATTTCTGGTTTAGTTCTTCTCATTTCTTTTTGCACTTCCTCTTCTTCGGAGACCCTTGAAAGTGTTGTGTCTCCATCTTTCTCTCTCCCATTCTCTTTAAAGAAACACCAATGATTTCATCCTCTAGCAATCTCCATGCTCTTTACATTGATTTTCACCACGGAGCCATTAGAGGGAGCCTAAGCGCATGCAACCATGTCATTGTCTTCTTTTCTTCCTTACTGGGTCTGCCATCACTAAGAAAACTCTTTCTTCTTGCCCTCATTTTTCAAGATATACTTAGCATCGAAGCTGAGCAAAAGATTCCCAGAGTTTGCTTTATTAGCTTGAAAGTGGTGATGCCTTTGGGTTGAGGAGACAAGGAAACGCTGTGGAAATCCCTTTTCTCTTGTCCTTTTCATGGTTGTTTATGACTATTCACACTCACTTTATTACTTTCTTCTGCTGTTTTTGTGACCGTACCCCACCTAATTTCATTAATTTCATTCCTTTTCAAGCAATCCCTGGCTAGAGATAGTGCTCTGTTATAAAGCTGATAAGAAGTGGCATTATATAAACGTTGACAAAGGGAAATGAAGTCTGGAGTAAAGAGAATGTCCTAACTTGAGTAGACCCATTGAATCAACTTCTGAACAGTAGGTTAACAATTATTTACTACTTTTGATTTAATGGTCCTACACAAGTTGGGACTAACAATTGAATTTAGGCAAAGTTTCCCTACAATGCTCATATCTTATCCAAATAGGAATCACAAAATGAAGATCCCTTTTACAATAATCCAAGGAAAAAATAATAATCCTGCCCACACACTGGAGGGCATTTCTCAGTTCTAAGAAAGATTTTCAGTAAACTGCTTTCCGAGTAGCTGGGTTTCCAATCTTGATTCTGAATTGAGCTCAGGGGAAGCCATCTCTCATTAACTGAAATAAGTTCCTGTAAATCTTGGGTATCAAACAGAGACCCTTCCAGAAATAATAATCAGGAATTTTGGAAGCTGCCTTGGGTTCCATTCTGGGAGAAAAGGCAGCATACAAATATAATAAATACTTAGATAAAAAAATTAATTGAGGGGAGGACTGTGCCAGATGTATAAATACAGAAAAGCCATCTATGAACATGGAGGGAGTGTGACTCTCCCCACCACGAATGGACATCCTTAAATATTTTATCCATACACTTAAGTTTAATAAATATGGTAGTTTTCTCCTTTCTGTAGGAGAAAACATTCCTCCACAGAAATCTCCCTGCATTTGAATGTCTGAAGTATTGTGGAGTAATTATTCTGCAGAGAAAAGATGGGTTTTTGTGCAAACAACCTGTTTTCAGTGCAGAAAACACTCCAACCCATGTTTTTCTCCACAGAATAATTCCTTCACATCACTTTGGGGTGTCAAATAATGAGGAAGAAAATTGCATGCATTCTCACTGTTCCATTATTTTTCCTGATGAGTCTTTCCATTTTTCAACCTGGGAATGAATAATCTGAATAACTGCAAAGATTCTTTCCATCCCTACTCCCCTGCATCTTAGGCCATTTCCACACTAGACTGTTATATGGAATTCTTGGGTTTGCCAAGGCCCCTCCCTAAACTGCAAACCAAGGATTCCATAGGATGTTGAAAGTGGAATAATAGTACTATAACGGTCTAATGCGGATGGGCTTAGAATGAGGAGCCTTGCCCCTTTCAGTCCATAGGCCATTACTGTAATTGAATGCACGTTATTGATGAGAGGCCACTGAACTTCATCCCCTGCTTGTAGACCAACTTCAGGTCCCTCTCTTGGATTAGGTGGAATGGTGGTCTTCTCCAACATGGCTGTTTTAAAGTGTTCTCAGAAACTGTAGCTAACAAATGAGGTGCTGATCTATATGTCCAGAGGGAAAACAGACAAATTGGTAAGAACTGCATTGAGTTGCTTCACCTCCACCTCCTCTCTGTCTTTTGCCTGGTTGTGCCTTGGACTAGTGGCACCTCAGCTTTTGACATCATGGACCCCTCTTTAAGAATCTGATTCAAGTTATGGACCCTCTCTTGCCCAAAATGCACATAAACAAATGCACACAAAATGTTGCATACAATTTAACCTCGGAACTTAAATGGTCAACAGATGATAAGGTGAACAATGAGTGGGCACCTGTAGGTATCTTTCTTCAAAATTAAATAAAATAAGACTTGTTGGAAAAGAAAGATTTCATAGAAAAACAAGATGAGAAAGTTTGGATTTGAAAAAGTAATGGTTAATTAGCTAAAATTTAGTGAACAAAAGAAATTATAAACAGCAAGTAAAGTATTAAAAATGTTCTAATATAAACTGGATTTTTATGAAGTATGAGGAATAGACAATTAGAGGAAATTTGAAGCATGCTTGGTAAAAGGTAAAATGTACTGCATCGCGGAAAGGGAAGGAAGGAAAGAAGATACATGGAATTGCTTCTCGATAATTAAAATGTACTATTGTTTCATTATTTATTTGTATATTTCATGATGGATATGCTATATACTTGTATTTTATTTCATTGGAATAACAACTTCAATAACGAGTGTATAGTGCTATAAAAATATAAACAAAAAGTGTTGCAAAAAATTTATTATACTGCATTGGAAACTGATTTCCTCAACCTAGACTAGTCTTGCCCCTGCTATGCATTTACAGATTTGCAAATTTTAGGAAGTTCATATTAATTTTTTAAAAAACTGAACAAAACTCTCACTCATCCCTCGTTTGAGAGACCCAGGTCAGCTTTCAAAGCGGTAGGTTCAAGTGTTAAAATTGCACGCATGTGTTTGCTATAGACAGTTGCCTCAAAGAACAATGTGTTCTTTTTCACTGTACGTAAGATTTTCTTTTCTTTTTAGAGTCTGCTTTACACACACACACACACACACACACACACATGCACACAGATCTGTAGTGTTTGTGCGGTACAAATTGATGGTTGTGCTTTCAGAAGCAGCTTTAACTAATAACTTGGATGGGAGGCACTCTTCAAGTTCACACTCCTTTGAGATGTTCCCTCACTTTATTGCTTCTCCTTTTCTTTTGTGGTCCTTGTGTGTAAATCTTCCTTTGATAGTAACATCGCTTCCCTTTGAGCTATAGGAGAGCAGTGATGATTGAATTAGGCAGAGATGTTCTTTCCCACCCCTGAATTACTGTATTTTATTTCCTCCTCAAAGGCTTGTTGGTTCAAGCCATCCTCGGATGCTGTCTGATATCGCCCTCCCTTCTCACCCCACCACCTCTCCTTTTAACACCATCTCATTCTTGCCAGGGCAAGTAAATCTTCAGTGTTTGTCTGACTGTAGTGCAGATTAAGAAAACTGTCTCATTCCTCCCCATGGGAGCTTCTTTCCTGAAGTGAGGATTTGTTTTTTCAATCCAACCACATTGCCCAATCTCAGGGGCCACAAAAACAGACTCTAGGCGATATAACTCGCATTGGAGGGCAGGGCAAGGACACGTTCCCTCCAGCATTTTCCCAGGCTCATCTGAATTTTGTACCCTTGTTGCACTGAAGTGGAAGTCTAGATAAAACCAGAAAGGCACGGCTTCTCTTGTGGTCAGAACTTAACATGTTGGCTTGATTGGGATGCTTCCTGGTATGTGAATAGTCAAACTGCCAGTAGGATGGCATGTATCCTGATTTGTAGAGAAGAGCTTCATTTCGAGCAATGGCAGCTGGTGGCTTCCTTGTCAGTTGGGGTGGTGAATCAATTCTGAGTTTTAGGCCATTTCCACACTAGACTGTTATAGGACTATTATTCCACTTTCAACATCCTGTGGATTTGGGAGGGGCCTTTGAGGTCCCTCCCTAAACTGCAAACTCCAGGATTCCATAGGATGTTGAAAGTGGAACAATAGCATTATAACCGTCTAGTGTGGAAATGGCCCTAATCTGAATTTTAAAGGTGCTGTCCAAGGTACTCCACCTATTTTCAGCACCTTGGATAACTCCTTTGAAGATGAAAGACTGAACTACAGCACAGAGAGGATTCTTCTTCTCACTGACATGGAAGCTACCATCTGAAGGCTGTCCAACCCGAGTCCGGTTTCAAGGATAAGTCCAGTAAAGAACCCTCAGAAGGGAGAGTAGAGGCCTTGGAGTGGCCCATAAATTGTTCTTGGCTCTTCAACACCAGGATGACCAAGCAGGCACACCGATGGATGCATTATATTTCTATTTAAAGCACAGAACGTAACGTTCTGTTTTCTTTAAATATATCATGAGATGACAAGGCTCATCGAAGAAGACAATAATGCTCATTGAAGTGGGAGGGAGTAAGAAAAGAGGAAGATTGCATTTGAAACAGGCAAGGTTCTCTGCTCCCAGTGCTATTCAACATCTTCATCAATGACTTGGATGAAGGAGTGAAGGGCATGCTGATCAAATCTGACACCAAATGGGGGGGGGATTACTAATACCCCAGAGGACAGGATCAAATTTCAAAATGACTTTGACAGATTGGAGAGCTGGGCCAAAGCTAAGAAAATGAATTTCAACATAAATGTAAGGTCCTGCACTTAGGCAGAAAAAATGGAATGCACAAATATAGGATGGGGGACACATGGCTGGATAACAGTATGTGTCTTCTGGGAGTCTTGGTGGACCACAAGCTGAATATGGGACAGCAGTGTGATATGGAATCCAAGAAAACCAACATGATTCCTGGTTGCATCAGTAGGAGTATGGTGTCTAGATCAAAGGAGGTAATGGTACCACTCTATTCTGCTTAGACCTCATCTGGAATACTGGGTCCAGTTCTGGGCATCTCAATTCAAGAAGGATATCGACAAGCTGGAACGTGACCAGAGGAGGGCGACCAACATGGTGAAGGATCTGGAAGCCATGAAGCCCTACGAGGAACGGCTTAGGGAGCTGGGGATATTTAGTCTGCAGAAGAGAAGGTTAAAAGGGGATGTGATAGCCGTGTTTAAATATTTGAAAGGGTGTCATGTCAAGGAGGGAGCGGGCTTGTTTTATGCTTCTCCAGAGACTAGGACAAGGAGCAATGGATTCAAACTAGAGGAAAAGAGATTCCACTTAAACCTCAGAAAGAACCTCCTGATGGTCAGAGGTGTTTGGCAGTGGAATCTGCTGCTCAGTGGACTGTGGGGTAGTCTCCTTCTTCGGAAGTTTTCAAACAGAGGCTGGATGGTCATCTGTCGGGAGTGCTTTGATGTGGGTTCCTGCATGTCAGGCAGTTGGTCCGGATGGCCCCTGAGGTCTCTTCCAACCCCAGCAATAATGTCTGCTTAAGGCATTATACAGACATTTTATAAATGCTTTCACTTACACGAATTCTGTCCCTTGTACCAAATTTTTAATCATCTGAAATATACAACCAAACTTACAGTCTATAGCCTGTTCAGGTAGACATTCTTATCTGTCGTAGGAGTTACACAGCTCTTATGGACTTCTTTGCAAACACAGGTATTGAAGGGTTGATCTCTTTGTTAAGTCTTAAGAGCATTCATTATCATTTATTAATAAATGTTTTCTCATTATAACTTTACCAGTATCAGGATAAACCAGCATTTTAGGGCAGCCTTTTAGGGCTATTAGGAACAAGTCATTGTAAATCAGCAATGTCTTCTGCAGTGGAGGCGTGCTGAAAACAGCTTCATGATCACTCTATCTGGCCTTCTTTTTATCTTCACCTTGTGCCTACTCAGCTCGTCTATCATTGACCAGTCAATACTGAGTAGCTCACAACCAAGTTGTATCCTAGAGATATCTAGTAAGTGGTTTTCTTATTCAGTAAAAACACACATCTTTCCATCACTCTGCATACAATATGGTAGGAGTCAATACTCATCTAATGCTCCTGTGCCATCCAAGATGCTTGTTGGCCATGGTTTATTTATTCTCCAGAATCTACTGGTGCCTTCACCTCTAGAGCAAAAGTGTGTTTCTTATCTTCTGTTTACATTCCAGAGGATCTGGCATTCGTCCCAGACAGACCTGCACTGTAGGTAGTTTTCTGCAGCCACACACACACACAGAGCTGCCTGTGTTAGCAATTTTTCAGGTTAAATTCAGTCCTTTAAACTTATACGGTCAGGTCAAGAAGTTGGCAACACAACATTCGCTGGCCTGTAACACACGACAGGAGGATTGATTCAAGTCAAGGAAGCCATGCCCCTGGGTCAGCAAGACCTAAGTGGACAAGGGCAGTGCAGGTAATATAAGAATAAGGAGAAGGAGAAGGAGGAGGAGGAGGAGGAGGAGGAGGAGGAGGAGGAGGAGGAGAGAAGAAGAAGAAGAAGAAGAAGAAGTAGTAGTAGTAGTAGTTGTTGTTTTTGTTTATTTATAATACCCTTTACACCAAAGGGCAGAATACTGACATATACAATCAGGGACAAAGACAATAGAACAGAAAACCACAGCAAGATGGACAGTCAAAGAGGAAGGTCTTCTACCATTTACAAAAATGGGTGAGTTCCTCCTCCAGCTGGAGGTCCAAAGGAAGGCCGTTCCACAAATGCAGAGCCAGATCTTGAAAGGCTCGCAACCTTGACAGAGCTGTACACATTGCTGGGACAGACAATAATCCTTTGCCTGTAGATCTCAAATTCCTGGGTGGAACATACTACACAAGCTGAGCTGCAAGGTACTAAGGAAGGTTAGAATGCAGAACTTTAAATATTAGGACCAAAAGTTTGAAACAGACCCTGCCCTGAACTGGTAGCCTGTGAAGGGATCTACTGGGAGAAGAAACAGGTGAATATTTTGGCAGATTTTGCTTTCTCATTCATAGGGGCACCATAAGTCAAAGCTTACGCTGTCAAATAGCAACAACAAGTTTAATGCTAGATTGAGATCTGTATAAATTAGCATCTATAGTTTTAATGCAAATTAGTTCCTTTGTTTGTTATTTCTTCCCCCAGCAATGCATAAGTGACTAGTCTGGTTGTCAGATTGTGACCATCAATAGGAGGCCAAGAGCCAGGATGGGATGCCAAGAACCAGAAGAACCCAGTATTGCCAAGGCAATGAAAATCATAGCCTGGAGAGGAAGAGGAAGAGGAAGAGGAAGGCTTTCTAGCTCTTTCTGTTGAAGCCAATCAGGAGAAAGGGAGCCAAGACCTCCTTGGGTAAGTGGAAGGGCAGAAGTGGTGAAAAACAATGCTAGGCAACCCATACACAGAGGTATACTGCCTCCGATATCAGAAGTGGCTTGTAGCTATCCTGACTTGCCCTCGATCGCCTCTATGACATATAGACATGAATGGGCTCTATCTATTGGCAGAAGATCTATAGGCCATTTCCACACTAGACTGTTATAGTGCTATTATCTCACTTTCAACATCCTATGGAATCCTGGGGTTTGTAGTTTAGGGAGGCGTCTTTGGGGCCCCAGGATTCCATAGGATGTTGAAAGTGAGATACTGGTAATAGCATTATAACAGTCTAGTGTGGAAATCACCATAGTTGCTTTGTCAGTTAAGAAAACTGCAAGGCTTTTTTGTAATTGGCTTTGCAAGCATATTTTGGCAGAGGAGAGACAAGAAATGGCAAACACAATTTGCGATTCACCATGGCATCCATTTCACATCCCCATGAGCCATTTTATCTGTTAAACAGAATCAGTGTTGCACTTGAGTAAGCCCTTTAAATTGGTGACCAGCTCTGCTCCTCGGGAGACTGAATTCCATAGTTTAATGCACACTTCCTGAGCAAGTCCTTCCTTTTGTCTGTCCTGAATCTCCTTCCCATCGTATTCCTCAGTTCCATGATAGCAATCCAGCATTAGGCTGCACTGAGAACAATGTAGGAGTCTGGAATATGGGAGAACAAAACTAGCATGTGCATAACCCCCACCATGTCCTTGAACTCAGTCTCAGTAAAGATACACACCTATGGAAAGTTGCTGGGATAATTTTTGCTCAATATTGCACCACTGAAAATGGCTGCATGACATTACAGTGAATTATCGCAGCCCGCTGTGCATTTCATTTCCCCTAGCTGCTGTCACAGCAGTCACTTGACTGAAAATTAAGTGTATATTTCATCTTTTCCTTTAAAAAGAAGAGTTTTTTTTCCCCCAAGAAAGAAAAGTGGAGGTGGCGGTTGTGGAAGGCATTCGTAGGAAGGCAATCGTAGGTGTCATTGGTTTTGCCAGGGTTGAAATAATATTTCTAGTTTCTTTCTTTTTAATTAGCCAATAGCAAAGATTCAGAAATCCTCTTGTAAGAAGTCTGGGGAAATAATATTTCAGATTCAGAGGGGGCATAGAGCAGTGGGGAATCACCTGCTTTTCATGCAGAAGTCCACAGGTTTAACTGGAGAGCTGCCTTTTAAAAGTAACTTATTCCTTGTACATGTTACAGTGTTTGAAAAGTAACCCATTACTGTTATTTATTGCCGTATTGTAAAAGTAACTTGTTTTTATTATTTATTTCACTGCTAGTTACTTTTTCATTAATTCCCATATATTTTTTTGAGAAAAAAAAGCTTATGATGGATAAGAGAATGGTATAAAACTTTTAAAAACCCTATTTTTACCCTAAGAAGTGGGAGATGTTGGGATCCACCCACAATGCCAGCATCTTCTTAGAATTTGGGGGAATTATAGCTCAAAGGAGGCCTGTGAGAGGAGGGTAATGACAAGATCATGTCTTGTATATCAGTACTAACTGTAGAGAGGATTCCGTTAAACAAACTACACTCAGCCCTCCACATTTGTGGGTTTCACTTTTGAAGATTTGATTATTCACGAATTATTTGCTGCAACCTCTGCTGCCTCCCTGCATCATTTTTAATAGGGACTGCAAGCCTCGTGAGACTGAGAAACTGCAAATGAGGCCTGTAAGTCCCTCTTAAAAATGGTGTGGGGCAGCAGTGGTGGCGGCCATAAATCCCACCAGCTCCCCACTTCTGCCTTGGGAAGGAACCCTGCTGCCTCAGAGGAATCCATGGTGGGTTGAATAGGGTGATCATACTTTTTTGTGTGTGTTAAATATGGTTTGGGAGGGCCTGTAGCTATTCAAGGTTTTTCCACTTTCACGGGGTCCTGTTACGCTAACCCTAGCGAATGAGGAGGGATGTCTGTATTTCATTTGAATTGACACATGTATGAGGAATCCGGTACTTTTAAGAACCAGACAAGTCTATTGGAAAGTGAGGCAGGAAAGGTTGGATGGAGAGAGATTTAAGGGTGGAAAGGGTGATAGTGACTAGTCTTGAAGAAAGGGGTTGCAGTAGAGGGGCTCAGAGAGTGTCTGAAGACGGCATGGAGAAGTGGCAGTCTGGACTATGTTTTACGTACTATGATTGGCTAGATTTGAAGCCAGGTTTTTTATACCCTATTTCATACTCTGTCGGGATGTGCTGACAAAGCTGGAATGGCTTTCCCACGGAGTGGACAAAGGGGTCCAGAATAGGCTGATTACTTTTACACTGGAGTGACAAAACATTGATGGGAATCATGACAATCTTTCAATGTTCAGTCAGGTAGGATGTATAGGGAAGGTCTCTGTAGGGTAATATTGAGGGGTGGCCTCTTATTGCTCACCAATCTGGGCAGTTTGTCTTTCATTGTATTTAGAAATGCAAAGAGCCCAGACTGTTGCAAGATTAGCATAAACCCATTAGCACTGGGTTTTCCCACTTAATCCTCTCTGAACTTATAACATGAACAGGTCTTAGGTCAGCTTGATCTAGCAACAAGCTTTCCAGTCATGCCTTCGATCATGTTTTTCAGCTGTAAATATTATAAAAATAGCACATCCTGCAGGATGAGAGGTGTAGGATGTGGTGACACTGTCCCTGCCTCTAAAAATGCCCATGAAAAGTCTTCTCTGAAAGAAATTAGAAACTATTACACATTTCACCAATTATATAATTTACATACTTATTTATTACAAGAGGTGACTGGTGGCTTTCACAAATCCACTTCAGGTTTTCATGAATCCACTTCAGGTTTTAGTCTGAACTTAAAATGAGTTCTGCAATGAACCCTAAATCAGTTCATTTGATAACTAGTTTGAGGTTTCAAATGAAACATAGATTGGGTTCTCCACCCCACTGACATGCAAACAACCACTGCTTGTTACATTGCTTTTGAAGTATAACTTAGGCCATTTCCGCACTACACTGTTATAGTGGTGTTATTTCACTTTCAACACCCTATGGAATCCTGAGGTTTGCAGTTTAGGGAGGGGCTTTTAGCATTCTCAGCCAGAGAGCTCTTTGGTCTCAGTAAACTACAAACCCCAGGATTCCATGGGATGTTGAAAGTGGAATAATAGCACTATAACAGTGTAGTGCAGAAATGGTCACACCCTCTTTACAAAGAGGTTAGCTTACTTTTAACTTATTACTTTTAAACTTTATCTGTAAACCCTGGTGTCTCCTTTCAAAAGGAGCAGGTAGCAGAGGATACAAAAGAGCTAAATTCTGGTAAAAAAACCCAACTACAAATAGTTTGGTGGCATCTAACCAGTCTCTCCTTTTAAATAATATTTGAAAATCCAAGGTGAAGTTCTGACGTTATTTCTTGAGAGCTAGGACCTTTAGCTTGGGTTCTTCCTGTTTTTCAAAGGAGGCACAAGCATTTAAAATCTGTGACATCACCACAGTTCACTAGCAGCTGCCTGCAGTACCTTCAAACCCTTTGACAAAGATTTCCAGACAGGGACAGGGAAGCAATTTCAGTAGTTTTCAATTCCATGAAATCATGTAAAACAGCCATTCTTGACCATGTCAAATGGAACAACCCAAAGGCATTCTTGATGACTGATCATTGTTATAATTCAAATTGCTTTGATTATCGTGCTTTTAATGGCTCTGAGGTTTAATCTGTTTTAATTTGTTTTAAGTGTGTTTTAATGAGGCTCACCTCAAACGCTGGGCAAGATCCTGCATCATCTTTGAGAGTTCCATCCTCATATTTATAACTACTCCCTACCACTGCAGCCTGGCATTTCTGAAGCATTTCGGAAGACTGAAGAGACTGAGGGCCTGGAAAATAGCGTTCTCAGTATGCTGTTGGTTATGGGGTGGCTTGAGAACAGGCAGCTAGAGAGATCCCTTGTTGGTAGGTTGGTGTGGGTTTTCTGGGCTTTGAGGCCGTGTTCTATTAGTATTTTCTCCTGACGTTTCGCCTGCATCTGTTGCTGGCATCCTCAGAGGATCTGGTGGCATGGAAGTGATATACTTGTATAGTAGATATACTTGTATAGTCCCCGGGTGGGAGGGAGCAATTTGCATGCGTTACAGTTGGCCTGTGTGATGGCCTATTGTTACATGGGATATCCCCCAGGGTGTATTGTTAGTCAGGGGATCTGCATAACAGTGTGTTAATTCACTAATCCTACATGGTCACAGCCTACCTTAACAACTAGCAGCCACATTGGGTAAAGGAGGTCTGTCCTGCTGCTGATCAGGGTGCAAGAGAAGGACATGTTACTACGGTTCAGGCCTACCCAGTGATAGCACTAGATATCTCATTTTGATATCAAAACCATTCAGCCTTCCTCTGCCACCCCGCTCCATGTGTTTGCGATGCCTCTGGACAATTACGTACACAGGCGCAGCCGGTAAGTGTCGGACATTCCATTCTCCACTTAGGCAGGCAGAACAGAGCCCCTCTGTTGCTTCAGGGACCTCCCTGCAAACACTCTTGCTTAAGCGCAACTCTAAACAATGACGCCTGGCCTCGAGCCGAAAGTCTGACACTGCCAAGCTATTTGCATAGTGGTGATACTATTGTTAAACCTGCGCTAAGCTGATCATGTTAAACTTGACCTTTCCCAAAGCTTTGTCCCACTCCAAACTTGCATTGTTCTCACTGAGTATGGCATGGCCTGTAGGCACAATTCACCCTATAAAAACTCCCCAATTCCAAGGCCACCTTGGATCGCTCCTGAGTTCCATCTAGCCTTGCTGTCATTTTGTCCAGAGAGCTCCCCTCAGCCTCCACGCTGAGTTTCTTCCCGACCACCGTCAGTTTCTCCAGGACTACGAGAAAAGGTGTTGTATCACCCATTTCCCCCAAAACTCCCATTTCTAATTCCTTAAGTTAGCTGTGTGTGTTTGTGGTGTCTTTACTGTTTGTTTGTCCCTTAATAAAGATATCATTTTAGCCATCTAAAACTGTCTGACTGCTTAACTGACCTGACCCCGTAGACATTGGGTTTCAAGATCCCTGCTAAGTTACCCTGCCTCTCGCTAGCTTAAGAGAGTGCTCCAGTTAATTTCCCCAACTTTGTGTTTGTGCTTGGCTATTTGGGCGCCCCTCCCGGGACCCCAAGAGAACAGGGTAACAGACATTCCCAGCCCCACTTTCCAGTGACTAAGGCTGAGACAATCATAGGCAGGGCAGAGCCCATGCTATTCCTTGTCACAGCCTCGCTTGCTGGCAGAAAGCAAGGTGGAGCTGCATCCTCTTTTTACCCTGCCTGCCAGCAGAAAGACCTCCACCACTTAGGATGGCTGATGCCCAGTAAAACAGATGAAAACACGATAATCAAAGCAAGAGACAAATGTGTAACCAAGTGTAGAATATGGGTCTTTTGGTTTTGTTTGTCCCCCCCCAATTTTCCTGGCTTATTTGCAGATTCAAAGTATTTTTGATTCACACATCTCATCTTTTTCTCAGTTTCATAAACCATATACATAGAGATCTGTTTTGCAAGATTTTTATTTCCATCCCCAATTACGCTTCTGATGGATTTTTCTTCGGTTCTTCTTTCTTCTTAATTTCATCCAAAATACTTTGATTCTTTTGCTGTCTTTTCTTTTTTAACTCCGCATTCTGTTGTATGAAAAACACTCTCATAACTGTGTCCTTTGTTTGAACTTACGTTCTGAGCCAATTTGGGTCCCATATAGGGGAAGAAGCAGGCTAGGTATTAAATAAATATTTAAAACAGATTGCAGATTTGCCTTGCATTTTTTTCCAAAACCAGAAATGGGCTGCTACCTACCTCTACAGAAAGGGGGGGCATTTGGGGCTTTCCATAATGCCCTCAGAGAGTCCTGCCACAGTTGCTTTCCCACTACCCAGTTCACTGGACTTTCCTCCTGGCTCTTTCTCCTCATATTGTTTCTGGATCTCATCTGGTAAAATCCATCAGCTTCCACTTTAGTTCCACTATGACAATCCTGCAGAGAAGGAGGTACCCCCATATATACATATACATACATGCACATACACAATGCAGCAGTAAATACACACAGCTCCAGGCATGCCTGTAGTGCTAAACCTTAAGAAGATGAAGAAAAGCCTGGCAGGAAACAAATCTTTTTTATTTTAAACGAAGCTGAAGCAAATGGAACCAAGTGAGATGAGTATATCCCTATCGTCCCTGACTTAATTCCACATATCTTGTTCTTTGGAGAGAAAATGTAAAGATAACAGAAATAAATCAATGCTTTTGAGAAGCTGACACCCAAAGCGACATTTCATGCAGATTGTTCCATCACCAGCTTCTTTCCGGAACAGAAGATCTAATCTCAGCATCTTCTGATCCTTTTTCCATAGTTCATTACTTTCTAATCACTTATAGCCCTTATCGAAAAGGAGCTCTGAGCCTCTCTGACTGGAACAAATCCATAAATCAAAACAGAGAAAGCTCTTGCAGAATGCCTTTCCTTTCAGATTTCACCTGCCTCCAACACTGGAAACTGCCACGTATGGATATGACTTCCAGAAATAGAGCTTTGCTGAGCATTCTCCCATTTTTATTTGTTGGCATCAAGAGCGAAACATTCAGGTGGAAAATTAATTCCCAGGAAACCACCACCCAATAGTGCCATAGGGAAGGGGGCATGGCCCTTGGGATGCATTGGAACCCCAGGAAGGCAAGGCTGGGGCTCTAGGACTTGAGTTTCTCCACCCTTTCATTAGCTTTGGGCTAGCCCATGTGCATTTTAATTTAAATTTTTTCCAAGGGATATTGAAATATACATGAAATATTGCTTCCCTACCCTTAATGGTATTTTTAGGCTGCCTTAGAATTATAGAATCATAGAATCACAGAGTTGGAAGAGACCCCAGGGGCCATCCAGTCCATCCCCCTGCTGTGCAGGAACCCACATCAGAGCATTCCTGACAGATGGCCATCCAGCCTCTGCTTAAAAACCTCCAAAGAAGGAGGCTCCACCACACTCCACTGAGGCAGCATATTTCACTGTCAAACAGCTCTGACGGTCAAGAAGTTCTTCCTGAGGTTTAAGTGGAATGTCTTCTCCTGCAGTTTGAATCCATTGCTCCTTGTCCTAGTCTCTGGAGCAGCGGAAAACAAATCTGCTCCCTCCTCGACATGAGATCCCTTCAAACATTTAAACAGGCTATCACATCCCCTCTTCACCTTCTCTTCTGCAGATTAAACATCCCCAGCTCCCTAAGCCGCTACTCATAGGGCTTCATGGCTTCCAGACCCTTCACCATTTTAGCTGCCCTCCTCTGGACACGCTCCAGCTTGTCAATATCCTTCTTGAATTGAGGTGCCCAGAACTGGACACAGTGTTCCTCCTTAGACCATGTGCTAAGGGACAGCACAAGGCCAGAAACAAACACACACACACACAAGCCTGTAAAAAAAACCCAGCCTCAGAGAGCCAAAGAAGGAAAGTATTTCCAAAAACCACTTAAATAAAATTATGAATAGAAGAACCAAGAGCTAAATTAATCAGATCATCTCAGAGAGAAGCTTCTTTCCTAGGGAAATCTTTGTGTGTCTGAGGTGGGGAAAACCAGCCATTATGGTTGCTAAATTAAGGGAAAGATCTTGCAGGTTATTTTTGTGTGCATCAGACATCTTCCTTCCTAAGCCCCCTTAGCTGCCACTTTTCCCCTTGAGATTTCTTCCCCAACTTGACAATCATGATGGAGCTTCCATGTCAGATTCCATTAGGCAAATCAGTCAGAATAGTGATGGGAGGACGCAGTTTGGCCTTGAAAGGGAGCTGCTGATTCAGCAGCAGCAACACTCTGAATCCACATAATACGGGACTCGAAGCTTCAACTAGCCTTCGGATGTGCTTCCCTTGTAATGAGCTCTTTGGGAACATTGGTGCTCTGGTGCCTCTAGGAACGGTTGCTCCCCTTCCCTGGCAAGAACTTCAGAGAGACAGGCAAAGATAAAAGACAGGGCCATAAGTAACAAACAGCAGAGTACAGAGCAGCTTTCTGAATGTTCTGCTGTGGATCTCACAGGAATGTAGGCCTAAATCCAACTGAGTGTTAACAGGGTGAAAATCCCGTCTAAGGGTCTTTCCACACTACACTGTTATAATGCAATTATTCCACTTTCCACATCCTCTGGAATCCTGGGGTTTGCAGTTTAGGGAGGGGCATTTAGAATTCTCAACCAGAGAGCTCTTTGGCCTCAGTAAACTACAAACCCCAGAATTCCACAGGATGTTGAAAGTGGAATAATAGCACTATGACAGAGTAGTGTGGAGATGGTCTAAGTGTAATTGCACAATAAAACCTGTGCTGGGGAATGCCCTGCGACTGGTCCTGCTTCTTCTCCTCCTAGACTGGTATGGCAGCTTCCCCAGTCTGCTAAACCATCCTGTCACTTCACTCCACTCTGCCTTCCCCTTTGAAACCCCCCTTCGTGTAAAAAGGGTGAAACCTGCCAATAGTTATTTGGAACCCCTTTATAGTTCTATGGTAGCATGGTTCTGTTTGGTTATAACTCCTGTATATCATTCAGCTGAGTCAGAACTTATAAAAATAACTATAATCTTTATTAAAATAGCATCCAGAACAAAGAATTGGATTTCATATGTGTGTCAAAGCTCAAACAGTTCTTTAGAAATCATTTAGACAGCTTCCTTATATCTTTACATCAGCATAAAAGCACAGATATCTCAAACACCCAAAGGTTCAGTTCCCAAATCTAGGTCACACTTTCTGACCAGATTCAAAAGAATTTCTCTTCTGTCCCTCTCTCTAGGCTCCCCTGAGAAAACAAACCCTCCCACTCAACACACAGACAGACACACACACAGACACACACACTTTGACTGAGACCCTTTCTACAGCTTACCGTTTTGTGGAGCTGGAATGTGGAGATCGCACGAGCAGCCTCCAGCAAGAGGCTCTCATGTCCCCGCTGCTTCAGCTCCACACGAGCTGCCTGCTCCCGAGCAGGTAGCATGAGAGCCCTGTCTCTTCCTTCCGTTGCACATCCTGGGAGTTTCCCAGGCTGCGCTGGGACAGGAAGCATGACCGCCATGGCTCCAGAGGCTCCGCATGCATGGCAAGTGTACGCAGGGCCCTGGAGCAATGCGCGATTGCGCACCATTTTCGGCTGAAAGCCGAAAATGAAAAAGTGCGAGAATGGCACCTGCCCTACCCTGAAGCGTCATGTGATTGTGAGTGCATCGTGCAGATTGGTCCTCACAATCGCACAACACTCCAGGCACCCTTTCGCATGGCAAATGCCGTGCAAAAAGGGTCTGAGAAACTTTAGTCCAGAGCTCTCTCCGACTGAAAGACTGACTCTCAGCCCTTCTTCCCTGAAGTATGACAAAACCAATCAGTATGCCTTTTATATATTCTTCCTCTTGTGAAGCCCCAGGCCCTCCTTCTAACTAATGGACTGGGTTTCTCTTTTGAGTGGCTATTCTGGTTTCCTGGCAACCTGTTGCTGGGCAACTCTGCACCCAGGATAGCCTCTCCCTGTGACTCCATCACATGCCATTGTGCTAACTCAGCAAATGTGCAACTGGGCCTTGAGCAGAGCAGTGACCTCTTTGGATCCAGACCATAGAAAGCTGAATTATACCACATCCAACCACTGGCCCGTCTACCGATACAGACTGTATCTTTCCCCAATCTGGACTAATTCTTTGGCCCAGCACTGATTCCTAAATACTGGTCTCCAGCTCATAATGTCTGGGTTTTGGTGGATGGCTTCTTGTGATTCCTCTCTTGACAGGAAAAATTGAGTGGGGGGCAGAGGAGGTTTTGGAAAGATAGTTACCAGTGACATGGAGCTCTGTGATTCTTTGGTTCCTGTAACTAGGTGATCCACAAGAAAATGTGGTGAACCGATTCCTACCAAAACATCTGAGAACCCTTTTGTTGCCAGTTGTGGCATCCTGGGCAATGCTCTGGACTCAGTATCATTCCAGGACCCTGAGAAGGGGAACCATCATGCACACAAAATGATGGAAAATATGTGGGGTGACCTTCTTTTTCCAGCATCACAAGACAAAAGCGAGGGCATGGCTGATCTAACACGTATTAGCATGTGTGGTGTGTGTGAAGTTTTCTTAGGACAACAGAGGATGATGCAGAAAGAAAATCAATAGGGGTGGTGAAGTGTAGGAAAGGCGGAGGGGTGGAAAAAGCATTTCTAAAATCCCCACCCCGGTGCTGGCTGCTCAATACACTGACCCCCGCAGAGTGGAGGTAGGAGGTAGGATGCTCATCTAAATTTAGTTCCCTCCTGATTCAGCCCTTTGATGCTTACCAATGAGAAATTTGTTCTCTTTGCTCCAGCTGACTCTCTCCACACTGGCACGGAGACACGGCTTTCCTTCTACATTTCTCTTATTGATGCTCCCTCCCTCCTCCTCACCGCAAAACAACAGCTCTGCTTAGTAGGAGAAATAGGAGTCTATGAGTCAGCACTGCTGACCGGCATGTCACAATGGTTGCCCTGTATCTGCAGGGTGGTGAAGGTTTCAGCCATCCTTGTTGTGGTGCAGAATTTCAAGGATGTATGGTTTTACATGCCTTTAGGTGGTTGTTTTGTCCTGGCGTGTGTATTTCATACTCCCCAGAGAAGAGTTTTAAGACACTGATGAAACTATATGCAGCCAATGTAACAGAAATGTGGAAAAGGCCTGGTGTAGTGTGGTGAAGTGCCCGTTGTTCATAACCCTACCCTTGCAAGCTGGCAGCACCCCAACTGAAGCATTTCTAAGGTGCCAAAGATTTTGACACTGGGAAATGATGTTCACAGTGTGCTCCCAGTCAGAGGATGCCTTGGGACAAGTAGTTTAGGGGGGACAACAAGGAATCTTCGTAAAGTCGAAGGCTTTCATGGCTGGAATCGATAATGCAGTTTCGGCCCTTCCTGAAACTGCAAACCCCAGGATTCAAGAAGATGTTGAAAATGGAATCATTGTGCTATAACAGGCTAGTGCGGAAATGACGCAAGAAAACCCTATCAAATTCATCCGGTCACCATAAGTTAGCAGATGACTTGAAGACATATATGGACATAAAATTTCACTTCTTAAGGATATGATTCCGTCTGTAGGCAGTGGGCTGGAGCCAGACTTGGGCCCTTTTCGCACGCAGTTTTTTTGCGCGAGGTCACATAAATGGGAGCGTCGGTCTGTACGACACACTCCCATTCACGCAACGTTCAGGAGCCTAAAGTGGGATGTGCATGCATTTTCTTATTTTCAGCTCTAAGTCAAAATTACTGCATGGTTTCGCAATTCCTGCGGGGCCCTCGCACACTTTCCTGCGTGCGGTGTGCCAAACAAGCCAGCCCAGTCGTGCTTCCTCCTCCAGCACAGCCTACAGCTCCCAGGCTGCGCTGCAAAAGGAAGGGGTGGGGCGCTAGTGCGACAGTCACGCAACCGGCAAGCCGCTGCGGGAGGCAGAAGGGCTACCGTGAGTGGCTTGCGCAAATGGCTGCTCACGCAAGCGCCGTTCCCCACTGCCATGACGAAGTAAGGTGTGAAAAGGGTCTTTGTCATAACTGTGGTCCTTTCTGTCCTTAATATGAAGAAACTTGTGAGTGTTGGTAAGTTCTTCAAAAAGAATCTGAAATAAATTTGCCCCCTTTCATGCTGGCTAAATTTATAGGGGCAAAGATTCTAAGCATGAGGGTCATGATATGTAAATATAAAAGATAAGGAGACTCACAGAAAAACAACAACAACATGTCAACCTAATTCATTGGTTAAGAACAAAGAGGTGAAAATGGGAGCATGAGATCTTCACAATTCAGGAATGTGCAAAAATTTTGAGCAGAAAACAGTATGTTCTGCACGTAAAAGAGCATTTCCTGTGCAGAAAGGAATATTTACTGAATAAAATGTTGATTTCTGCACAGAAATTTTCTTCACAAAAAAGTATAGATTTTATGTAGAAAAGTCCCAAACCACATTTTCTGCACGGGAAACAGCCATTTCTGTGCGAAAATAATTTCCTGCACTGAAAATGGTGATTTTTTAAATTACTTTTTTTTACAAAAATGTGACCGCTTTTGTGATAATGGGGCTTCCCATTATCTAGACTTAGCTAAAGGGGGACACTTCCCTCTTCAGGTAAACCAAGGGTTAATGAGGTGTTGGGATTAGATTACATTTTAGTGTGGGTCAGCATCATAGGTCATGTGGGTCAGCATCATAGGTCACAGGGTGAGAACTGACCAATCAAAAGGTAAGAGGTGAGCATCTTCGGGATGCTTCGAGATGCTTCCAAGGAGAAGTTATAAAACTTCTTGAGAGGCCATGTGACCAAGAGAGAGAACAAAGGGATGACAAAGAAACAACAAAGGAACTGCCAGTAGCAGGCTGCAGGCCATAGGCCTCGCCTCCTGGCTTCTTCCTTTTAGAACATCGAAGCCTAGGAACATCTGTGAGTACTAGAAATAGTTATCTAGTCACGTTAGGGACTTTTCTGTTATTTTGGAGGCTGGCTGATCTAAAGAATGTATCTGTGCTTTTATATCTGTTTTTGTAACTACTTGTAACTAAATGTGCCTGGGAGGGGGGAGCCTTCCACGTGTGTTATTGTCTTGTTCATTTGCAGGCCTTTAATAAATATTTTCTGTAAAAACCCTGTTTCTCTCTCCTTCCCATGCCAACGCTAGATAGACTGGGGGAAAAGGAAGATCCTTAAGCTTAGGGATTGACATGTACTGGACAGCGTCCCACTGTACTGTCCAAGTGTCCAGAATTCAGTGGGTGGTGGCAGCGAAGATTAATAACAGGCTGGAATCTACATCCTAGTATCACATGGTGACATTCCAGTATCATAGCTTTGCATAGAATAAACCCTGAATATCAATGGTCTTTGAAAAGTGTACCATTTTAAAGTTTTTTTCCGAAAAGGAAGAAAAAAATGCTAAAATATTCACCACTTCCTTTGAGAATGAAATTAGTAAAGGATTACACTCCTGTTTCACTCACATTATAAGGTTTTTTTTAAGAAAAGGTTTCACATTCTTTCCTTCTAATATATGAAAGTCAAAGTTTGTTTGTCTGTGCCAGGAAAGAGCTCATATGATTGGCTGGCTAAGAAGATTCTATGAATCCTGGAGTTTGCAGTTTCAGGAGGGGCCTTTAGAATTCTCAGCCAGAGAGCTCTTGGGCCTGGCCGGTTGCTATGGAGATAAGGCCTAGCAGCAAGGGGGAGGGCAGTGTATTCCCTCAGGAACCCAACCTCTCTGTGTTAATAACTCTAAATACAGATTGTATTGGGGACTATGGGGAAAAAATTACAGGTACAGGACAAGACAGTTTGGGAAACTAGAGACCCAGGATCTCAAATCTTTCTAACAAGTGTGACCTATGAGAAAATAAAATTCCAGGCAATGCCAGGTATATACACTAATAGTAAATATAGAAGAATGTAAATTGTTATATATTCACATCATTCTTTAAATATCATTGAATTTCTAAATGTCATGGGGGCGATGGAGAATCCTCTGCTGTCCCAGAGGATACGTCATGTTGGTGGTGCTCCATGACATAATTGACAATGTGACTCATCTACAATAATGCATGCCTATATAAAACATTGTTGTAGTAAGTTATCCTCTTGGTGTAACATAAGGTCTGAATGAATATCATGTGTTGCACAAGTCACCATATGTTCTATGTTTAACTTCGGTTAAAATCTGAATGTTAGTTGCTGCCAAGGCATGGCTCTGTTTACTTAAAAGTGATAGTCATCAACAAGTGTTTTACTATGCATGAGCTTTAGAATACCCAGGCTAGAACTGCAGGTAAGAATGGCCTTTTCTGCACCAGGCGAAGGAATCACCCTGCACCGCTACTCACCAGACCTTTCGGCTCCCTGGTTCAGTCTACGGTGCTCTGGAGCAGTGCGTGCTCATCAATACACACTGTTCTGGCATCCCAAATGGTGGCTTCCGGTTGGTAGAGGGTCTCGACCAACCGCTGAAGCTCGCCAGCCTAAAGTCTGGCCCCGGGCAGATCGCAGGCTCGCATTGGTGCGAGCCTGCAAGTCTGCATAAGGGGGCAGGCTCACAGTGGCACGCTGCATGGTTTTGAAAGACCGAAAGAAACAGGTCTTTCAAAAGTACGCTGGAGGACCACTTGGGGTCGTTCTGGACCAGACTGAGCTGCGGATCTACCTTAAATAGGTCTGACCCAGTCTGGTCCGAGGTGCAGACGTCCTCCTTGGAGGACGGACTGCACCATTTCAAAAACCCCATGCAGAAAGGGCCTATGTGTTGTATATCGAAGTAAGGGGCAATGCGGTGAAGAGGGATCAGTGAAAAATGAGTTGGGAAAAGCTGGCCCCAAGGCATCTGGCCAGTGTTACAGTAGATACACAAAGAATGGAAACTAAGGTAGCACCAGAGATGCATTAGATCAAAGTATGGAAATCAAGTCCCATGGGAACCGTGGGAAGTTTGAGAGAGGGGTAGAACCGAGAATCCACCAGTGGGAATTCTGTGCATGTTAAAGTGTGCATCACTATACAACCAAGTGTGTGTTGTAGATTGTTAGCTTCAGCAACAGTTGTAAGCTATACCTCCGATACTTCGTTAAATACAGTGTTCTCTTGAGAATAAAAGAGTCTGAAGAACTGCATTCAAACCAGAGGAAAGATAGTGAAACAAAAAAAATAATTGCCTCAAGTTGGTGGCCTCTCCTTCATGGGGTGTTTTCCAATGGAGATTGGAGGGCCACCCATACAGGATGTTTCAGCTGTGGATTTCTTTAGTGGCAGTGGGTTGGAGTCAATGATCCTTAAGGATGCTCGGTTCTTCCCCTCTCATAAAAAGAGACTAAAACAAAAGTCTCACTCATCCTTCCCCATTCAAGTAAACGAGACCTACATTAGTCGTGACTGCCTTGAGTCCCAGTGATTCATAGGGCATGCTGTAAAATATGACTAAATCTGGAACAAATCCATTGAGTGGACTTGGAAGCCTTCCAGAGAATTTCAGCTGTAAAGCTGGCAACCGCCTCCACCCACCCGCCCAGCTCCATAATGTTTGATCATTAACTGGCCACACATGGAATCTAAGCAGATACGCCTCAGCCCCCCCCCATTGTCACAATGGCTAGACTTTCCCTGGCTCTGCTGAGCGAGTCTTCCTGTATAAGCCCTCTTAATTGGCTTGTTAGTGTAACCTGATGCTACCTGCCCTGCTTGGCTGGTTCGCTAATAGGGTTCAGATGCCTCGTCTCAAAACGAGACAAGCTGCAAAGGGATCCGCAAAAGCTACTTAAGAGTACAAAGGGGTTTGGAGAGCAGTCCCTCTACTTCCTCTAGTAACTGGGCCTGGGTTGTCACTGGTAATCTCTACCCAGCGGAACTCTTAATAAGCCAAGAGAATGGGAGCTGCCCTCCCATCACAGCAAAGGTGACAGTTCTGCTGAAATCTGTGCAGAAAACCGGTCACCTTGGATGCATCTGAAATGCATTTTATCTCCTACCTTTCTGAAGATGGTGAAAAGGTGGATTTCCCTGTCCTAGGACCTCTGAAGCTTGCTGAGCCCAACCTTGTTGTTTTTAGGTGCCTTCAAGTCAAACATGACTTATGGTGGTGAGATTGTAGGGTTCTCTTGGCAAGAGTTATGCAGAAGGGATCTGCTTGCCTTTCTCTTAGGCTAAGAGAAGGTGGGTTTCCATGGCTGAGATTCATATCCAACACTCTTGTCAGTACACCACACTGTATCTCCATATTTAGGACTATGGAACAAAAATAATAATAATAATAATTAAATTTTAGAGAGAGTAAGGGCTTAGGCACATGATTCATGAAAAATGGGGCTATCAGTAGCCATCATAGATCATCATAAGACCTAATCATCATAGACCAATTCTGCGCGAGCCTGTTCTAGCGCTATGATTCCACTTTCAACATCCTATGGAATCCCGGGGTTTGCAGTTTTGGGAGGGGCTGGCCGGCCTCTCCCAAAACTGCAAACCCCAGGATTCCATAGGATGTTGAAAGTGGAATCATAGCACTAGAACAGGCTCGTGCGGAAATGGCCATAGACATGTGTATGCTTGTCAATATTCTTCTTGGATTGTGATGCCTAGAACTAGACACAGTATTCCAGACATCACTTGGAATATTGTGTCCAGTTCTGGCACCACAGTTCAAGAAGGAGACTGACAAGCTGAGCGTGCCCAGAGGAGGGCGAACAAAATGGTGAAGGGTCTGGAAACCGTGAAGCCCTATGAGGAACAGCTTAGGGAGCTAGGTATGTTTAGCCTGATAAAAGAAGGTTAAGAGGTGACATGATAGCCATGTTTAAATATTTGAAGGGATGTCAGGTTGAAGATGGAGCAAGCTTGTTTTCTGCTGCTCCAGAGACCAGAACAAGGAGAAATGGATTCAAACTACAAGAAAAGAGATTTCACCTAAGCATCAGGAAGAACTTCCTGATGGTAAAAGCCATTTGACAGTGGAATATGCTGCCTCAGAGTGTGGTGGAGTAATGTTCTTTGGAAGTTTTTTAAAGAGAGACGGGGTGGCCATTTGCTGGGGGTGCTTTGGGTATGTGTTTCTGCATGGAAGAAAGGGGTTGGACTCAATGGCCATTGTGGTCTTTTCAAACTCTATGATTCTATGATTCTAGTTTGTTTGGAAATATGAGTGAAAGACTCCCATCACGTTCTCCATCCTGCTTAAGGGCTTTACATAGTCATCTGGCTAGTCACTACAGATGGGAAGTCCAATTAAATTCTACTGTTCTTAAATGTTCTTAAATTCCGCTCCACCCTGGATTGAAATCTGAGCCAGAGAAGTAATCCTAGTTTGTCCACCCAGCCCCCTGAATCTGTGAAATAACCTCCCTCTTCTTCTTAAATTACAATACCAGAAGTCACAGCAAGAGCAAGAGCAACCGAAGTGGGGATCAGAATACTAAGTGAAAGAGAAAGATAAGGGTTCCTTCCACACTGTGCAATTATAGAGGTATGATTTCACTTTAACCACCATGGTCCCATCCTGTGGGCTCCTGGACCTGGCAATCTGGTGAGACACCTGAGTCTTCTGGCTGAGAAGTCTGAATGCCCCATCCCTAAACTGCTAGTCCCAGGATTCCATAGGATGGAACCACGATAATTAAAGTGGAGTCATACCAATATAAGTAGGTAGTATGAAAGGCCCAAGACCTCTCCTTTCCTCCTCTCTAGTGGGACAATTTCTAGAGCTGGGAGATATAAAACATTTTTTTTCTGACAAAATTTCTGAGATTGTTTTTTTCTTTTTCTCCCCACCCTGGTATTATAGAATCGTTGAACCGGAAAGGCCCTAAAAGCTGTCTAATTCCACCCTCCACTGATTCAGGAAATCCACAGCTTTTTAAAGCATTACTGAGAGGTGAGCATCAATCCCACTCCATCTAAAAATTTCCAGTGAAGGAGAATCTGTAACCTTCCAAGGCTGCCCATTTAATCATTGAGGAGATCTATCTATCTATCTATCTATCTATCTATCTATCTATCTATCTATCTATCTATCTTTATCTTAAAAAAATTAATTGCATAAAAAACAGAGTGGATATACCCCATTGAGAGATATACCACACACACCCCACTTCCATATTCATATTCTCCAGTTGAATCTTTTTTGTTTCCATTTATCCAAAAGATTAACATTTACATTTACAGAAGAGAAAAACAGTTACATTTCTTTCTTTTGTTTTCTGTACATTCATGTTTTTATCCAATCCAAGACTCCTCTCCATTCCCTTTCAAAGTTCTGGATAGGTTTGTTTTTCAGTAAAAATACTAACTTTTCTGTCTCTACCATATCCAGAATTTTTAATTTCCACTCTCCTAAGTCAATATCTTTCTTTTATTTCCAATATTGCACATATATCAACCTTGCAGCTGTTATCAAATATCTTATCTCCCTTTGTTGTCCTAACATATTTAACAAATAAAATTCCGGTATCATTTCAAAATTCATTTTACAAATTCTTTGAAGTTCATCATGTACCTCCTTGCAGTACTTTCTTGCCCTTCTGCAAGTCCACCACGTATGAAAAAAAACCCAATTTTTTCATCACACTTCCAACATTTCACATTCCCATTTTTGGTTATTTTTTTTTGTAATCTTTCTGGGGTCATATACCATCTATGAAGCATTTTATAATAATTTTCTCTTAAATTTAAGTTTGGTGTAAATTTTATATCAGTTTTCCATACTTTCTCCCAAACTTCTAATTCAATCGGGTGTCCCACATTCCGAGCCGCCCATTTAACCATTGTATCTTTAACTACTTCTGATTCCACGTCTCTTTTCAACAATAGTTTATAAAATTTGGAGATTCTCTTCTTCTGATTTCCCTTCATCAGTAAATCTAATTCATTCTATTTTCCCTCAAATCCGTACAATTTTTGATCCATTTTAAATCTTTCTTTTAGTCATTGCCATGGGAACCAATTTAACATCCTTGAGGAGATCTAACTGCTCAAGAAATCCTTGCTATTGTTTGCAACCTCTTGCATTAGGAGTCCATTGATCTGGGCACTGCTTCCTGGAAGAGCACAAAAGAAACTTGCTTCCCTTTCTACATGGCAGCCCTATAGCTGTTTGAAGTCAAAAGAGGAAAGCTACTTTTCAGAGTCTTCTCCACATATTCCCCACCATTCTTCACATATTCCCCACTTTAAAAGATGAAAAATGGTGATCATGAGGTCAACACAGTTGCAGTTGCTCCTTGCAGGGACAGCAAATAAACCCACAAGGACAGACTCATCTGAGGACTTCCCTGGTACGTCCCTTTCTAATGATGATGAGCCCCATCCTGAGAAACTGCTGCAGCATTTCTTCTCTCGTTAGGGAAGAGACAAATAGGATGGAGAATTCTGCAGAGACCACTTATGGACTGCCTAATTCTGGACATCAGGCTGGCTGAGAAAATAAGCCAAGCTATTTCTGTCCTTCTAGCAAAATGGCTCAATTTCTTTCTAATTTGGAAGGGAAAGGAAGAGAACTTGGGCACTTGTTACTTCGGCCCAGGTGATAGCACATGATATCTGTTTTTGATATCAAAACCATTTGGCTTTCCTCTGCCACCCCGCTCCATGTGTTTGCGAGGCCTCTGAACAAGCATGTACACAGGAGTGGTTGGTAATTGTTGGACATTCCATTCTCCACCTAGGCAGGCAGAACAAAGCCACTCCGTTGCTTCTGGGACCTCCCTGCAAACACCCTTTTGCTTAAGCACGACACTGGCCCTGAGCCCTGAGCCGACAGTCTTACAAAGCCAAGCTAAGTACCTTGTATTTGCATACTGGCTACACTATTGTTGATTCTGCGCTAAGCTGATCATGTTAAACTTGACCTTTGGAGCTTTGTCCCGTTCCAAACTCTCATTGTTCTCACCGAGTATGGCATGGCCTGCAGTCACAATTCACCCTATATGAACCCCCCGATTCCCAGACTACCTCGGATCGCTCCAGACTTCCATCCCGCCTTGCTGCTGCTTTATCTGGCAAGCTCCCCTCAGTGAACCACACTGAGTTTCTTCCCTACCATTTTCAAGCTTCTTCAGGACTACAAGAAAGGTGTTGTATCACCCATTTCCCCCGAAAATCCTTATTTCCAATTCTTTCATTAGCTGTATGATTGTGGTGTCTTTACTGTTTGTTTGTCTTTTAATAAAACCTGTTTTAAAACTGTCTGACTGCTTTACTGACCTGACCCCGTAGACATTGAGTTACAAGATCCCTGCTAAGTTACCCTGCCTCTCGCTACTTTAGTGAGTGTTCCAGCTAATTTCCCCACCTTTGCGTTATTGTGTTTTGGTTATTTGGGTGCCCCTTCTGGGACCCCCAGAGAACAGGGTAACACACTGCTAGCCATTTTTAGACATGGTGTTTGTTAGGAATTTAAAATATTAACTAAAAGGACTGATACATAATCCAGTTACAGTCCTCCACATTTGCAATTTTGACCTTCACAAATTTGAAGCAGCTTCAGCTGTGTTGACCTGATGATCACCATATTTCACCTTTTAAAGTGGCCCAGGTTGTTATTTTGGGACCCCTTGTGGCACAGGATGGGATATGAGTCACCCTATACAAGTGGTGAAGAATATGTGGAGAAGACTGATTATCTGTGAGGCATGTGCTTCCCCCTGCCCCATTTTCCATCTTGCATTCCTCACCCCAGGGTTGAGAGACTTGAGTTTAAAATGGGTGAGCAAAGCCCACTCCCACTTCTGGAGACATGTCTTCTCTGTCATGTGGCTGTACATTTTGCTATGTAATGGCTGCTGATTGGTCATGTGCTCTCTTTGTTCTTACCCCTCTTTTCTCAAGATGGCAACCAGAAGTAGCTAGAACCCCAGAACTCTGCCCTTCTCTGTCTGAAAGCTTTTTAACCTTGTCTTTTCTCTCTCTCCTCCAACACTGGGGCCAGAGGTAAGGAATGGGGATAGGGGAGCTCCAGAGGGGAATGGGAGGGGGATCAAGAGATTGTGGGGGGAGTTATTTGTGGTTTTTCCATTTTGGGAGGGTTGTGCACCCCAAACCCTCGAGAATGTGGAATAGCCATTGTAGTCAGTTTTCCTGTACAGAAGGCAGGTTGGTAGAAACAATATTTTCTTCTCTTGCTCTTCCAGAACCAAGGATAAAGTGGTGGACTCCCTTTGCTGGAGTGAGTGTTGGAGCTGAATTGTTTTTCAGCCCTTTTTATCTTTTCAGGTCTATGCTTTAAATTGTGTTAATATTCTAAATAGTTTGGTATGATTTTAGTGTTCACTTTTGGTATGGTTTTAACTGTATTGTACTTCTTTTAAATTATAAGGCACCTTGAGAAGGAGGAGGACCTCATAACATGACAAATTTTTGGATTCCATAGGATGGAGCCAAAAGAGTTAAGCTGCCATTAAACTACTATAATAGCGTATAGTAGATATTTTCTTAGTTATATTTGCTGTCAAAACAGATCACGGAAAATGCAGGAGATGAAGGTACCAGAGTGTGACTGCTGGGTCTTCTAGTTTATGATCTTCCTTTGCTGGAGATCTTGGAAGTGATTCTTGGATGACGGCTTGCACAGTCCTCCAGCCATTATAGCCAGAGGGATCTAAGAAGTTGTCTAAAACAAAACTAACCTTTCCATGCTGACATTAAGTAACTTTAATGAGAGGTTTTCCTGATGGAAAGTGGAGAAGGAATGGAAAGATGTTGGATGTGGGAGGGCAGAGAGGCAGGCTGGAGGGATGAAGAAGGAAAGGATGGAACAGGGGTACAGACAGATGATGTGAGAAGAAGAAGAATCCCATGTTGTGCTCTCTCCATGCCATGGAATTGTATGTAGGATGTGGAAAATGTGTGTGTATGTAGGATGTGCAAAAAGATGAATGGGAAAATTCTTAGGGACCCAAAGTGCCACCAAATGGTCGGCATTGTTTACCAGACAGGACAGTAAATAGCATTTAGCTAGCCCAGCTGAGAAACTTTTGTTTGTGTTTGAGGATAGCAATCAATGGGTGATTTACTAGGATTAGACTGTAGGTTACTGGGTTAGGGATGGTAGGTAGACTATCAAAAGACAGGGCAGGAAATTCAAAGGATGAAAGTAACTAATAGAGAGGAGCTATTTCAACAGAAAAGAAAATGATCTAGAAGTTAAGGGGGGACGTGAACCTGGAGAAGCTACCAATAGGCATCATTTATGGAAGGTAATGAACTATTGTGTTTTACTATATAACAAGATGAGTGATGCAGATGATTGACTCCAGTGACCGTTGTTAACTGGCCTCTTGTGTTCCAATAAATATCATGGAAAGTATACATGTGTTTTCTTCAGAGACACAGAGTAGCAGCATAAGACAAACAGGCTGGAAGATAGAAGTTGGAGAGTGAAGAAAAGGCCCTGGAAAATTGCCTCCCATTAAGGTTAAGGGGAAGGAGAAGGGTGGAAGAATAGAAGAAAGGTCTGGAAGCTCTCCAGAGGTCCCACAGTGATTAATCAGATGCTATTGGCATTGAGAGACATACCATATCTGATACATTCCAGAGACCATCTTAACCAGTTGCCATTGATCCTCATCCTTGCGAATCTCATGCTTCACAGCAGAAGCAGTTGCCAGGATAAAAGTATCAGTTGGCATTTTAGGTGTGATTGTTCAGTTCAAAGGTGATTTAACTACACCCGGTTTCCACATTTACTCCTGGAATGTTGTTTCTTTCTGTATGGAAAAAAGGGCTTTGAACTGTCTGAACCTGTGAGCGTCTGCATATCACTTTGGCTGCGCAAATTAACCTCCCAGAAATACTGGAATCCTGGCCATCACTCGTCATTGGAAATTCCCCTTAGAGCTGGGCTTTGCTCACTTCCACGGTGATGCGGAGAGATTGGCCAGAGTGCTTGGCTGCTCACAGTTTTCTGCAGGCGGCAGTAAATCACAGCACACATAATTTAAAACAAATGCTGCATAAGGGCTTGTAAAATAACAATCCACAGCAGCCTTAAATTTCCCAGGTGTCAAGCGGAGTCACTTTGCCTGCCAGAACTCCAGCTCAGAGGTGTGCTGTGGGGAAATATTAAAAATACTTCTCTGGATACAAAATGGGAGCTGCAGACAATGCTCCCCAGGAGGCTCCGAGACCTGGTTCTGTGAAAGGCTGAAGATTAAAGAGCCAAAATTAAGGGACTTTGTATTAGATATTATTTCTTTTGCATTATATGTTATTTCTCCTCTTAACCTGACAAAGAGAAGGCTAAGAGGAGATATGATAGTCATGTTTATATATTTCCAGGGATGTCATGTTGAAGATGGAGCAAGCTTGTTTTCTGCTGCTCCAGAGACTAGGACACGAAACAATGGATTCAAACTACAGGAAAAGAGATTTCATCTAAGCCTCAGGAAGAACTTTCTGACAGTCAGAGCCGTTTGACAGTGGAATCTGCTGCCTCAATGGAGTGTGGTGGAGTCTCCTTCTTTGGAGATTTTTAAAGAGGGGCTGGATGACCATTTGCTGGGGGTGCTTTGAATGTTTGTTCTTGAATGGCAGCGGGTTGGACTCTGTGGTATCTTACAATTCTAAGTTTCTGTGATTCTATGATGCAACCTGTTCAACCCAGATGACAATAAAAAACTACCTTGCACAACACAGAGACACCTAAAAAGAGGGGTGGACAAATGTGGCCTGTGGGCACATGCAGTGCCAATCTTTTTGGTGTGGACTCCAATTCCCCAGGACACTCCAAAGTTACCAAAGCCACCCCATCAGTTTTTCATGGTGTAAAAATTTCTCATAAACCACTGCGATACACACCAATCCACAGGCATGGTTGAAAAAAACTTTTATTAAACAGTGTGAAAAAATAACAAGTTGTCTGAAAGCTATACATTTGTGGTAAGAGTTTCATATTCTTAATGCTTTGCGTTTCATCTTATCACCTCAGACAGACTAGTCTAAACCCCTGCTTACTCTAACCTCTCCCCTAACCAGCAGAAATTGCCTCCCACCATCATTCTCCAATTGGCCCTTCCTCGGCCATTTCTGCACTAGACTGTTATGGTGCTATTATTCCGCTTTCAACATCCTATGGAATCCTTGACTTTGCAGTTTAGGGAGGGGCCTTTGAGAGAGAGAAAACCCTAGGATTCCACAGGATGTTGAAAGCAGAATAGCACCATAACAGTCTAGTGTGGAAATGGCTTTCCTGTTCCATTTCAAGGATCACATTCTCTCTCTCTAGACAAACAGTTCCCAAACTTTGGTCCTCTAGGTGTTTTGGACTTCACCTCCCAAAAGTCCCAGCCAACTAGGCCAACTGTCAATAATTCTGGATGCTGAAGTCAAAATACCTGGAGGACCAAAGTTTGGCAACCACCGTTCTAGCCAATCCTTACCCAGCATACTCCAACACTCTACCGCACCCATTCATTCACTCACTCGTCCCTTCTCTCACATCTTACCTTCCTTATTTTAAAATATAATCTTATACTACACCGTACCACAATCACTTTATAAACCTGATCAAACATAGGCCATTTCCGCACTGGCCCCTCCCGAAACTGCAAACCCCAGGATTCCATAGGATGTTGCAAGTGGAATCATAGTGCTATAACAGTCTTGTGCGGAAATGGCCATATAGAAGACCCAATAGCTGACTTGGTGGAGGGGCTGTTTCCACTTACTGAAGTACTTACTGAATTATTGGGTCATGAAATGATGCATGTCTACAAAGTGTGTCACCAACATGAAAAGTTTTGAGAGCTCTGAGATAGTGTCTTCCATCACACCTGAGGCAGTGGGCTAGGTAGGAGCCCAGGACAGCTTGGCAGGTAGACAGAAAGAGAAGAGAATTGTTGTGTGTTGTGGTGTTCAGGAGAAACAGTAAGGCACAACTGCCCCATTCTTTCCTCCCTCGTTAAGAATAGGAGTGTTAACAAACATGTTCCCATTCTAGCTTGGGATGTGCCAGGAGGTACCACCAGATGACCTTGTGTTTAATTGTTTTTTTTGTTTTTTTTTAAAAACTTGTTATTATCAGGTTGGTAGCTTTGTTTTGTTTTGGCCTCATTATAAGTTGCTTTGGAGAGTCTCAAGACTCTAAAGGATCTGGTCTGATCTTGGAAGTTAAACAGGGTCAACTTTGATTAATACTTGGATGGGAGACCTCCAGCAAATACCAGGCACTGTAGGCTCTATTTCAGAGGAAGGAACTGACAAGATCACTTCTGCATATTCGTTGCCTAAGAAGACCCTATGGAATTCATGTGGTCGTCGTAAGTGAAAAGGCAACTTGAAGGCACAGACGGACAGACATACCAAGGCAGAGAGATGCTTGCTTTTAGGATCCTCATACAGCTTAGGGCCCTTTCTGCACGAGGCGAGTGAATCGCTCCGTGCCATTATTCACCGCTTCTTCTTGGCGGACTCTCCCTTAAGCCCTTCTGCATGGCTCCTCTGTTTGTTCCAGGGCGATGCGGAGCAGTGCGAGGTCTTCAGATCTGCACTGGTGAGGCTTACAAAATGGCAGCTTCTGGTTGTTTGTGGGTCCGGACCAACCGCTGAAGCTGGCCACACCCACAGCTCGCTGTCCACTGATCGCAGGCTCGCATTGGTGCGAATCTGCGCATCTGCACAACTGAGCAGGAACGAAATGGCGCGCTCCTGAAAATTGAAACACCCATTTTTTCCAGTCTTTACATAGCGCGCTGGAGGACCACTTGGGGACATTTTGCATTGGACTTAGGTGCGGAACTGAGGTAAATAGTCCGAACCTAGTCCAATCCAAGGTGCGGATGACCTCTGTGACAGGACACCTTGGCCCGTCTTAACTTCCCCATGCGGAAAGGGCCTATGACCAGTTTATTTGAAAGACGGTCTCCCTGAACGCACCTACCAGACTTTTAAGATCTGCAGAGGAAGGCTTTCTCTTGGTCCCATTACCATCCCATGCATACTTGGTGACAACACGGGAGAGAACATTTTCAGTGGCTGCTCCCAGCCCCTGGACCTTCCTTTCACAGGAGGCTAGGCTGGCCCCCTCCCTGCTTGCTGGCAGGCAGAAACATTTCTGTTCGAGAAGGCTTTTAATGTGTGAGCAGGAGTGCTTTATATTTTCATTAGGATGTTTTGTCTAGTTTAAAAAACTTGTATATGTTCTTACAACAATTTTACACTGTTATTAATAGTTGATTTTAATTGTTTTTAAATTTTATTGTAAATGTATTTAGCTGTTCTGGAAGCCACCTTGGGTTCCACTCTGGGAGAAAGGCACCGTATAAATGCAATCAATAAATAATAATATAATAACATAATTAGTTGTTGAATTCCTGCACTAGTAGGGGGCTGGGCTCTATGGTCTTGCCGGTGCTTCTGAGATTCATATTAAAACTAACAACTGAACTGCATGAGTGAAGTAAATCAGTGCAGGGAAAAGACCATTATGGAAGCCCTTAAGTTCTTAGACTTGAGAACTAAGGAGCTTGAAGATGAATCAGAGAACTGGACACTGAACTGAACTGAACATTGCTGTACACCATCCATTAATCATTTTCCCTTTTGTATATAGAATAGGGCACAGAGTCTGTGAACAACATATAATTATTCTAATGGTTAAGCATTAAAAGGAGGCAAACTGTTAAGTTGTCATTTTATCCTTTCAATGTAGTTGGAGATTGTTTTCTGCTGCTCCAGAGACCAGGACAAGGAGCAATGGATTCAAGCTGCAGGAAAGGAGATTCCACCTGAACCTCAGGAAGAACTTCCTGACAGTCAGGGCTGTCTGGCAGTGGAATATGCTGCCTCCATGGAGTGTGGTAGAATCTCCTTCTTTGGAGGTTTTTAAGCAGAGGCTGGATGGTCATCTGTCAAAGGGAGTGCTTTGATGTGGGTTCCTGCATGGTAGAAGGGGGTTGGACTGGATGGCCCCTGGGGTCTCTTCCAATTCTATGATTCTATGATTCTATGACATTTCCAATTTTTACTGACATATTCCTTTGTGTGTTTGTATATACCTTTTGATCCAGCACTTGCCAAAATGGAGAAGTATTTGCTCTCATTTGAGTGTATGTCTCCAGTAATTAAGAAAGCGCTTTGTGGGCCAATCAAGTGAACATCAAGTGGTCTTTTAGATTCTTCTTCACATCTATGTATGGAGATCTTTCATGACAAGCTTCCAGCGTGAAAATTATGAGAATCAACTAAGGTTGAGATGAAGGAAGAACTAAACAGGGTTGACTTGGTGGCCCATCACTGTTTGGTTGAGCATATTTTTCACAAGGAAAGCAACATGGAGGCTGAAGCTTGTACAGTACAGAGCATCCCGATTGTTAGCAGGAACACCTTATATTGGGTTGAACAAAGTGTGGCCCTGGGCTGTGGGAGTCCACAGCAACTCCAGACTTCCCTTTTTAGCCCTTCTGAAAGTGAATTGCCTCCTCATAGATTTGTAAGGGACTGCAATCTCCCTAAATATTCACCTGTTTCTTTTCCCCATAGATCCCTTCACTGGCTACCAGTTCAGACTTTTGGTTCTGGTATTCAAGGCTTTGTCTTCTGATCTCCCTCAGCACCTTGCTAGACCATTTCTGCACTAGACTGTTACAGTGCTATTATTCCACTTTCAACATCCTATGGAATCCTGGGGTTTGCCTTTGAGGCCCCTCCCTAAATTGCAAACCCCAGGATTCCATAGGATGTTGAAAGTGGAATAATAGCACTATAACAATCTAGTGTGGAAGTGGCCCTAGTAAAATAAGCTCCATCCAGGATATTTAAGATCTACAGACAAAGAGTTACTGTCCTTTCCACCAATGTACGCAGCTCTGTCTAGACTGTGAGCCTTTCATGATCTGGCCCTGCATTTGTGGAACAATCTTCCTTTGGACTTCAGGCTGGAGGAGGATCTCACCCAGTTTTGTAAAGAATTGAAGACCTTCCTCTTTCATCTTAAGTAGGGATGGGACGAATCCAGAATCTTCCTAATCAAGACCCGAATCCCTGGAAGGTCCTGGGAATCCATGAATCTCACGAATCTCAAATCTTTTGAATTCTTTTTTTAAAAAGGGTTTACAAAGTGATTGTCCACTCTGCACATCCCTACAGAGCACCTCCAAAGTGCCAGCACTGGCTGCAGCAGTGGTTGGGGTGCAGAGAGGGGATGACAGTCCTCTTTTCACACCCCTGCCACAGCGAGCTCAGGCTTAGGGCCGTGCAGGAAGCTACTCGCCCCTGTGGGCCTGATCCCTGGCACTCACACGAGTGCAGGCCCTGGGGCTTGGACGAGCGTGGCCATGGCTGGCCCCACTCACCCCTGCAGGTCTAATCCCAGGTGCTCCCGTGAGCACAGGCTCTCTTGTGCCTTGCACACTGCTCTTTCATGGAGGGCTGGAATGTGGGGGATGGAAGGGGAGGGGCAGCAGGCACTTCCAGATTCGAAAGATTCTGTTTGCCTGTTTTGCCCTGGGAATTTGGATCCATGAATCCTGAATCCTTGCCAAGGATTCTAGGATTCAAGGATTCAGTTGGCTTATCCCTAATCTTAAACCACTGAGTTGTGTTTAAAGTGCTTAGATGGGTAGCAACTGATGGGGTGTTCGGGATTTCAGTCCATGTACTGTTATAATGTTATGCTTATTGTCTTTGTCCCCTACTGTGTACGTTGATGTTCCACCCTTTGCTGAAAAAGGTCTTATAAATAAACATGGGCCCTTTTCACATTAAGGCTTCTCGCATGAGCGGGGGAGGGCGGCTCGCGCAAGAAGCCTTCTCCGGGAGGCTGCTGCTTCCCCCTCCTTCCTTCCGCAGGCGAAGGAACGAGGGGGGAGCGGCACTGGAGGAGGCTTCTCGCGCGAGCCGCCCTCCTCCCCGGGTGAAGCAGGAGGCTCGCGCTAGCCGCCCTCCTCCCTGGGCGAAGCAGGAGGCTTTCGCGTCTGTCCCCCGCCGTGCGCGCGCGCGCGAAGCAGGAGGTGTCGCGTCCGTCCCCCCGCATGCGCGCGAAGCAGGAGGTGTCGCGTCCGTCGCGCTAGCGCCCCACCACACCCCTTCCTTCCGCAGGGGTGGAGGGAAGGAAGCGTGACCCGGCCGCCTCCCCAACGCTCCGCACAGGAGGTAAATGCACCTGGGCGCCAGAAGCGTTGCGCGAGCGCGGATGATTTTCGCTTTGAGGCGAAAATCAAAAAACCCGCGATCGCGCCGCTGCAGCCCCGTGAGCGCGGCGGAAGTGGGAGTGCGTCGTGCAGAGCGACGCTCCCACTCCCACGAGGCTCACGGGGCTGTCGTGCGACAGAAAGCCCGTGTGAAAAGGGCCATTGTCATCGTCATCTAGTCCAGTTGTCTGCCAAGCAGGAATATACACCAGGTTCAGGAGTAGATTCACCTTTTAAATAAATTGCAAGGGGAGCCCTGCACAGTTAACCCTTAAAATGCCTGTTTTTAAAAACCAGAAGTGGACTGCTGGGCATTTATTTTTGTTTGATATTTTTAGCTGTGTGCCTTCCTGGGGCCCTGGGTAGAATGGCCTTTCTGCTTTACAGGAGCTGCTGTGTAAGCCCTGGTTTTTGAGCAACTGCCCTGGCCAGCTATCTTAATTCTGTTTCAAGTTTGCTCAGAAGACCTTTGAAGCCCTGAACAAGGTATCAATAGAAATGTGAAGAATTCTTGCAAAATTACTTGTTCTCCCTGAGATTGGCTGTTTTCACTTCCAGCACAAGAACAAGACAAGGAGTGGCTTTTCTTCCATTGAGATTTCTACAATTTGTGCAGAATGTCACTGCCCAAAATTGCTATAGCAAACTCCTGCCCTGCAAGGCAGAGAAAGCATTTCTACTGAGTTCTAACATTTACAAGAACCATTTTGGGCTATATACGCAAGTAGCTAAACTGCAGGAAACTCTGTCTTGTTACCTGGAGTTTAAAACATTAGAAATGCTGGAGAGGCTCTTTGCCTCTTCGGGGAAAAGAGGCAAATCTCTTTGGGAAACATCAGCATTGACAAGGGAGTACTTCTTGTTTTGTCTTGTTGTTGTACTCAAGGTGAGAAATCTCATAAGGCTGTCTTGATGTGCTGAGACAAGAGATCTCACTGAGAATGTATAATTTTGCATTTCTTCACAGCTTGCCCCATCTTCATGTCCCCTGTGGAAATCACTGACAGGTTGGGTCCAGCCAAACAGTGCTCTTTAAAGGGCTGCTGCTATCACAGCCAGGTAAGCTGACCTAGCTCTTTTATTTTTTGTTAAGAAAAAGAGGGGGTCAATCCAGGGCAGATGGGACCTGCCAGTGTTCTGTGACCAGTGGAGGTTGGTATAGGCATGCCTCAGGCCTTTTCTGCATGGGGGAATTAAAACAGCGCAGTGCGTCCTCTACAGAGGTCGTCTGCACCTTGGAGCGGACTAGGTTCAGACTACTTACAGGAGATCCGCGCCTCAGTCCGCTCCGAAACACCCCCAACTGGTCCTCCAGCATGCTTTTTAAAGACCAGAAAAAAGAAGTTTCTCATTTTTCTGGAGTGTGCCATTGCGTACCTGCTTCCGTGTGCAGATTCACAGGCTCGCACCAATGTGAGCCTGCAATCTGTGGAGGGTGGGCTTTAGGCGTGGCGAGCTTCAGCGGTCGGTTGGGACCCACGACCAACCGGAAGTTGCCATTTTAGAAGCTGGAGCAGTGCGGATCTAAGACCTCGCACTGCTCCGATTCACCCAGGACCAGACAGAGGAACCAGAAGATCCGGTGAGTAACGGCACAGAGCGATTCCCTCACCTCGTGCGGAAATGGCCTCAATTAACAATTAACAATTTGGACAAAGAAGCAACTTTTTACCAAGTCTATTTATAGCCACTCAGCCTTCTTTTTTCTTCCTTGTCCTCTGTCCAACTAGAATTTTTTTTAGCATCATTGGCATTGGGAGGGTGGTGAAGGGCAGCTGGAGAAACACAAACTATCAGTGTTGCTTTGCAGCAGTGTTTCTGCAGTAGATAATGCAATAAAACTTCAGTGTGGAAATGGCCTGAAACCCAGATCTGCTTTACTTAGTCGTAAAGTCACCAGGTGAAATAAGAGGCAAGGCTGATATAGCTTGAATGGTTGTATAGAAAAGGGAATGTGAGCAGGTGAACTTTGCATGAGAAGCCCCATCACCTGGGCGAAATTCCCTCTTGTGCACAACTATTAAAGGTAATTGGAGCCGTGTCCCTTGTTTCATATGGCAACCCCATTCACCACCCAGCTGACACTGAAGCCACCAGCCTCTGCTGGCTTTGGTTTTTCTAATATTCCAAGCAGGCCTCATTCTGAAACCAGGCCTGTTTACCTAAGTGTGGGTGCAAGCAGCTAACCAGATGCCTCAGATAGCAGCGTATAAGCACAGAATTGAAAGTGAAGCTATATGCAACTGGGCTTTTGAAACTTACCCTGTTTGTGGCTATCAACATCAAGGGGACCATTTCAACACTGTGGATGGGAGCTATTTCTAGAAATTTCCCAAAAGTGTTTTGGGACTGGACGCAGTATTTGCAGTGGCAAGATGCAGCATCTTTTCTTTTTCCCTAAGCGTCACCCCCCTACTTCCAGAACATGGACTCTGACTCCGAGTCCTTTCCCTACAAAGGAGATACATTGCTGTAGCATTGTTGCATCACAAATACATCTACACATCAAACCAGTTTGACATCGTTTTGTCATAGTTCATTCTGCACGTCTTCAGCTCAGCATCATTGTGAAACCAGTGTAATATAAAAACAGAAAAACTTCGACGCAGACCAACCACAATGGTGCCGCTGCATTTTTTCCTACATGTGGAAGCATTACATTGAGGTGGGCGTTAAATTGACCAATCAGCAGCGACAGAGAGAAGGAAGGAAGGAGTTCCAGGAGAATTGACGATAAGGAAGCTACAAATGATTTTCTTCACTTTACTTCGACAGAAACTGGAGGGCATGCAGATAGGAATCAGGGTAAGTCAGAGTAAAAAACACCACTCATAAAATGCGGTGAAACGCTTCTCCACTCTAGTGTGGAAATGGCCTGAAACAGGACGCGTGCCACTACCTGCTGTACAGGAAGAGGTTACAGTGCCACAAATAGAACAGGGGACAGTGCCAGATCCAGCAGAGAGTCCTGCCCCTTCAGACACAGAAGATAACTTACCAGCACTCTCCTTTGCCAAGTGCAGACAACAAAGAGAAAACCTACTTGGGTCCTAGGGAATATATAACCAGCAACAATTAACCAGGCAACGGCTACATTAGGCTGCTGACCTATATAGTTGCTACCCTTCCCTTCCAGGAGTTGTCAGAGCTTATCTGACCTTCTTGCTTGCTGGATATTTTGCTGAACTCCATGCCTGACTCTGGATTACTCTGACTGACTTTACACTCACTTTGGCTTAGAATTCTGAGGGACTTTATTTATGACCTTGTACTTACTGTCTAAAAGTAAGTAAGGAGCTGGAAATTATTCAATTTGTTTTGTACGAGTTATCAGCTGAGCTGCTCTGACTGGGATAGGACATTAAAGATGCCCCCATCCTCCACTGCCAGTCTGGCCACTGTTTTGCGTCCTCCACAATGCACTGAGCCTAATTATTCTTCTAGGGTATTGTGGGAGAAAAATGGTAGCTACTCTTTAAAAGACAGTGGAGATAATCTGAGAAAATGTAGTGAAGTGATCTGATTTTTCTAGCAGGTAAGGTGAGGAAAGGAATAATTCCAGAATTCTGCCCACAGCCCCCACAAATGCCTTCTGAGAAATTTCATCACAGCTGTGGTAGTTTTTTAAATTGTTTATATCATCATCATCATCATCATCATCATCATCATCATCATCATCTTTTGTGACATATTTTGGATGGAAAGGGAAAGACAGGAGAATCTCAGGCATTCTCCCTTATCATAGAGATGAGTTCCTCCTCTGTGCATAGTCCATGGTCCTGTGAGAGCAGCTTGCCCAAGGCTAGTGGAATTACGGTATGAGCTGGGCAGTGGAATGAAGGAAGGAAAAATGTAAAATTGGCCAGTTCAAAGCTGTTATTTCAACTTAACAAGCCTCAAAACTCCCTCGAGACCCATCTCACCTCTCTATTGTAACTGGGAATAATTCCTTCAGCTCAGAGCACCAGTGTGTTGTGAAGCTTAATTAATGTTTGCAAAGACTTGAAGGTCCTCAAGTTGAAAACGCGGCATGGTACATAAGTGCAGAGTAATTGTGATCGTTATTGCTTTCATTTGCATGTAAGAGCTGTAATTAGCCACGGACCGTATTGCAAGAAGTGTGAATAATTTAAGTGTTCTCTTCTGGAAGGTACAGTGAGAAGTAGTTTTGGCTTCTTTTCTTTTTTTTAAAACTATGTTAAGTTCATGTCACAGGTTTGTTAAGAACTTCTTAGTCTCTTTTGCTGGACCACTAGTATTCCAAAGGGGCATGTGGCCTCATCCGGAAATGGTGATTTAATCTTCTGTGAAATTACATCTCCACCTCCGCTCATGTGGACCTGCCTGTACAATTTGTTCTTTGGAGGAGACTCCAGGTCTTTACTACAGCTAGAAGCTACTGAGTTCATAGATGCAGGATGACATCCTGTTGGTTAACCCCAGCTAGTATAGACCCAATCAGCTATGGCCTGGTGAGTCAACACTTAGGCCACTTCCGGACCAGAGTGTTATAGCACTATTATTCCACTTTCAACATCTTATGCAATCCTGCAAACCCCAAGATTCCATGGGACGTTGAAAGTGGAATAATAGTGCTGTAACACACTAGTATGGATATGGCCTTAGATAGATCTAAGGGATTCAATGCACTTGCTCCAGTCAAGACTAAAAGAGGATTTAGGCCTTATTCTTCTCAGTAGCCTTCTCAGTGGTGGTCTTTAGATGATAGAACTCCATGCCTCAGGGAAAGACATGAAAAAAAAGACTCACTATTGTGATGATGATTGTGGTATAGGCCAGCTGTCTGCCTGCTAAGGCAACCAGCTGAAGTGTTGCCAGTCACCCTGAGAGACCTTGCCTACAGTGCAAGATCAAGATACCCCAAAACACATGCATTTTGTGCAACACAGCTCAGCGCTAGTGCCTTTTTGCTTTGTGGAGTGCTTGTTTCCCCTTGCAGACCACAAGATGGACTCCTCACTTTCCCTCTCCATTTCAGCCACACACACACACCCCACCAGCCATCAGCAATGGTCCAAAGTCTCTTCCTACTACGTAAGAAGTCTGGAAAGGAAGGAAGCAGGAATACTGCCTCTTCCTCAGATCCCTCCCAGTGGTGGAGCTTGAAGTATGGGGAGGGGAGGGAAGGTGGGAGGGGGCAGGGCTATGGCACGAGGGGCATGACCACTGTGCGTGGGGGCGTGGTCACAGTACATGGGGATGTGGCTGCAGTGTGTAGCCAGGGCACGAGGAGGCATGGCTACGGGCTGGGATGCCCCAAAAACATTGCTGCCTGGGGCAAAGCGTACCACCCCCACCCCCACATCCTTATGTGATCGATCCCTCACCTTCATGAACTCCCGGATCTCTTTTGTGCTCATCCCAATGCCACTACCCTAGTTGGGTCCCAGTCACCCATCAGCAGCCCCCAATCCTTTGTGAAGATCTGCTGCTGGACAACAGCTGGGGGAGGGTTGCCACCCACATTTTTCAACAGGATCCAAACCACGCTTGGTTGCCCTGGTTTATTCAACAAGAAAACCATTATTGCATATTACAGTTTGTCACATTTTGCAGAATGCTGAGGAAACAAAGTTTTTGAAAAATGCAAAATCTGTTATCAAGCCAAAAATCATCTCAAGCAAGATTTTTTTAATTGACTTGTTTGCTGTACTAGCACTAACAAAAAATAAATCCTGAATACATTGAGATGTTTAAGTGAACACGGAAAAGCTCACCATAATGTGAGAAAACTCATTTCAGTAATTCTCCCACACTTATCTGTTCTCATAAATGAAGTCCTGTGAAGACACCACATCTGTTGTCAGTGCAAACCCAAAGAGTTTGTAGCCCATGCCAAGACCTCAGCAAGTCTGTTGCTGATGCTTCTTACAGGTTCCTTTTCAAATTTCTTTTCCTTATGCAGCAGGGCAACCTAGCTTTTCTCAATTTTGTGTGTAAAAACTTGAAACGTGTCCTCAAACATCTCAGCACTGGGCAAAATCTCCTAGAGATGAGGAAAAAGTCAACATCATGTAGTGAAGGAAGGCTGAGGTTTTTGTTTCATTTTTTTAATTGTACCATTTACAAAGTGAGGATGCCCTGCACCAAGACTTACATCTCTATAGTCTCAAGAGACCCAGATGATTTTTTCTCTGTTGCCTTTGGACAAAAATTAAAAATGGCATTTTCAAATTTCATTGCTTATGGATTTATGATGTGGCTGTTAACCACAGGTTGTTAACCATTTTGAAGAAAGGAAGCTGGAACAGAAGTATTTTGATGAATGAATATTTTTGCAGAATTGATTAGTGGATCATCAAAGTGATTTGTTGCTTCTGTAAGAACCTGTCATTCAGGAAAAAGGACTGAAAACCAAGGTCTCCAGAGGCAATCATAATCAAGTCAGGTCAACTCAACTCAACTCAACTTGAATATCTCCTAGAAGGAGTCAGAATCAGCCCATTCTTTCTTAAGTGAGACCCTCCACCTCAAATCTAGCACCCTGTTCACTCAAGTCCTGGAAGTTTCTTAAGAATTCTGATTCTTGGAAGTGTGCCTTGTACTTCATGAGCAGTGAATCCATGAGGAACATTTCCTCAATCAGTTTCTCAATGCCTGATGTCTCAAAAGAAGGCAGCTGCTATGGAAAAGAGCCATTGATGTGGCAATTGAGCAGGTTGCATCTTTTGGCTGGGCTGTAAAATCTTGACAGTTGGTGGGTCCTGTGTTGAAGTAAGTTACCTTCATCCAGGTGCCTGAATCTGAGCTCACACTCTCTGGGTCAGTACTTGCACTTTTGTCCCAAACATACTTCAACCAGCCATCCATATCTGACTTCACATAGCAGGGATGGTGGAATGTCAAGTGGAACAGCATCAAAAATGGGCAAAGGTACCCTCCAAATGTTATTGGATTGCAATTTCCATCAACTCTTATCACTGGCTAGGCGCACAGCTTTGAAACACTGTTTTTGGACCAAAACTCCCAGAATCCTTCAATCACCTTGGCTAGTCCATAAAATAACTTTTCCAAGTGCTAGACGTGGTGAGAGTTGCTATCCCACAGCATCTGGAAGGCCAAGTTGCCCACTGCTGTTTTGCTACTGCACCCATGAGCTGCTCCACCTTGGTAAACACCATATCAAAACAATCTGAATACAACTATACATGCAGTAACATTCAAAGAGCTTTTGTGCAGTGTTTTATCAGTGCACACCTTTTATGTGGGGAAAGGATGTGATGGGGAAAGACGTGAGCAAAGAAAAGGGACTGAAATTTCATGAAATCACAGAATCATAGAGCTGGATTTTGCCACAAGAGCCATCTTGTCCAACCCCCTGCCATGGAGGGCTGCACAGCTAAAGCACCCCTGAAAAACGGCCACTAGGGCCATTTCCACATGAGGTCGATACTTCATAGTCGCCGTGAATTCTTAGCCATCAGTCTGCACGTTGTAGCATTGGAGCGTCGTAGTTTTACTCATGCTTCTGCACATTTTCCACTACTAGCGTGGTTCACAGCGACGAGAAACTGCTGTATCTGAAAACCAGAAGAACTCTGATATAAATCTCCCAAACCGGTTCTGCTTTGTTTTTCACTTACATGCAAAAGTGTAGCATTGATTCACAGAGCAGAAGTGGCTAGCTATGGGCATTCCCAGACTGTCCCTTCTGTCATTTTCATCCCTATCAAAGGACAGGCTGCCACCATTATTGCCTACCTGCGTTAAATAGACAGCAGTAAAAGAGTGGATCTGGTAATGGACCATTAAGACGTGGTTCCCCCCATGTATCAACAAACATACCAGTACATACATACATGTATATGGACAAATCTAGCAACGCAGAAATGTGTTCAAAATGTGTGTGTGTGTTGTTTTTTTTAAAAAACCAGACCAATCAGCGATGGCAGGGCAGGGGAAGGGAGAGGAATGGAAATGGCCAGAAACTTGCTGTTGCAGATTCAGTAACTGCTGTTCAATGTAAAGGTCGGGGGGGGGGAGTGCAGACAGCACAGTTTCTGAATCGGGGTATAAAAACACCACTTCCGACACGCAGTGAACTGCTCCTCCTGTCTCATGTGGAAATGGCCTCAATTGCGTCAGTCTGAAGGCTTTATCACATGCTGGGTTTGTTGCACGATTGCATTGTCTTTCTTTTGTAATTGATATCTCCTTATTGCATGATGTTGGATTGCATTCCTAGGACAGAATTGCATTCCTATCATTATTGGGTTGTCTTTTTTCATTTATGGGAAATGCTCATTAATGATGCTAATAACACTGCTTTTCCAGTATTGCTTTTCATGCAATCCTTTCATTCTGCTGCACTTCTTATATTGTGGCAGTCATGGGGGCGGGGTCCAGTGGGCATTGTTCTACCCTCTCCTCCATCCTTAAACAGGATGAATTCATTGCACTCCTGGTGTCTGGACAAAGAAGACATCGTGGAGCGGGTGAACAATGCTGCTTTTACTCAATTCCCCAGTAATTTTTTAAAAAATGTTCATATAATTGCACACTTACACTGCCCTGGTGGTTGCCAGCATGCCACAATTATCCCATTATAGCAAAACAGAAAACCAACTGTGACTCCAGATGAGTGAAATGCTGCAATGTGGCAAGACAGGAAAACACAATGCCAAAGTGACAGGGAGGAAGTCTCCCAACATGCTGAAGTTATACAAAGAAAAAAAAGAGAGAGAAAAAATAATGCAAGCACTAGGCAGCATGGACAGGGAAAGGGAGGCAGGGTTACTGGGATGATGTGGAAGGCCAGTAGCAGAAACATGCATCACCAAACTGGCAGCAGAGACAGATAGTGATTGTTTCTACATCAGCATGTTTTTGTTTCTTTAAATAATGCAATTTCTATGAGTCAACAGGCTGGTGTGATAAAACCCTGAGTGTGAAGGGTGTCCTATGGAAAAAATTGAGGAACAGAACAATAGATGATTCCCAGCACATTGGCCATTTCTGCACTAGACTGTTGTAGAGCTATTATTCCACTTTCAACATCCTATGGAATCCTGGGGTTTCCAGTTTAGGGAGGGGCCTTTGAGGCCCCTCCCTAAACTGGAAACCCCAGGATTCCATAGGATGTTGAAAGTGGAAGAATAGTTCTATAGCAGTCTAGTGAGGAAATGGCCATTGCTTCCAAGTTAAAAATAAAGCCAATGGTGTATTTTTTTCTCGACTCCTGCTGTCCACCACTGTTACTGTGAACACGGATGTTACCCAGCCCAATTCAGTAGTCTGACCCTCCTGTGCCAAGTACTTGATCTGCCTTCTGATACCTTGCTATATAGTTTCTTAATGTGATTAGTGACAGATGCTATTATCTGAGGAAATCTAAATTGCCTCTTCTTGCGCTAATGAACTACTGTATTACAATGTGCTGGGATTTGAGAACAAGATGGATTTATTAATGAGCTCCTAATTAAAGGGACAGTGTTTAACGTCCTCCGTGCTTCCAGTTGATGACGGGCCCTACATCTCCACTCGGCGGATGGGGACTTTTGTTATTTAGGAGCAAATTTTCATTGGAGATGTATGCATCCCGAGTGGGAGAGACTGAAAAGAATGCAAGGACAGGGAGGGGGTGAGAAACCAGCTTCGCAATATTTTTGAATAGGGATTAAGGGTTTTGCTCATTTAATTTTTTTCGCTGTTCAGTAGATTTGCCCCAGCACATGCTTTTAAATTTATTTATTAGATTTACATGGCTGCCCATCAAACAAAGATTATCTCTGCAGCTTACATTTTTATTGAAATAAGTATTTTTAAATATATTTTATGCTGCCTCTTTGTGCAACATAAAATGTCTTTTGGAGATCCTACTACAGTGAAATTGATCCTTTAAAAATGGTGTGTGCTGCCTCCACTACCTTGGATGTGGATGGCTTCCGGTAACAGAATGATGGATCTAGAAGGACCTCTGGATACTTCTTTATGGTTGGATGTATTAATGTTGTACTATAAGCATATTTGATATTTGTAGGTGTGTACGGATTGCCATACTATGGGCCTTTCCACACTACACTGTTATAGTGCTGTTATTCCACTTTCAACATCCTGTGGAATTCTGGGGTTTGAAATTTCCTGAGGCCAAATATCTCTCTGACTGAGAATTCTAAAGGCCCTTCTGTAAACGTCAGACCCTGGGATTCCATACGATGTTGAAGGTGGAATAATCTTCTAATATATAAAACTCAAAGTTTGTGTGTGTCAGGCAAAGATCTCATGTGATTGATTCCCTAAGAAGATTCTATGGAATCCTGGGGTTTGCAGTTTAGGGAGGGGCCTTTAGAATTCTCAACTAGAGCTCTTGGGCCTCAGTCAACTGTGTCTGTCTTGAACAGGCTGGTTGCTATGGAGATGTGGCCTAGCAGCAAGGAGGAGGGCAGTGTATTCCCTCAGGAACCCAACCCCTGTATGACTCTGAATGCAGATTAATGACTCTGAATGCAGATTAGATTGGGGAATATGGGAAAAGTTACAAGTACTGGACAAGACAATTTGGGGAATTAGAAACATAGGATCTCAAATCTTTCTAACAAATATTACCCATGAGAAAATAAAATCCCAGGCAATGCCGGGTATATATACTATTAGCACTATAACAGTGTAGTGTGGAAATGGGCTATGTTTCTGCAACTTGGAACTTAATTGTCAACATGGTTGGAACCTGCATGCTATTAACATAGCTAAAAGACTCCAGTGGTGACACTCACTATCCATTATTCACTGCTCAGAAGGTCCTACTGTTTTTGCTACACATGACTTGTGACCTAATGCCTATTGCAGGGACAGCTGCTGATTTCCATACTATCCAGTTTAGCTTCCAATCCAGGCTTTCAATGAGCTCTCCAGGGTACTGAAACCTATTCCTAAAGAGGTTCTGTACCATGAACAGCTCCTTTAAGCCTAGTGGAAACCTGGAATGGATTCTCCACCCCACTGACACTGCTTCCCTTAGTTCTAAGTACAGTAGATTAATTGAATCAATTGCTGAGTCAACATGGAGATAAACCTCATTTATTCAATAGGTCTGCTCTCTTTGGGACTTACAGTAGGATTCAGACAGTCAACTCCAAGTAAAATTATGGGCAGGCATCCTATTGGTGACATGTACAGCTGTAACTGCAGGTTACCCATGCATATGGACTTTCTCTAGCAACATGGAAGGAGGAGTTCCTACTACCTAGTATGCAACAACAGTAGAGGATTCCTGGGTACATTTTCATCTCTAACTACAGGGTATTATTTGGTCTTGTTCTATGGCTTTTGAGCAGTGAGGGAGGAAGGAACAGCTTTATGCTGTGATTGGAGTCATCTTACTCTTATTCTCTTCATGCTAGGAAAATAAAGGTGTGCTTTGAAGCCACATTGCTGCTGTTGTGGCAGGCAGAAAGAGCAGCATTTTCCATCTCCTATATAAAAGTCAACGTTTGTATGTGGCAGGCAAAGACCTCATATGATTGGCTGTGTCAGGTGAAGATCTCATATGTTTGGCTGCCGAAGAAGATTCTATGGAATCCTGGGATTTGCACTTTAGGGAAGGGCCTTTAGAATTCTCAGCCAGGGAGCTCTTGGGCCTGGCCGGTTGCTATGGAAATGTGGCCTAGCAGCAAGGAGGAGGGCAGTGTATTCCCTCAGGAACCCAACCTCTGTATGTTAATAACTCTTAATACAGACTGGATTGGGGAATATGGGGAAAAGTTACAGGTACTGAACAAGACAGTTTGGGGAACTAGAGACACAGGATCTCAAATCTTTCTAATGAGTATTACCTATGAGAAAATAAAATCCCAGGCAATGTCAGGTATATACACTAATCTCCTATAAAATGCATTGGCAGAGACTTATGCTCTGCCAGCAAGGTGTAGGATCTTGGCCACAACCACCATCTGTATGCCCGATCCATCATCATTTCCTTTGTATCTCTGTCCTGCCTTCCCTCTTGACTTCACCATTTCTTTGCATTTATGTTTTTAAAGCATTCAGGTTTTTCAAAAAAATGTAAAGGAAAGCTTTGGGAAGATAGAATTTGGTGGTAGATGAAAGAGAAAGAGGCTTAATAGCTTGCTTTTATCTCTGCATTAGCCCATTTGACTTTATGGCAGCTGTTCTCAGGCAACTGTGCTTGGGGTGGCATTGGTCACTTGCCTCGTGGTCTGTCTGGAAGGGCCAGGTTTCCTCCTCCTGTATCATCCTTCTGCCTCTTGGCCAAAACAAATTACAGCCACTTGGAAAATGGAGCCAGTTGTGGCTCAGTTTTCCAAGTGGCTGTAATTTGTTTTGGCAGCCGCTGCTCCCTAGACGGGGGCTGTCAAGAAAAATGTGACAATGGCTTATTTGCAGACAGATGTGATGGCAGGGAAGTGGCCAGGTTTGAGTGAGAAGTGGTGTTTCTTCATCCCTCCTCCCTCTGGACTGAGGCAGCCAGAAACAAATGGGTGAAGCTGTGATCCCCTGTACATTGACATGGATTAAGATGAACTGAAAGATGATTGCTGCCTCTAATGCAGGGGTGGGGTTGACCACGTGGCCCTCCAGAAATCATAGAATCATAGAATCATAAGAGTTGGAAGAGACCCCAGGGGACATCCAGTCCAATCTCCTTCTGCCATGCAGGACCATCCATCAAAGCATTCCCAACAGATGGCCATCCAGCCTCTGCTTAAAAACTTCCAAAGAAGGAGACTCCACCACACTCCATGGAGGCAGCATCTTCTACTGCCGGACAGCTCTGACTGTTAGGAAGTTCTTCCTGAGGTTCAGGTGGAATCTCCTTTCCTGCAGTTTGAATCCATTGCTCCTTGTCCTAGTCTATGGAGCAGCAGAAAACAAGCCCACTCCGTCCTCAACAGGACATCTCTTCAAATATTTAAACATGGCATCACGTCCCCTTCTTAACCTTCTCTTCTGCCAAAGCTGCCCTCTGCTTCATCCCCCTGGCTGGCTGAACATGATGGGAGTTGCAGCCCAGCAACATCTACTTGTTCCTCTCCTCTAATGAGTGCTAATAGTAGTCAGTCAGTCAGTCAAGCCTTTATTGCAGTCCACAAACCAAAGTCATATGCATTCTGCACACAAATAAATAATTATATACATTCTAAGCACATTATATACATTCTACATGCAAGTAAAAATATAAACAATTGTTAAAATGGAACAGCAGGATATAAGTTATTACATGTAAATGTAATTTTAAAAACAACTTAGTAAAATAGGCTTAAAATTTGATAAAAGAGATTGAAATTTAAACATGTCATGTATATAAATCCTTATTAAATCATCATTATTAAAATATTATTAAAACCATACAGCATTATTGCTAGTATAGAGATTTTAGTAGTCCTATTATTCCTAAAGCTATGTCCTCCATATGATACTTCAGATGTTGAAATCAAAGGGAATCCTTAAGTTGTCAATATTTGTGTGCCATGGCTCTTCGAGTTTTGGCAGCATAGAAAAAAAACCTTTGCAACCTCCTCTGTTCTTCTTTTTCCAGTATCCCCTAATAGTGCTGATCGTATTGACACTCAAGCAAAGCTACTGAGAAGCCAGCAGAAGCCACCAGCAAGCTTGGAGGGCCTCAGAGTAGGTCTTCAATGTCTTCATGGTTGCATAAAAATAGAAAGATGCAGGGATGGGTGCCCCAGCCCTGCCCCTTATACTCCCTTCCTCCCTGTGTTGGTGGAGAGTGTCTGAAAAGGAGCCGTAACTGTATTCGGCTGAATGTATTTTAGAGATCCACTCTTTAAAGTAGGGCTTCTGATTGTGTGGAACTCACAGGAAGCCCATGATAAGGAGGCCATCTTATTGCATGGTTTCTGATTGTGTAGAAGTTGCATCTACAGATTCTTTTCAAATTGAGCCCATCAACACGGGGGGGGGGAGGTAGTGGGGGGGTTCAACTGGGGTACATATCCTTGGCTCCCTTGACTTGTGTACAACAATGCACAACAAAGAAGAGAGTTTTGTTTTTTTTATTTTGCTTCATTTCACCAGTGCCACCTGCATTGCCACCCTGTACTTGTTTTAGATTGGATTTTTAGATTTTGATTTTTCTTCTCCCCCAGAAATTTATATGTATGTGTATCCCATTGATTCAATGGGATTACTCTGGTTAGGACTAGCAATTGGATTTAGGCCAATTGCCCTAACTATTCCTCAGTGGCTACAACATGTCTGTGCCCATTTTTCAGAGATAAACACATCTGGAATTATGTACATTTACCCTATTTGCCGGTGTATAAGACTCACTTTCCCCCCAAAAAATACTGTTTGAAAATGGGGTGAATCTAATATGCCAGTTTATCTTACATACCAGCAAATAGTATTTGCTGACATATAAATGGAGTGCGTCTTATATGCTGGTGTGTCTTATACGCCGGCAAATACAGGGTATTTTTGTATGATTTGCATTATTAAATTATTTTAAAATTGAAATATTTTGCATGCATTTTTATGATAGATATACTGTATACATACAGAATTGATATAGCAAATTGTAACTGGTCGCCTGTTATAATTTTTGTAGTTTATGTATTGTCCCTTTTTTTCCTGCAGACTTTTATCATCCCCTAAAAAAGGCCATTAAATATTTGTAGGCCGAAATGTGTTGGGCTAATTGGAAGAACAAATTTGACTTTGATGTAAAGTCAAAGGCTTTCACGGCCGGAAGTCATAGGTTGTTGTGGGTTTTCCAGGCTTTGAGGCCATTAGTATTTTATCCTGATGTTTTGCCTGCATCTGTTGCTGGCATCTTCAGAGGATATGGTGGCATGGAAGTGAGACAGAGTATATATACTTGTGTAGTATACATATAAGATATCCCATTTATCCCATATTTCAACAAGAAAGAAGAAATTTGGAAAGTAAACAAGATTTGGCTACCAGTACTGAAGAACACTAAAATCAAGACTCAAAAATATGCCAATGACCACCCCCCAGACTCTGGAGGTCCTTCTACAGGGAACAATACAATGGGTTGCTATTGTACTTAACACACTGTTATGCAGATCTCCTGACTAACAATACACCCTGGGAGATATCCCATTTAACAATAGGCCATCACACAGGCCAACTGTAACGCATGCAAATTGCTCCCTCCCACCCGGGGACTATGCAAGTATATCTACTCTGTCTCACTTCCATGCCACCAGATCCTCTGAGGATACCAGCAACAGATGCAGGCGAAACGTCAGGAGAAAATACTAATAGAACACGGCCTCAAAGCCCGGAAAACCCACAACAACCTATAAATGCGTCTTTTTTTAACTCCCTGAGACTCTGTCTCTTCTTTCCATCTCTTCCACTGGGTATTACCATTCTTCATTGCTTTCAACATTTATTGGAGTTCTGTAACTTGCAGTTTGAACCAGTTTTTTTTCAAAAATGCAGAATGACGCAAAAATTGGGCGAAATGTTTGAAGAGATATAAAGCTGACACTGAATGGATACAGACCGATTCATCTATCCCTGCTTTGGACTTCTCACTGAGTAGACAGGTCGAAGATTGCACAGTATGAGGGACAGTGATCTCCTCTCAAGAAAAGTCTCCACGCACAGATCTTTTCTCAAAAACCTTTCTAGTTATCAGGTGCACCTCCATGCAGCTAAGACCCTGGCTGTGCATCGCCCCTTACAGGTTGGGGTGCTGCCCTGTGGAATTACCTGAGAGAGAAAAATTCTGCTAACGGTAGTCTGCCTCCCACCCCAGAAACATCCTCTCCGGTTCCCAGCCTCCTCTAATGGCATCTGTCTCTAGCGTGGATTATCTGTCACCATAAAACCACTCATTCTTTCAGATACATTGAGTTTTAATTAGCCTGGCATGGACCAAACAAGCCATGCCTCCACTTTTATGAAGACAGCAAGGAGTGTGTAATGTCTTCCACCGGCTATGCTTGGATGTACTAAACAGCTTTTGGAGTTATCAGGTAATTTATTGTGCTGGGAGGATGCCCATTTGGCTTGTCTTATGTTTTAGCAGCAAAGTGAAGGGGGGGCATTAAGTTCTGTTTAGGAAAGTAAAAACACTCATGGGTTGACCCTACATCTCCCTCATTTCACCTTCTTCTGTATTTTGTACATATTCCAGCATGTCAATATCCTTTTTGACCTGGGCCGTTTCCGCACTAGACTGTTACAGTGCTATTATTCCACTTTCAACATCCTATGGAATCCTGGGGTTTGCAGGCCTCTGAGCCCTCCTCACCCAACTGCAAACCCCAGGATTCCATAGGATGTTGAAAGTGGAATAATAGCACTGTAACAGTCTAGTGCGGAAATGGCCCTGGACTGGACACAGTATTCCAGAGCAAGTCTGACCAAAGCAGTAGAGAGTGCACTATTATTACCCTCAATCAGGATGCTATATTCACAATTGCAACATAATTTGTTGAAACGCCACTGTTTTTATTCGTACATAATAAAATGGTAACATTAATACTCATTCCATCCAGAAAAAAAGAATGATCCATTCTTATGTACATCCAGCATTCACTTACATCATGCTACCTTCTTACACGACTTCCCTCCAAACGAGAGGCAATAAAACAGAATCCACAAATCTTTTGCCTGTCAATTAAACTGATATAACTCTTGTACCTGTGTATTTTGTTCTTATTCCCAAAAGTCAATATTCACCATCTTGATACCGTACCAAAGATTCCAGAAATATAACATTATCCCAATCTTTGATAAATCTTTCAGATTTATCTCCTCTTAGCATATATGTAAATCTGTCCATCTACATCACATCAGCTTCATCTCCTGACCTACTATTACGGGGAAGGTCTTCTGCTTCCACATTTGAGCTGTTACCATCCGGCAGCAGCTGTCACATAAAACAGTAGTTTTCCAGCCTTTTTCTCTAGATCAGTCATTCGTTATAGATAACAAATACAATTCAGGAGTTGCTTCTTAGTTGAAATGCCACTTTGTTAATTTTGACCCAGCTCAAGGTCATTTTCAATTTTGATTCCGTCCTGGGTGGTATCTGATAACCTTCCTAATTTGATGTCATCCACAAATTTGATAAGCATGATCTCTATGCCATCAACCAAATCATGTATAAAGATGTTGAACAACAGCAGGCCCAGGACAGAACCATGAGGCACCTGGCTAGTCAGAGCTCTCCGGGATGAAAAAGAAGCAATGGCGAGCACTCTTTAGGTTTGATTCATCAAACAGTTAAAAATCTACCTACCATTTTTGAACCCAATAATGACATGTATGGAGAAGAGATTTAAGAATGTCAAGATTTTAAACTGAGAGTTTATAACAGATATAACTCTCATTATAAGAAAACTCACATACACACTTATAGATATACAGACATTTTCTAATATAGGGTAGAGGGAAAAATAATTACAATATTAAATACAGATATGACTGTAAAAATGAACTCTGTCTACTTTTCAACTATCTTGGTTCATCTTTGCTCTTTTCAGCCATGTCTGGTGAGAAAGCATCAGGTAGAGGAACAGAAACAGATAATCGAATGTAATGATATCAAACAGAAAATAGAATAATTATTAACTCATTTGATTGTAAATCCAACAAAGGGAGATGGGAAGTATACTAAATTGTTTTTTTATTTTGTAATGTAAAGATAGTCACAAAGGTGGTGGCTATTCTCTTTAATTTGTTTTTGTGTCTTTTTGTTGCTTTTGAATAAAAATAATTTTTTAAAAAAATCCACCTATCAGTAGCATTGTCTAGCCCAAATTTTACCAGCTTTAGTACAAGAATACTGTGTGGGTTCTTGTAAAAGGATTATTGTTCAGGGGTTTAATTCCTTGGAACAGTATTAATGGATTGTAGGGAACAGAAAGTGAAAGCAAAAGTGTGTATATAAAGGAGTGAATATAAAGGAGCTGGTGAGTGTGTGTATGTGGTTTTTGCAGGGGTGGGGGAGAACTGAAGGTTAAAACTGGGAGAAAGCTGGAAATGGAAGCTGAGCTGAAGCAATGGTGGGGGAAAAGTGAGGATTGTATTTGAAGGTGAAGGAGAAGAGGAGGGCAGAGAAGCCAAGAGACAAAAAAGGCCAACCACACTGAACCAAAGAAAGCAGTCAGAAGCAGAAAAATAGCCAAAGGGTTAGGTCTAATCTGCAGGTAAACAATTTTGGGGAAGGGCTTCCCTAAGGAACTGGTTACCTGGATCCTGAGAAGAAGACAACAGGGGGAAAAAAATAAGATCTGTATTTCTCAAGGACTGTGGTAACATAGATTTAGAGAAAGCCACATATCCATCTTTTTTAAAATTTGTCTTGAGACAAACCACTCCACTGGAAGAGCCTCTAGAGATGGAAAACAGTAAAAGGAAATTCATTTGAGATATGTGGCAAATCCAGATCGGTCATTTCTCGACCTGGCCCACATGATCACTCCCAGATTCCAGGAGCAGAGATGGCAGGTGGTCCAGCATCAAGTCTAGAGGAGAAGCGTGGCATCAGACCTTCCTAGGTAAGAGGATTGATGCATCTAAAAATACTCTGCACTGATTGATGCACCTGGAAAGGTTTCTGGCAGCTGAGGCACCTAAAAAAAAAACATTCCAGCTACTGTCTGGGCATTCCTGATGCTACCCTTAGGGTTTCATTTCACAATACTTTTATCCCACTTGAACTGCCATGGCTCTAGCCTATGGAATCCTGCCATTTGTAGCTTCAGGGCATATTTAGAAATCTCTATTACATTGGTTTCTAACCTGAGGTCCAAGGACCCCTCAGGGTTCACTGAGCTCTCGTGGGGATTTGTGAGGCCCTGATGCTGGACACCAACAGCAACATGGCAGTGGGATGTGTACGTGTGTCCAGATGCTGAAATTGCTCCCATGTTTGCAAACAAGAGAGCAGTTTGGATGTGTCTACACATACCCCTGCTGCTGCATCCCTGATAAAAGGAATGCAGGGGCAGGCATCTGCACACACCCAAACTATGATTCTGGAGACCAGGGGTTGAATCCTCACTCTGCCATGGAAACCCACAGGCAGGTCACATTCTCTCAACCTCAGAGAAAAGCAAAGGCAAGAAATCTTGCCAAGAAAACGCTCATGATAGGTTCACCTTAGGGTCTCTATAATTCAGCTTTCATAGAGGAGAGACGTGGTGGCTGGAAAGAACCTGCCCTTCTCAATGGCACTTTGTTGGTGTGTGCCTTCAGGTCACTTCTTACAAAGCGCTCCACTGGCAACCCTAAGGTAAACCTATCACAAGGTTGTTGGGTTTTTTGGCAAGATTGTTCAGAGGGAATTTGCCTTTACCTTCCACTGAGACTGAGAGAATGTGACTTGCCCAGGGTCACCCAGCGGGTGAGCAGGAATTTGAATCCTACTCTCCAGAAGCCTTTAGTGAATATTTGAAAATTTAAATCTAAATTTAAATGTCTAAATTTAAATCTTGAGTTAAGTCTTGGGGGTCCCCAGCAAAAACTTATATTTGCAGGGGCTGCCTGGTAAAGAAAAGGTTAAGAACCACTGCACGACTAGAGCTCTTTAGCACCTGCCTAGACTACAGATCCCAAGATTCTTCATGATGAAGCCATGGGAATTAAAACTGAATCAAAGTGCTATAACTGTGAGTTAGAAAATGAGAGAGAGCGATGTCTGATGTTGCTTCTGCCTCTTTGAACAGTTCACCTGCTGCCTCCATAACCCTACTGCAGCTCAGTCAGACAATTTCTTGGCTTCAAAAAAAAAAAAAAAAAGGCAAGAATCATCCAAACCAGTTTTGGAACCAAAGGAGGCCACTGTTTAACCCAGAGTCCTCTGTCAAGTGGATCGCTTGCATGGCAGACATGCAGAAATGTCCAAACAAATGCACTCATGTTAGAGAGGTTCATCTTAAAAAGAAAATATTTAAACAACCTCTAATCTAGATCACGCTGTACCATGGTACAGGCTACATAGCAGCAAAATGAGCAAGGTCTATCAAAGCATCACACCAAATTAAGACCAATTAAACTGTTCTTCCGGCATGGCCTTGAAGTATATAGTTGTAAGCTGATTAGAGGAAGCCAGCAGAGTTTAGGACTTTTGGAACATGCACAAAATGTGTCTGCTTTACAGCAACCTTTAATTACAATCACGGATTACTAGTTAAATCAATTGTCCAGTGCATTTAATTAGACAGAGGATTGTTTGGCAAAGGAGAACTGGCAAAGCTAGTTTTAATCTGACCCGTTTGCTTCAAAAGCTGCTTCCCCCCCCCCAGTGTGAATAATACAAAAGTCTGCCAGTGTTCATTTGACATTTAAATAGGACTAATTAACAACAGGATTATTAGCTTGTAGGTTTTCTTGTTACCTGGACGAAGCCATGTGAAACAGATCTAATGATGGGTTTAGCTCTATCCGTGCATTATGAGTACAGGGAAAATAAACACAGGAAGCAGGGGAAGTGTATTCAGTCTCCTGGTCCTTCTATTTTTTCACCACTCTCCTCATGCGATTTTTCTGAAGAAAAGAACCTCCCCTACCTGTCAAGGTTCTCCAAACAGTTCAGTAGCTTGGAAAATCAGCATTGTGAAAGTGAATTGTGCAGAAAGTCTTGGTGTTTTTCAGATCTAACTGAGGTAGCAGTTGCAAGTACCCATCCTCCAAGAGAACCCTGTAGCTTCAGCACTCCTTATGGCCAGGAGTAGACTTTCCTTTGTACCAGCCATTTTCTCTTTGATTTTCATGGTGGGGTAGAAAGGTCACATTCCTGACCATGGGCAAGCAGTGTTCCTTTCCCACCTGCTTCACAGAGATACTGGAGTAAATGATGTCTCCATTGGGTTTGTTACCCCAAAATGTGGGTGACTCAGGAGTCCACCTGTGATGCCAGTACCTCCATGTAAAGGTGTGGAATTATTAGCTCATTTAGGAGGCCTGCGGGGGAGGGGGAGGTTAACAATGAGATTTTTTACACCAATGTTTACCAGTACTTCTGCAGGGAAGAACCAGCCAGAGATGCAAAAATAAGTTTAATTGTGTTTTATTATTTATTATTTATTATTGCAATCGTATACACAAGATCCAAACAGGCATGCAATCACATAAGGCTAACCAAAGGAAAAGGGAGGAAAGTTTTGGATAGCGAGATTTCAGAGCACTGTGCGTGATATTTACTGATCTAGAAGAGCAGCCAAGAAGCAGCAATGTGGCTTAGATTTGCGTCTAAGAACCGTACACAATTGGGGATTGGAGCAGCAGAGTGACAACCAGCAGTTGGAGTATTGAGAGTTGACTGGCCAAAAATAGGGGCTTATATACATGATTTCTGCCTGGAGGGCAAGGGTGCGAACAGACAATGGAGTTTGCAGAGTGGACAAGGTCCAGAATGGGCTAATGGTTGTAGCATGAGGTGATAAAGGGCTAATGGTCAACCCAATAGCTCGGTATTTGTTGGACAGGTTTTTGGACAAAGAAAAGGGTTGCTTGTTCAGAAAAGAGGAGTTAAGAAAATCAGCGGTCCTGTGGTAATCTCCCAGATGCTGTTGTCCAAAAGGTTGAGTTGTTAAAGTTAACCATAAGCCTGTTATTTCTGGAGTTTCTGATGATTTCCGGATTATGACCTGGCTATGCCTAGAGGGGTTTTCTGACCTAATTTGCAATGCACATGTTTGGACCAATCTTTTCCTCTCATCCAGCTCAGCCACACAGCCATGGCAAGGCACGTTTTATATTGTGCCAATTAATATATTTTGCCAATTAAATCATATTTCATCAATTAAACCATATCAAAATGTGCGGATGTATGGCCTGGTAACAGGTTCTACATGGGACAAAGAGACTGGACCACTTGAAACTGGTGAGGGACGGTGGTTGATCCCAAAGATCAAAAAACAGGATCCATTCTGGGAAATAATTTTTCACCCTATGAGTCATGTTCACTATCTTTGGCCCTTTCCGCATGAGGCGAGTGAATTGCTCCGTCCCGTTACTTATCGGCTCTTCTTGGGTCCGAAGTAATGCAGACTTTACCTTGAGCCCTTCCGCAGGGCTCCTCCATTAGTGCAGGGCGAACCGGAGCAGTGCAAGGTCTGTAGATCCACACTGCTCCGGCTCAAAATGGCGACTTCCTGTGTCTTCATGGGAGTGGACCAACCGCTGATGCTGGCTATGCCCACAGCCCGCCCTCCACTGATCACAGGCTTGCATTGGTGCGAGCCTGCGCATCTGCACAGGTAAGTAGGAATGCAATGGCGCATTCCAGAAAATGAAAAGACCTGATTTTTCCGGTCTTTACTTAGTGTGGGGGAGGACCACTTGGGGGCGGGTTGGATCAGACTGAGGTGCGGAACTAAGTTAAATGGTCTGCACCTAGTCCGATCCAAGGTGCGGACAATCTCCGTGCCAGGACGCCTTGGCCTGTTTTAACTGCCTCATGCGGAAAGGGGCTTAGTCATGTCTCCCAAAGAAGGAATGAACTAATCCAGGTTATCATAATAAATAATAACAACCCACTCTCCCCTGCAAAAAAATATCATGGTGCACCCCTTAGGCTGTTCTTTGACTCCTAAATAATCAAGATAGTCAAGTCCTCCAGGTTAATATAACACTACAAAAAAGCGTCTGTTAACGCATGGCTGTGACAAGATTGTTTCGTTTGTTTTATCTTTCACCATTGGGAGAGCACAGGCACAAATCTGTAAAATGCTTACTCCCACCGGAATCTCAGGGCCATCATAGGCCATTTCCGCACTAGACTGTTATAGTGCTATTATTCCACTTTCAACTTCCTCTGGAATCCTAAGGTTTGCAGTTTAGAGAGGGGCCTTTGAGGATTCCATAGTACGTTGAAAGTGGAATGATGGCACTATAACAGTCTAGTGTGGAAATGGCCATAAATAAAATCACATCAGGACTGCTTTTGCGAGACATACAAACCTGAGTTTATACATCTGATTCAGTAACATGAAGTGCAAATAAACTGAAAGAGAGAAAAGTTTGGCAGCAATGGTAAACATGAAAAGAATTCCAGCATAGTAGCTGATCACAAACTCAACAAGAATTAACAGCATAATGCAGCAGCAAAAGAGACTAATGCAATTTTTGGCTCCATTATTAGAATCGTATTTTCCAAGTTACAGAATATAATAGTCTCACTTTGTTTCATGCTAACCAGACTTCACATGGAGTATGGTCTCCAGTTTGGGGTGTTATGCTTCAAGAAGGAGTTTTGGTGGATCACAAGCTGAACAGCAGTGAGCAGTGTGATGCGGCAGCCAAGAAAGCCAATGCAATTCTTGGTTACATCAATAGGAGTATGGTGTCTAGATCAAGAGAGGTAATGGTACCACTCTATTCAGCTTTGGTCAGACCTCATCTGGAATCCTGTGTCCAGTTCTGGGCACCTCAGTTCAAGAAGAATATTGACAAGCTGGAACATGTCCAGAGGAGGGTGACCAAAATGGTGAAGGATCTGGAAGCCATGAAGCTCTATAAGGAGCGGCTTAGGGAGCTGTGTATGTTTAGTCTGCAGAAGAGAAGGTTAAGAGGGGACATGATAGCCATGTTTAAATATTTGAAGGGATGTCATGTTGAGGAGGGAGTGGGCTTGTTTTCCGCTGCTCCAGAGACCAGGACAAGGAGCAAAGGATCCAAATGGATTCCAGGTCCAACATCCTGTGGAATTCTGGAGTTTGTACTTTACTGAGACTGAGAATTCTAAAGGCCCCTCTCTAAACTGAAAAGCCCGAGATTCCATTGGGTGTTGAAAGTGGAATAATAGCACTGTAACAGTGTAGTGTGGAATGGCCCTGAGAGTACTTTAATAGCCAATGTGTTAGAGGAGTGGTGGGTGCTCCTTTTCTAGAGACCTTCCACCAGAAGCTGGACAACTATCTCTTGGTGATGCTTTAGAACAGAGCTTTCCAAACTGTCCATGTTGGTTACATAGAATCATAGAATCATAGAAATGTAGAGTTGGAAGAGACCACACGGGCCATCCAGTCCAACTCCCTGTCATGCAGGAACACCCTCAAAGCACTCCCGACAGATGGCCATCAAGCCTCTGCTTAAAAACCTCCAAGGTAGGAGACTCCACTACTCTCCGAGGCAGCAGATTCCACTGCCGGACAGCCCTGACTGTCAGGAAGTTCTTCCTGAGGTTCAGGTGGAATCTCCTTTCCTGCAGCTTGAATCCATTGCTCCTTGTCCTGGTTTCTGGAGCAGCAGAAAACAAGCCCCCTCCTTCCTCTACGTGGCATCCCTTCAAATATTTAAACATGGCTATCATGTCCCCTCTTAACCTCCTTTTCTGCAGACTAAACATACCCAGCTCTCTCAGTCTATCCTCATAGGGCATGTTTTCCAGGCCTCTCACCATTTTGGTCACCCTCCTCTGGACTTGCTCCAGCTTGTCAATATCCTTCTTGAATTGGGGTGCCCAGAACTGGACACAGTATTCAAGATGGGGTCTAACCAAAGCAGAGTAGAGTGGTACCAGTACCTCCCTCGATCTAGACACCATACTCCTGTTGATGCAGCCGAGAATTGCATTGGCTTTCTTGGCTGCTGCATCACACTGCTGACTCATGTTCAGCTTGTGGTCTATGAAGACTCCTAGATCCCTTTCACACGTACTGCTATCCAGCCACGTGTCCCCCATCCTATATTTCTGTATTCCACATAGTTTTTAGGCATGCATCATTTTGCAGCACAGTAATTCAGTTTTTATGTATTATAAATAAAGCATAATGCATATATTTTTAAAAATATAAATGAAAGGTTTTCATGAGATATGGTGTGTCCCCATACATTTTTTTATTACAATTTTTGTATGTGTCCGTATCTCTTATTTTGCTTATAAGGGGTTAGCTACTAGCAAACAGGAGGTTAAACTAACTAACTGCCACCCTCACCAGGGTCTTTCTCAGCCAAGGGTGGCGACACACCTACACACTGCAGCCAACACACTAATGTGTTGTGACACACAGTTTGGAAAGCTCTGCTTTAGAACAAAGTAGGGGTTGGACTAGATTGACTGCAGGGCAGCTGGTGCCCTTGAGCTCTATTATTCTTTAGAAACTCCATGCACGAGTAGAAAATTTCTATTTATTTCGACAGCATGACCCCTTGAAAATAAGTGGGAAGAATTCTTGTTCATGGGGTCCTATATTTGCATTTGTCTGAGCAAGAACCAAAAAAAAAAAAAAAAGGGTGGGAAGGGAGATTGAGGGGAGGAAAATTCTCATTCTCCAGAAGCATGTTTGAATGATTATACCGTTTGACTTGTACACACATTTAATGAGTTCCTGGCAAAGCAATTGTACATCCTCGTTGAGATGCGTGAAATGAATGCAAAACTTTAGGCAATCGGCAATTCCATCAAAAGCGGGAGGGAGGGAGGAAGGAAGCAGCCAGATGTTTTGCGAATCTTACTGCTAATGAGCCACAAGTACTGTGAGTTTTTTTTGCTCCCTTCTCTTCCTGCCACACACGCACATTTTATAAGAAAATTATGAATTTTTAAACACCATTCCTAAACAAATTGTTTCTGATTACATTTAGGCCTTCAAAAGGAAGTGAGGACATAAATTTGGGAGATAAATAGCATAATATCACAGGCTCGCCTCACTGCTAAACTGGCATAACTTAGCTCAATAAATCCCTCAGCAAAAGCACCCAACGACATATGACATGAGTGGGGGAGAAGATGAGCCGGAGATGCCGGAGGAATTCAAAGTAGAATGGAGGGAGGGGGGCTTTGCAGCAAAAGTGAACAAGAGGAAAATTACAAGGTAATGGAAAACACGGCAGGAGGCTCTCCAACCCTACGATTAGCTAACTCCTGCCATGATTGCGAAAGAAATTGCTTAGCTTTATGTAATCAACAGATGCTGTTTCGCCAAGAAGCGTTTTCATCCTGCAAAGCACAAAGACATTTTAATTAGATGAGAGAAGCGACCCGGTGTGGCCGTGACTTCCAGCAGAGGGGGACGTTGGTGTGGAACATGGGAAGATTCACAATTGGGCTCACACCAAAGAGAAAGGCCGATGCTTACACCCCTGTGGTCACGGAAACTGGATTTAGAGCTGTTGCAAGAAGTCATGGCACCAGGTAGAAACCATGAAATAGGATAGCTCATAATTTTCAACCTGAGAATGGGCATCGTACCCTCCAGTCTTTCTTGGACTTGAGAAGATACACTTGCTTGCTTCTCAAGATGCTGGGGGCAAGCATGGCTGCTGTCATCTCTGCCTTACCTACTGAGCTAGTTAGTTCTTATGCCTTTTTCTATCACGATCCCAGCAACAACTACCGGCTTTCTTAGTCTGTCAAGAGAAGAGTCTCAGTGCGATTGTCTTTTCCAGATCCTGATACTTCAGGCAGTAAACTATGAGCTGCCAAACACTGTGCATACTCTCACACTGTTAATGTTATGGAGAGTGGGTTGGAACTGGGTGATTGAAGTAGATGCCCTCACTTGAATCCAAATCCTTATTCAACGTGACTTTCAGGCATTTAGTCTAACTCATTTCACAAACAGCTTGAGCAGTTCAAATTAAAAAAAACAAAACACCTGTGCTTTGCAATCCCATTTGGCACCCAGTGATGCTAAATTCCTATAGTTTCCCTGTGTGATGTTTCTGTATAAAAGCTCTTTGCACTGGTTCCAGGCGGTGGTGGCTGATGACGGCTATATCTGGGGAGCGGTGAATCCATTCCAAGTTTGGTCTAGCTTTTAAAGAATTTATCCCAGGTAATGAATCCAGTGAGCAATAGATTTCAGCACCATAGAGAGCTCCTTTACAGCTTTGACTAAAATCAGATGTGGACTGGCTGCTCCACTGACATGGGAGTTACCAGCTCCTACTGGATCATTCCTCTTTTATGAACTAAACAGCTGTATCTCGAAAGAGCATTGTCCACGAACCTCGCTCTGCTGCAATTCTTTGCCTTTCTCTGCATGGGGCAAGACAATCCTTCACTGGCAGGGAGATGCGTACAGAGCCATTGGAGTCTCTTCCAGCTCTGTGGTTCTGTGATTTCAATGCAGACAGAGATCATTTTGTTCAAGTCATCTGCAAACAAAGAATGTGTTCCAGATGTTCTCTTCTAACCAGCGGCAACAGATCATTGTAATGGGGTGGGAAATCTGCCTGTGGCATTAGCTCAAACATTAAAATTATTATTCAAAGTGCTCAATCTCTTTTGGGTTCATCACTGAGATAGAACCTTCACAATCTGAACTCAAAGTGGTAATGGAGTTGCCCATCTCATGGACACGGAAGCCACCAGCTGCCACCGTGTCAAATACATTTGTTGGGATGCAATTTTTTTTCCAAATGTTGAAAGGGAATCAAGAAACAGGATTGGAAAGGGCCTCTCTGCCTAAGAATTAAAGAGCTGCTGCCGATCAGTATAGGCAATACTAACTCAGCATTCAAAAATGTCACTTATTTGGACTACTACTCCCAGAATTCTCCAGCTGGCGTGGCCAGTTTCAGTGAAGACAGAAAAGAAATCCACTGGTTTCAAGTCTTCCTTTCAGTTTTTCAGCTGCTATATGATGTGCATGTTTGAATTTAGGGAGAAAACCCAGTTGTGTGCCTGAGGGGCCTGGGTACTTATTTGTAAGTTAAAAAAAAAAGTTTCACTGCATGCTACTCATCTAGTATAGCGTCTAGTTTAGTAGTGGCTCTGAAGATATTCTTCCAGCATTCATTTTGCTAAAAGTATGATGCTAGAAGCCAATAAGGAACAGTTAAGTCCGGAGAAGAGAAGATTAAGAGGGGGTATGATAGCCATGTTTAAATATTTGAATGGATGTCGCATAGAAGATGGAGCAAGCTTGTTTTGTGCTGCCCCAAAGCCAAGACACAGAGCAATAGATTCAAACTTCAGGAAAAGAGATTCCATCTAAACATTAGGAAGAGTTTCCTGAAGGTAAGAGCAGTTCAACAGTGGAATACACTACCTTGGAGTGTGATAGAATCTCCTTCTTTGGAGGTTTTTAAGCAGAGGTTGGATGGCCATCTGCTGGGAGTGCTTTGATGGGCATTCCTGCATGGCAGAAGGGGGTTGGACTGGATGGCCCCTGGGGTCTCTTCCAGCTCCATGATTTTGTGATTCTGTGAGCATTCTGGCAAGGGCTGGTAGAGCTTGCAGTCCAATAACTTCTGGAAGGCCACTGTTTGCCAACCCTCATCTAGTTTCAGCTCTCAGTTGGCACAGATTGCTGATTGTTGGAGGAGGGACAGGAAAATGGGATGGCGTGGCTGGCTAACCATAGGGCTTTTTCCTTGATTACAACTTTTCTAGTCCTCCTTGAACCTCAACAATATGAGCTATATCTGCAGCAGGAATTTGTGACATGGTGTCAGTCCTGCTGACTTCTGGACTGTCCTTAATGATGTTTTCTTAACACAAATTACTTTAGCAAAAACTATGGAACCCAGAGAAAAAATGTTTTCAGGAAACCTTAGCATAACAGTCTCCTTACATTGCTGAAGGGAGAGGAGTGCAGGAAGAAGAGAGGATGAAAGAAAAGGAAGACTCGGTAAACTGTGTTTTCCTAAATACGAAGAGAGAAGTAAGGCTGAAAAAAATGGTTTATAATTTAACAGTCTTCGAATTGAAATGAATAGTTTGAGCCATAATTAAAAGGATTTCCAAAAAAAAATATATGAATTGCAGATTTTTAAAATATATTTATGAATTACCAGTTTTCGATAAATACAGAGCTTTCTTAATGAGCATTGGGACTGATTCATTTACATTCCAATGGAGATAAATAATGGCTGTAAGAGTCACTGATTCTTCATTAAAACAATGGAAAGGAAAAACCACCCATTTTTATTACTGATTAACCTGGTTGATAGTGTTTTATGAGCCTCTTTTTAATTAGGCATTGGGCATGATTAGTGGTGAAAACTATGCAAAAAGTTTAATATTTTACATCATAAAGAGGCTGGACTACAGCAAATACAAAACATCATGAGCAGAGAGTCAAAAGATGGTCTTTGGCTAGCAGTGTTAAACATTTAATTCTAGTGGACATATAGTGCTCTTTGTAAATCTGATTCAAAATAGAGTCAGCGCGGTGTTTGCATGTTGGGACTAGGAACCTGGAAGACCAAGATTCAAAACTTCTCTCAGCTATGGAAGCTTGCTGGAAAGGCAGGTCACACTCTCTCACCCTCAGCAATGGCAGATGGTAATGGCAAATCTGAATAAACCTTCCCAGGAAAACCTGAAGAGAAGGCCACCTTAAGTTGGACGTGAAAACACGTACAACAAGAACAATAATGGAGTTATAGTTCACAAAGTAATGGTTCCATACTGGAGCAGAGTCCATGGATAAGAAAACTGCCAATGAACCTCATTGTTTCCAGCTTCACTGTATCTCTGGATTTATTCTAAGCTTTTCTTTTCATACTGTGCAATAAGCCAAAAGGCGTTAAGGGAAGTGGCAGAGACAGTCTCACCAAGACACTGATGGTAGATACATTGGCACTGTCCCTGAGGTGCGCTGGCACCGGAAACACAAACAGAACTGACCACTTTTATGCTGGTGAAAATTGTTATATTTGCTGATGAAAAGCAGGACCTTCTAGGTGCCAGTGAACCTGTTGTCATGCCTTACTTGGAGGTGGCCTCCTTGGATGAAGAAGGAAGCAAGGAGTGCCGAGAGGTTGAGCCGCAGCCAGAAACAGAAGGATTTGGTGGCCTTTTGGGGACAAAAGCAGAGCCTGGTCCATCCCAGGCAAAACTTCAGGTTCAGAGGACAAATTGGAGTCTCTGCATCCTGTCATATACTGACAGCTAAAATGCCAGGAACAGAGATGCCAGAAACGCTCTCCTCCACCTTAGGTAAACCATGGCCACTTCCGCACTAGCCTGTTATAGCGTGATGATTCCACTTTCAACATCCTCTGGAATCCTGGGGTTTGCTGTTTGGGGAGGGGCCTGCATACCCCAGGATTCCGGAGGATGTTGAAAGTGGAATCATCATGCTATAACAAGCTAGTGTGGAAATGGCCTATGCTAGGTCATGAGACCAGCTCTGCTAATTTACTGCTGGCTATAAATTGTCTTGGCTAGGGCCATTCTGGCACAGTGGACAACTGACCCAGCACCTGCTGCTGACCACATGTGCTTTCTTTGGCCTCCTGTAAGTCTGACCCTTGGCTTGACTTTAGACTAATCCCTCTGACAACTCCTTTCTTGGTTTCAGTCTCAGTTCAGGACTGTTTGCTTTGTTTGACTTCAGACTCTTTGGACTATGCCTTTGGTTTTTTTGGACACTGGTAGAGACTGGCCCGATTTTCTCCTGGGCCATTTCTGCACTAGATGTTATAGTGCTATTATTCCACTTCCAACATCCTTTGAGGTCCCTCCCTAAACTGAAAACCCCAGGATTCCATAGGATGTTGAAAGTAGAATAATAGCATTGTAACAATCTAGTGCAGAAATGGCTCCAGTTCGTATGAGCCAGGTGGAAGTCACTGAAGTGTAATTCTGGGACTCTGATTCTCTGAAAATGAAAGAGGTCCACACCTCTATTCCACTCCCAGTCTGTCCTAAGAGTAGGATAGCCATATCGGCATGGTTAATAAGATGATAAAACCACGGATTTGCATAACATTTGCAGGGACTATCATGTCTGGAAACAAATTCAGAAATAATGGCTACCTTTCATAATTTTATGGGAATATCTCTGTGCTTGCTGAATCTCAGGTGCATTTTGAGAGAGAATACCTCAAGACCTTGACCTTTCCTTCTTATGGTTTTGAATCTTCCAAAGGGTCTCAGATTGAACCATCTGTGCAACAGAGGGTGTTTTGAAAGAGAGGACTGTTCTCTGTGATGTGGGGCACCTGGCCAGAGACCTTGGAATGTTACTTTTTGGGGACTGCAATTCCCAGAATCCCCAACTACAGCCCGGCTAGTGGCAAAAAGAAAACTCCCTTGGAAAACCACATGTTTGGTTTGGGAGCTCAGCCAGTAGGTTGAAGCATCCTGATCTGGTATGGAAAGCACTGCTTATCATTTGCATGGAAGAGAAGCTAAAACATGTTCAGGGTTAACTAATCCACATTAAGTGATCCCGAGAAGCGTCCTGGAGAAGCATCAAAGCCCCGACAGAAAATCAATCTCTCACTGAGCCTGTTGCTTAGAAAGCTTCACTTTTCCCCCCTTCTTTTTCTCCTCCTCCTCCTTTTTTTTTTTTTTTTTGAAAACAAAATCCCACATGCCTGTCTTTCAATCAAGGGGAGATGGAAGAAGGAGAGGCTTACGTCTGTCTAGCTCAGGGTTACAAATGAAAGCGAGAGGGAGGAGAGTGGGGAGGCGAAACTCTATCTGAAGTTGCAGCTGTTGGTTTCCTTGTAACGGGGCTCGAGATCTATAATTTCACACAGGCCTCAATGTGCTAATCCAACCTGTCATGTTGCCGCTCTGTTTGTAGATCAAATAGGATTAAAAGATTTAGGCAGAGCTCTCTGAATACATTTTAAATAAAACAGTGGGGTATCTAACATGCAGGATATGAACATTCTGGGGAAAAAAAAATATCACCGGTAGGAAGCAAGGACTGCAATCCACGGAGGGGTGTGTGTCTGTCATGTCACATACACATGTGTGCATGTGAGTGTGCATGCCGTTGTGCACTAGAGAAGTAAATTCTGACATGATTCATCCTTGCATGATACATAGTACAATTAAATAAATGCCTTTCAGTGCAAGATTGGGGGGGATTTTGTTGTAACTGTTGATCCTGGAGAGGATATGTTCATTTTTAAGAGTATAGTTATCCCTCCACATTTGCTAGGGTTGGGGCACAGGACACCCCGTGAATGTGGAAAAAACGTGAGTAAGTCTAGGTCCTCCCAGACCATATTTAACACACACAAAAGTATGATCCCCGTATTCAACCCACCGGTTATTCCTTTGAGGCCTCACGGTTCCTTCCCAAGGCAGAAGCGGGAGGCTGGTGCGGCTTATGGCCACCTCTGCTGCTGCCCTACACTGTTTTTAAGAGGGACTTACAAACCTTGATCACAGTTTCTCAGCCTCACCAGGCTTGCAGTCCCTATTAAAAATGGCACAGGGAGGCAGCAGAGGGGACAGCAAATAATCCGTGAATAATCAAATCCGCAAATGTAAAACCTGCAAATGTAGAGGGCTGACTATAGTTCTTCTCCCCTTCGGTACAATATGGGGTGCTGAATTCTAGGAAAACTGTTGCCTTGCTGTATGAACTAGTAGATGTAGCAGCAGCCTGGAGTGGGTTATTTGCATCCTTTTAAAATCAATCAGCTGATTGATTATAATCTTTGTGTTCATTGTCTATACCTCAGGGACAGCCAAAGGCTTCCATGTCAGAGGTGCAGTGAATCTGTGCTGGGTTTTATTATAGGCTTGAACATCCTTCACGTAGGTTCAGCACTGTGGCTAGCTCCTTTAAAGTCTGGAATAAGGGCCAGAGTGGAATCACTGTACATCTCTCACAGAAACCAGCCGGCCCCTCCTGAAACTGCAAACCCCAGGATTCCATAGGATATTGAAAGTGGAATCAGAGCGCTATAACAGCCTAGTGCAGAAATGGCTTTAGTCTGTAGAGGACTTTCACATCTCTTTGTAGCAGAAGCAGACATCCTTAGTTAATTATTAGGTTTCCATAATGAAGCTTCTAATGTAACATAAAGACCTGTTACAAGCAAAATCACATGCCCAGGGATATGTTGCATAAGTTGTGTAGGGGTGTGATAAATACAAAGAGGCATTTAGTTCTGCATACCTACCAACTGCATTTAATATGTTTTAACAGGTAACTGATAGTTTTAGCAGCTAACAAATGAATGGGAGGATAACTTAATTAGATAAAACAGATTTGTCGTATCTAGGGAAAATGTGTTAAAAATATGAAATGCAAAGGTGACACAATGGAAATCATATTTTTGTAAGACAGAGCCATTGGGAAATATGTGACTGGGTGGAGCCAGAGTTAGTCATCGTTGAGATTAATCTGTGAAAATTCGTGGGAGTTAAATTAACCATTGTCAGCTTGAATTCCATTAATGTGAACGAGGCTACTCAAAATAGGTCTCTTTCACACTTTTATACCACCTTAAGGGCCATGGCTGCATCCTATGGAATCATAGGATGTGTAGTTTTGTGATGTGCTAGAGCTCTTTTACAAAGAATTCTACATACCTCACAAAACTATAAACCCCAGAATTCTACAAGATGAAGCTATGGAAGTTAAAATGGTGGCCATTTCCACACTAGATGGCTATAGTGCTATTATTCCACTTTTAACACCCTATGGAATCCTGTGGTTTCTTTGAGGCCCCTCCCTAAAGTGCAAACTCCAGGATTCTATAGGATATTGAAAGTGGAATAATAGCACTATAGCAGTCTAGTGCAGAAATAGCCGGTGTCAAAGTGCCAGAGTTGTGTAATGTGAAAGAAATCTAAGTGCAGAGCTAATCTCTATCTTGTTGTCATTTAATCTGTTTTTATTTCTTTTTAAACACATAGCCTTAAATCAAAAACTTGTATGAAAACATTATAGAATAAATTAATAATCAGAAACCACCTCCTCTAAACAAGTCTTGTCAAGAAAACTCTGTGACAAGTTCGCATTGTTAGGGTAGCAATAAGTCAGAAATGACTTATACACCATTTGTGCATAGCAACACTTTCCCCTGTTGTCCTGTTGCAATCCCAGCAGCACTTTTGCTGAGAAGGGAGTGTGACGGAAACCTCCCCTCTGCATCCAGATGGCTCCCTGTGGAAGGAAGTGCAAGCAACATGCGCCGGCCTTCCACAGCTCAGGCAGGCTCTTTCCCGTGCTGCACTGGGGAAGGAAGGGCCTCCATTATGCTTTCTATCTTTCCGCATGGGCCCTTAGAATCATAGAAATGTAGAGTTGGAAGAGACCCCAGGGGCCATCCAGTCCAACCCCCTGCCATGCAGGAACACCCTGAAAGCACTCCCGACAGGTGGCCATCCAGCCTCTGCTTAAAAACCTCCAAGGAAGGAGACTCCACTACACTCCGAGGCAGCAGATTCCACTGCCGGACAGCTCTGACCGTCAGGGAAGTTCTTCCTGAGGTTCAGGTGGAATCTCCTTTCCTGCAGCTTGAATCCATTGCTCCTTGTCCTGGTCTCTGGAGCAGCAGAAAACAAGCCCTCTCCTTCTTCTACGTGGCATCCCCTCAAATATTTAAGCATGGCTATCATGTCCCCTCTTAACCTTCTCTTCTGCAGACTAAACATCCCCAGCTCTCTAAGTCTATCCTCATAGGGCATGGCTTCCAGGCCTCTCACCATTTTGGTCGTCCTCCTCTGGACTTGTTCCAGCTTGTCAATATCCTTCTTGAATTGGGGTGCCCAGAACTGAACACAATATTCAAGGTCTAACCAAAACAGAGTAGAGTGGTACTAGTCCCTCCCTCGATCTAGACACCATTCTCCTATTGATGCAACCGAGAATCGCATTGGCTTTCTTGGCTGCCACATCACACTGCTGACTCATGTTCAGCTTGTGGTCTATGAAGACTCCTAGATCCCTTTCACACGTACTGCTATCCAGCCACGTGTCCCCTGTCCTATATTTCTGTATTGCATTCTGTATTCTGTATTCCTTAACAGATCTTTTCCTTTAAGCAAATATCCCACCATCGTGACAAATGGGGAGAGGATGGCAGTGGGACTGCAACAACGTTGTGCGAAAGCAGGACATGTCGACTGCTGCCATCCCATCCCCACAGTGGGACTGCAATGCCATGCAGAAATGGCACATTAAACAACCTAAAATTTTCCACTGAGTCTGGTTGTGATCCATCCTACTGCTAGGCACACACAGTCAGTCCTTTATGTGAAATGGAGAAACCATTATAAAGGAGCCCTCTTCAAGGTCAGGTTTGTAATCCATCCCCATTTTCCCTTATCATCACCCATGCTGATTGGGTCTATGTGGATTGTGATGCACAACATTTGGAAGGACGAGGTGGGCTTAATAAAGCTTTTTAACCCCAGGGATAGTTTTGAAAATGTTCTTTGCTTCACAGTCTGAAATGAACTGACCTCATATGTACATCTTGGATTAATCTGCAGAATGGAACTTGATTATCCAATGTCCCAATGCTATTTTCACCTCAACACATCACAATGTGTTTTAAAGGTGTGCATTTTTAGAGCAAACAGGCTTAGAAATGCATGTTTTGAGAGAAAATGCACTTAGAGAGACACATTTAAGGATATATTTAAATGTGAATTTTCAGGAGGAGTGTTTTTTTTTTTTTTTTTTAAATCAGATTGATGCAAGAATGGAACAGCAAGGACCTGGGTGAACACATGCAAAAGTAACTGATTCAACCTTCCCTACAGAAAATAGATAGATTGTGTCTTATGGATCAAGTGCCATTTCTGCACTAGTAAGTTGTTCGCCGCCTCGATCCATATGGAGAGGTGGGATACAAATAAATAATTAAAATAATAAAAAAAAATAGACTGATATAGCACTATTATTTCATTTTCAACATCCTATGGAATCTTGGGGTTTGCAGTTTAGGGAGGGGGCCCTATAGCAGTCTAGTGCAGAAATGGCCAAGGTGTTTACTGTAAGCACATCACCCAAAATCTATAATCTGAGGCAACTGCCTCATTGTCTCTTACCTCCCAGTAAGGCCTCCATAGGATAGCAGATGTAAAACCGAGCCTTGTGCCCACTGCTTCTCACACGACATTTAATTTTCTCTCTGTATAATTAAAGACACTCTTGCATTTTAGGTCAAACACTACAGGGCTAGGTCAGCGCTGCTCATTAAATCAAAAATTACTTCCTGCACATTTCATTTTGTTGTTGTTTTTTTCTCACCCAACCCACACGCGCAAAAAGTCGAAGGTACAGTTAGCGGTCTGTGAACATGCTATAATTAAAAGGTTGAGCTACTCTTGTAAACAAATTACCATGAACAAAGGGGTTTACAAATGCTGGCTAATTAGTTTGAATTCCCTAAAGCTTTTTTTTTTTAAAGCTCTCTGTGTATGTATGTGTGCGTGTGCGTGTAATTCAATAACAGAGTGTAAATTCTTCAGCATGAGAAATCTAATAGGAATTGGCAGAAAACTGAATAATTGATATTGTCAGCAAGAGCAATGGCACAGCCCTTGAACATTATTGTCTGCCAGTAAGTGTGAATGCTGTGATTTCCTGAGAGGATAAAGAACTGGTTTTAATGAATTAACAAGCACAGTGGTTGACAGCTGGTTCCTGTTGCTACCTGGGGAAGCAGGGCTCTCAAATGAGTCAGAGCACGAGGAAAAAAAATCATTCTCCAGGATGCTTGGCAGAGCTGAAGCTGGATTCTGCACTAAATACAAACCCATCGAAATGTCAGCATTGCAATACTTTGAGTTACAATACAGAAGTCTTGAGGACCAAGAGTCTACAAATTCCAGACTCTTGATGCTCAAGAGACTCAATGTTAACACAAGGACAGAGTAACCTGCTTTCTACTATGTCAGTCCACAGGCCCATCTGGCTCAGTATTATGAATTCTGACTGGCAGTCATATCTATCCACGGTTTCCAGCAGATGTCTTTCCTCCCCTACCTGGTATCATAACTCACCTTGTAGAATTTGAGGGTTGTGATGCAGAAGAGTCAGATTTGGAGGGGCCTCTGGCCCCAAATAGTGCCCCCCCTTGTCATGACCCTGTCCCAGGACTCAGACAAGCCCCTTTCCAAGTGCCATGCCTTAGAGACATGAGAGGGATAGTACTTACAGCAGCCCATGTCAGTGGAAAAGGGAGAGCCCAGCACTCTGGCAGTGTTTTGTTACTGTGGTCCATAGTCCTATTCTGGCGTCTCCTGAATATAATCTGATATAAAAAGATTGGCTATTCAAACTGTTTCCCTCCACGTGCTTGAGAGGCCCCTGGGTAAGCATGCACACGGACATGGCTGAACAGCTGAAAAAATACAAGAAAAATCCTAGTCAGGCCAGTAATTTTCCGGCACACAGCTTCAGGAGACCTCCAAGCAAGACACTGAAACTAAATTAAGTATGCACCAAGCCCACAAAAGATTCTCAGCCCCGAACTGTCAGCTTGACAAGATTAGCGCTTCTGGCTACCCAACTCTCAAGCATTCCCCATTTGCATACTGTCTGTGCTATTGACAATTCTGTCAAAATCCAATCATCTTAAGTGCTGACCTTTCGGAGGCTTTGTCTCCGATCCGAAACTCATTGTTCTCCCCAGGAACGGACTACCCTACAGGCACATTTCGCCCTATAAGAACCCCTGATTTTGAGCACTTCTTTGGATCGCTCTCGGCTTCCTCCTCATCTTGCTGCCGCTCTGCTGGCCAAAGCCTTCCCCTCAGCCTCCACGTGCTGAGATTCACTGCTCCTGACTCTCTGGCTCTATTTCGGCTTCTTGGACTACAGGATCAGGTGTAGTATTTCCCTTGAAAGTCATTCTTAAAATCCCCTATCTATTTTCCTCCCTTTATTTTCTTAGGTCTGTGTGAATGAGTGCATAAGTGCGCAGTGACTTAGGTTTTAAATAAAGAATATAATTATAAACTTATTTTGTCTGGGTCTTGACTCGGCCTGATCTCGTAAAAGCTGGGTACAAGGTCTCGCTAGGTTACCCTGCCTGTCGTAGTGCTACAGCTTGTGCTCTGGCTAATTCCCATTCCTTATTATTTGGAGCACGTTGAGGTGTCCCCCACGGGACCCCAAAAATCAGGGTAACAGTTTATATAAGAAGGACTCATTAATCAGGCCCACAGCCGGGTAAGACTCTGAGCCTATATAACAAGAAGCTAGAATGGGAGAGAGCTATTGTAGCTAACTGATTCTATCGGTGCATGCAGCTCATCTTACTCCTGAATTCCTTGCTTGTGTCCCTAAAATCCCTGACCTTCACCAGACTGTGGATTTTGCCATTGGACCTCTCTCTCTGGACTTACAGTAAACTTGGCCTCTGATTCTCTACTGAAAACTTGGGCTGTAAAATGGCTAAGACAAACTTTGCCTGCTAGCTCCTGTTAACATCCTGATTAGACAGCTGGAAGCCTTGCCTCGCTACCCACATAGGAAGCCTTTCTTGAGTCTGAGCAGCTAATGGAAGAGGCGGCTGCTGTGGGACTTCTGCAGAGTGGGCCCATGTCTCAGCCAGAGCTGATAGATAACAAGGGCATCTATGATGTAAAGCATGTTGACAGGAGAAGGAGGTGTGGTGAAGGATCCAACACCTCTTAAAAAGAAGCACAGCAATTAAACCCCTGCATCTCCAAGTCAGGAAGCTATAAATCCCACAGCATCTTCTGTGAGTTTTTACTGTTTGCAACTCTTCATTCTTCTTGGCTTTTGTGTGCTTCCAGCTTGTGGGTTTATCAGGATTCTTGATCTCTGGATTCACGATCTCTGGATTCACACCTTCCCAACTGTCCCAATTGGTAGGGAAAGTCCTGATCAGTCCTCTGTTGTCTCACATTTTCAGCTGCTTTTAAAATGTTCCAGTATTTCTCACTTCCCCTTTTGTCCTCAGCTTACTTCAGTTGCTGCAAACTGAGTTCAGATTACAAAGTAGTGTGCACTTAATTTACTCAGCAGGAGAAGAGGAGAAAAGGGGGTGAAATCTTGCCTTTTTCTCTAGACTCAGGAAAAAGTACTTTGTTGTAGCCTTTCATAGCTTGTTATGTTTTTTTCTCAATGGTTTTTGCCATCTTGACTACTCTCTGAAGTTGTAGCCACAGCGTCCTGGTTTGCGTCTGTGAAATGTTGGAGGGAATGTGGAGTTGCATGAATTTAATGCCTCCTTGACTTTCCATTGTTGCTCTGGTTGTCATGGCTACTGGCTGCTTCTAACAGATTTCGGAATGACCAAGATCTTGCTATATGGAGCCTCCCTTCAACCTTGCCTTGAGGATCCATGCATGACCTGGATCTGGACTGACTCACTTGTAACTGCTTCTCCCTGCTACGACCTGCTTCTCCTATTACCTGCTGCCTTCAGACAGAGGCACCTAAAAGTCTATGGAACTCCTTGGTGGTACTAATTAAGGACTAATAAGACCCAGCCCTGCTTAACTTCCACAGTCAGACGTGATCAGATGCATTCAGGATTACATGCCTGCTGTTGAAGTCGGTTTAACTATGCAAAATGGAAGGAAGCGTGTGGTTTTATCTTTAAGGACTGGTTCATTGTCAACTCCTACCCTTGACAAAATTAACTAATGGATCAGGGGTTCATATCTGTCTTACTCGGGTCCTGGAGAGATCTCTGTACAGGAAGAGGAACTGGGACTCTATGGTGAAGACAGCACTGTTACGCTACACCAACAAGGATTCACATGATGCCACAATGGTGACAATGAGAAGCTTCTCCAATTGTATTTACAAAGATTAAAACAGAGAGCTGTTACCTTCTCATCCACCAACTCTGTTCCTGAGGAGTTAGCCAGAAAAAAAAAATCTGATTTGTGCAAAGAAAATAGTGGGCAGGTGGGTGCTCATTATAGGCTATGTGCCTTCCCCAAATGCAATTTTAAAAACCCAGAAATAATTCGAAGTTTACTTGTGGTGTGTGGTGGCTTCCATGTCGGTGAATCCATTCTGAGCTTTAAAGGAACTATCCAAAATGATATGGCTCAGCACCTTGGATGGCACCTACGGAGATCGGAGAGAAATCTGGAGCAGATTAATTGCCCAACTGACCTGGAAGCTACCTGCTCTGACTACTTTTGGTTTTGAAAACAGATCTGCAAACTCCAGGAATGCCTTCTCCCCATATGCTATGTGCAATACTGAAGTGAAGCCCTGAAATGCATCTCTGGAGGCTTCCAACAGCAGTAATTTTTCTTTGGAGTCTAATGGAGGCTCTGAGATGGGCCAAGAAAGCAAAAAATGGTCTAGGGAGTGGGGGGCTACAGGCAGTCTCCAGATTGTATACCTCCCACCTATGATGTAGCAGAGTCCTGGACTTGGAGGAGAAATCACATTAATTGTTGGTTGTGGTGGCTGGGCAGAGAGAGGTCATCTTCAGCAATATGAAAGTTCTGTAATTAAAACGCTAACTGGCTCCCTGTTCCCTTCTGACATTCCAGATTGTAATTTTTAAAAAAGAACAGCCATTTTGACATGGCAGCCTTTTAAGAGAGATTAATTGTTAGCATTTCATTTTTAAGAGGCGCTGCCAGAGATCCTGCGTGTGCCTCCTTGCAGCTACAGCAACATAATATTTACACAGTACTTGAACATGTATTAATTACTACATAATGAACCTTCTGACTCTATTATCATGATGCTTCTCTTATTGTAAAAGTTTTATCACCTTGCAATGAAAGTAAGACGAGTATGTATATACACATACACTCAGAGAAAAGTAGAAAAACATGAATTGTGATTGCTTACAATTTTTAAAAAAACAAAAAAAAATGATAAGAATAGAAAGCCCTGGAGAACAAGGGCTCTTAGGATATCACAGGCAATGTATAAATGCCTTTGTTTTTTCTCAGTGCATTCTATAGCCTATTCATTACTCTGTCTATCCACTGGAAAACTAGCTATTACGCTGACACTCCAAAGCAACCAGTGAATATCACCATGGCTAACAATATAATCTTAACAAATGCAAACTTATACTTCTCGTTGCTGGTGATGCTCTGTCTATCCCATACTTCTCTGGATATTTTGTAAGTTACAGCTGGGGGCATTCCTGTCAGTGAGGTTGTGAATCCATTGCACATGTTAATTAAAACTTAAATTGGGCTACCCTAAACGTAGATTACTATTGCCAAAATACGTTCAACATCTTGGATAAATCCTCTAAGGTTAAGACTTAAATCTGTGTATTGTATAAAGTATGCATAAGTTCATAGTTGGGGTAAGAGGGAGAAGGAAGGAAAAGAAGAAAGTAAGAATGTATGCATATATAATTATAGATAGTTAAGGAAGAAGTACCGAGACCAAGAGCCTTTCCTCACTACACTGTTATAGTGATACTATTCCACTTACAGCATCATCTGGAATCCTGGGGTTTGCAGTTTAGCCAGAGAGCTCTTTGGCCTCAGTAAACTGCAAAGCCCAGAATTCCACAGGATGTTGAAAGTGGAACATATAACTGTGTAGTGGGGAAATGCCCCAAAAGTAGAGGAAATCAAGAGGAGCTATTAATTTGATAAGATATTAGGAATAATTAGGAAAAATTAATAGATATAAGTGACATTGGATTATATGTGACATTGTATGAAATAGAGAATAATATATAAAACCAAAAAAATTGTGTTATAAAATAAAGTTAAGACTAAAATCTGGATTGGATTCACTCTCCGATTGACATGGGAGCTGCAAGCTGCCACTGTGATTGGCTTATCAGAAGCCCACTCTGTTTGTGTTTAGCACAAGCCCTCCCGGTAGGCAGGTCCCCAGGCCTTGACTTCCTGCCCCCTAAAGATATGTTTCCGACACAAGCTTTGCAGGCGAAGGGACATTTCTCAAGGGCACCCCTTGTGATACTAATGCTCTGCCATCCATACCTTGGAAGTAACCTGTTAAAGGAAAGGTAGCTTTCTGCAATGTGTTGCTTGGATGTAGGGAAGCAAGAGTACAAAAAAAAGGACATTTCAGAAGCTGTGACAATGAGTAGGCTTAATTGCTGAATTCACTTTACATGTGTCTGCCCGCTGTTCAACAGTCTGCATTTCGCCGATCTGCTCTTTCGACCCTTTTCATTTGCAACCAGAACACATATATTCACTACATTGTCCATTCTTTTGACCACACATCTAACATAGAGGTTCTGGTTGTAATAGACTAGAGTCAAGCAGATAGTTAAAAAGCGACCATGCAATACTTTTTCTCTCAGTCAAGTAGGTACCATCTTTTTGTTCAGTCTGTATCCAAGAGTCAACTTGTGGTGCATCTCATAGAAATGGTACTCAATGCATCATCGGCTGTATCATCGACTTCTGTTCATTTTACTGTACAGTACTTTTGTATAGTTAAAGGTAAGCTTGATATTTGCATACACACACACACACACACACTATATGTGTGTGTGTGTATGTGTGTGTGTGTATGTATATGTATATATTACACTTAAAAGTAAGGGTTTCTGCATTTCAATGATTTCTGCCTTTTGACAGTGCTGTGGTCCCTAACCTGTCCAATAAGTGGGGGACATCTGTATTGAGTAACAACACGGAGCAAGGTGACAATGAGAATTTTACTTTAAAAATATTGCAACAAATAAAGGCTATGAATTTCTCCTCAAGCACCAGAACAAACTATGAGAAGAAATTATTTTTAAACAGTAACATCCCAAGTCCACCTTTTCTTCCAGCATCCATCATGGTCTCTAATGATACATTCTCCACCATGCTGTTATCTCCAAACATGGCAGACTGCAGGTGGAATCGTCAGGCTGAGGGTACTGCTGGACCAATCCCTTTTTTATTTCTTCCATGTAGTCTGTACAACAGGGATGAACAGCTTTAGCAGATGTAGGAGAATACTTTTTGCCTCCTTGGCAGGCTGCACAACATCATAGAATCATAGAGACATAAGAGTTGGAAGAGATCACAATGGTCATCAAGTCCAACCCCCTTCTACCATGCAGGAACAAACACTCAAAGCACCCCTAGCAAATGGCCACTCAGCCTCTGCTTAAAAACTTCCAAAGAAGGACATTCCACCACCCTCTGAGGCAGCGTATTCCACTGTTGAACAGCTCTGATTGTCAGGATGTTCTTCCTGATGTTTAGGTGAAATCTCTTTTCCTGTAGCTTGAATCCATTGCTCTGTGTCCTACTTTCTGAAACAGCAGAAAACAAGCTTGCTCCATCTTCATCATTTTCGTCTCCTTTACCATCCAAAAATTGCAGCCAGAACTGACCTCCAGTGATGATTCCAGTGTGCTTAGCAGCAGATTTGTGGGGTTCTGAGGGTATCCAGAACTAAATTCCCCACTGTGTGTGCATTTGGGGGCAAAACATGCTCCAAATTTTTACAAAAAAGACAGTGGGGGAAGACTTTTTTGGGGAGGAGAATGCTTGAGGTTTATGGGCCACATGATTCACATCCTGGCTTTACAATCTTACAACTTGTGTGTAACACCAAGGGCTGAACATTTTCATCTGTCTTACTCCACCATGGATGGAGGCAGCTGCCTTGAACAGAGCATTGGAAGAGGTGCTTCGTGTAGAAAGACTGAAGAGAAAGAAAGCGAAAAGATTATGAAATATTGAGAACTACAAGCTAACGTTCACCACCACTGTGTAACAAAAACAACTGTGGGAAATCACTGGTGAACAGTGCTCCGGGAGCAATTCCAAATGGAGTGACAAAACATCTGAATAAAGTCATCGTAGATAATATCACAATAGTGCAATTTTAAAAAGTGACACTACTTGGAATGTGCAACATTGGTCAATGATACTTCATGGATTCCTAGATTCTTGGATGGAAATCATTGGTGGGCAAAATCCAGTCGGTAACACCTGGTAGACTATGAAAGTGAAAAATCATCATCATCATCATGAGCTATCCAGGTAATGCTAGGTTGGTTTGAAAATGCTGGATTAGGTCAGTTTTGTTTTACAACTCTGTGCCAATGGCCTCTCAAATTTTCTGAGCTTTTTGCAGACCAAGAAATTTTGGAAGCTGTTTCTTCTGATGAATAGCCAAAGTCCAATAAGTTCATTCTTATTTAGTAGTGTGGACATTTTCTGTCCTGTGACTCTATATCCAGGCCAAGTGGTGTTTGGAACAGATGTAGCATCAGAGCTGTCCAACATTGAAAAGCAAATAACTTTCTGAGAACAGAGGAGTGACATTAGAAGCCAAAGCTCCAGAGACTCTCCTCACATTTGTCACATATTTTGTTCCTTGCATCAGATAAATTGATGTCTCAGAAGGAGCAATTGTAGTATCTGTCTTGAGAGACAAGCTGGAGATAGATTTACTGAGCTACAAGTGTGTCATTGGAAAAGATAACAAATGCCTTCCTCAACAATACATCAAATATATGGATGTGGAGATGTGGGAAATCCAAAAAGAAGCTAAAGGAATCTATAAATCAAGGTAGCCAGGGGGCTGGGGAGGGTGAATTGCACACTCAGCACTGAAAGCTGCCAAGCTGTCATGTGGAGGTGACCGCAGCAATGAGAGAACTTGGCAGTTCATATACACTTCCTAGATATAGTGTCATAAAACAGATTATGTTGTTATGCCTGTTGCCAATGATCTTTGGCTTAGATAATGCTACTCAAGGGGCACGCTGTATCTTTTTTTCTTTTTTTTTAACCTGAGAAGCTTCCAAGATGGCTAAGGAGCCCCTTTCTTTGTTTTTCTTCATTTCTCAAGATTTAGCACTAGACAGAGCTGATTCCAGAGAGTGTAGGCGCTGGCTCTGACAGCAGGGTGTATAGAAGTCTTGTCTCAGAGCTCTTGCCACAAGGCAGAGGGAAAAGGATTAAACAGCACTTAGCCTTTCCCTTTCTCTTTTCGATCTCAGCTTTCAGATGCCCAGCTTATCTCCCAGGATTCCTCCCTAGCTTGGTTGCATCCAGACCTTAAATGCCACCTCCCTGACAACGTGGTCTTCCTGTTTCTTCCTACCTGCAGTTGACTTCTTGTGGAGCAGGCAATAACATACTTAGAGTCTTATAGAGCTGGAAGAGACTACAAGGGCCATCGGGTCCAGCTGCCTGCCATGCAGAAATACAGAGTCAAAGCACTCCCATCAGGTGGCCATCCTGCCTCTGCTTAAAAACCTCCAAAGAAGGAGACTCCACCACACTCCGAGGCAGCATTGTATTCCACTGTTGAAGTGCTCCTACTGTCAGGAAGTTCTTCCTAATATTTAGATGGAATTTCTTTTCCTGAAGTTTGAAGCCATTGCTCCATGTCCTAGTCTCTGGAGCAGCAGTCTTGCTCCATCTTCCATATGACATCCTTGACTATGACGTTCCCTCTTAACTTTCTCTTCTCCAGGCGAAACATCCCCAGTGTCTAAGCTGGTCCTCATAGGGCATGGTTTCCTGGCCTTTTACCACATTGGTTGTGCTCCTTGGGACACATTCCAACTTGACAATATCCTTCCTGAACTGTATCAATATAACTGTAACAATATCGTTCCAGAACTGGACACAGTATTCCAGGTCGGGTCTGACCAAAGCAGAATAGAGCGGTACTATCAGTTCCCTTGACCTAGACACCATGCTACTATTGGTGTAACCTAGAACTACATTGGCCTTTTTATCTGCCACATCACACTGCTGACTCATGTTCAGCTTGTGGTGTACTAAGACCCCTAGATTCCTTTCACATATACTGTGCTCAGACCAGGTGTCGCCCACCTTATATCCATACATTTCCTTTTTTATTGCCCAAGTGTAGTACCTTACATTTCTCCCTGTTGAAATTAATTTTATTAATTTTGGCCTAGCTCTCTAACCTGTTAAGGTCAGTTTGAATTCTGATCTATCCTCCAGGGTGTTAGCTGCCCCTTGTAATTTGGTGTCATCTGCAAATTTGATAAGAATGACCTCTATTCACAAGTCACTTCTCTCCAGAATGAAGAGGAGCCATTGGGGAGCACCCTTTGGGCTTGGTTGGTCAATCATTTACAAATCCACCTAACAGTAGCATTGTCTAGCCCAGATTTTACAAGTTTGTTTGCAATAATATTATGAGGGACTTTGGCCATTTCCGCACAAGAGGGGAGGAGTGGTTCACTGCATGTCAAGAGCTGTCTTTTTATACTCCGATTCGGTAACTCAATTCAGAAATTCAGAAACTGTGCTGTCTGCACCCCCCCTCCTTTACATTGTACTACTGCGGAAAACAGCAGTTGCTGCATCCACAACAGCAAGTCCCTGGCCACTCGCATTGCCCTCCCTCACCCCACCCTGCCATCACTGTTTGGTCTGTTGTTTTAAAAAACGCACACACATTTTTAATACATTTCTGTGTTGCTACGTTTGTGTGTAGGAATGTATGTTCATTGATACATGGGAAAAAAACCATGTCTTAATGGTCCATTACCAGATCCACTCTCTTCCCGCTATCCATTTAATGCATGAAGAAAATAATGGCAGCAGCCTGTCATTTGATGGATGGAGAGAGACAGGGATGGAAATGATGGAAGGGACAGCCTGAGAACACCCATAGCCGGCCACTTCTGTGATGTGAATTGATCCTACAATTCTGTGTGTAGGCGGAAACCAAAGCAGAACTAGTTTGGCAGATTTACATTGCAGTTTTTCCAGTTTTCACATACAGCAGTTTCACATCACAGTGAACTGTTCTAGGAGCTGAAAACATGCAGAACCACGAGGAAAACTATGAATTTAAAACAGTTCAAAATGCAGACAGGAGGGTAAGAATTTGACGCTGCTACGATGTATCAATCTTATGCAGAAATGGGCTTCGTTAAAGGCATTACTAAAGTCAAGATATGCTATATCCACAGCATTCCCTGTATCTACCAACCTAGTAACTCTATAAAAAGAGAGAGAGAAGATTAGGCTGGCATGGCTTGTTTTTGAGAAACCCATGTTGACTTTTAGTGATCAGGGCATTCCTTTTTAAGTGCTTACAGACTGTCTGTTTAATGATCTGCTCTAGAATCTTTCCTGATACTGGTTTCAGGCTGAGTTACACCATTCTCCAGGAATTCTCAAAGATTATTGCGAGTGGTTCTGAGATTACTTCTGCCAGTTCTTTTAATACACTTGGACGTAATTCATCCAGCGCTGGAGACTTGAATTCTTTTAGAGTAGCCAGTTATGCCTATACTACTACTTTACCTATACTATTCTGCATTTCTGTTTCTGCAGCGTCTGCTCCATTTTTCCCATTCAGAGTGTTGTTTTCATTTTGGGAGAAGACCAAGGCAAAGAAGGTGTTGAGTAGTTCTGCCTTTTCACCGTCCCATTTGTTGAAATGTTACCATTTCAACATCTTCTCCACACAAGGGCCCTGCCAGTCCTTTGTTCTTCCTTTTGCTATGGAAATGGCCAAAAAAGGCTCTTTTTATTGTTTTTTAACCTCTCTAGCAAGCTTTTAGTAAGCTGCCTTGACGTTCAGTTAGTAAGTCTCTTTTTGCTGTAGAGATCCACTATGAGCTTTTAGTGTTTTAATATTACAACTGAATTGTGAAGAGTGGCTTTTAAAAGGCTAATAATAAGAAGTTATAATGCATGCTGCTACTTTGTCTAAGCTGTTTTGCCATCTGGGATTTGGCAAATGCCAGTAATTCTCCTTCCCTCTGTAGATCTATTAAAATCAGCAGGACACACATTATATCACTTTTACTCTGATTTTCATATTGTTACTGCCAATGTCCCAGTTTTAGAGGATTTCAGCTGCCAAACACTGAATTGATAAACGTAATAATCTTGGATTTGGCTGGAGGTTTTTTCTCCAGGGATGGTGGTAAGTTTGGAAAGAAAGGAATCAAAAATGGGAAGCGGCTCTTAAAATAACATGTACTTATATATGCACACGCATTTTCCTGTAGTTAGATGAGATCCATGAGAAATTCTCAGATGTCATCTATCAATAAAAACATAGAATGAAAATTTGAACATTAGGGTCACGTGTATAAGCAGGCTGGTTTTGGTAACACATGTTTGCCCTGAACTATTTGCAGGAGAAGCCTTGCACACAAAAACCAAGTATACACAAGGACTATGCTGGAAGAACAGCAAATATTACATTACAGCTTCATAAATGTCAAAAAGATATCTAAATGAAATAACACCAAATTGGTAACAATTAACTCTTACACTTGCTATGGAAGCAAAGGCATTTATTTACTTATTTATTGGGGTAAAAAAAGAGAGAAATAGGACAAAAGTAACAATACATGATGATTAAAGTTGTCTACAATCCACAAATATCTTCCAATACTTGTTACTTCAAGAAAACAAACTGAAACAAAAGAAAACAATATTTTTTTTCCTTGAGTTACATTAATTGGTTTTGAATCTCTGCATCTTCTAAATCAAGAAATGCTAAAACCCAACAGAAATTGTATCTTGACTTCATTTTTTTTTCTTTTACACTTTTTTCCTTGGAAAAAAAGATTAATTACCTGTAATCTAAACTTCCTTTCACTGTATAGCCTTCCTCTTTGTCTTCTCTGTGCTAATTGACCTTATTCTTCTTTATTTACTATCGGTTTAGTTGTCTGTTTATGAATTATTCAAAGTTCTCCTGTCTGTCCTCCAAAAACATGTATAGGAAACAAAATTAGACCAAGCAGGAGTAACTGGATTTTCCCCTAATTTTAACTTTTCTAACCTAAGTTTAGGCTTGTTTAATTTATTCAATAATTAAATTACCCCGTTTTTGTCAAAGGAACTTCACAATTCATTTCAGTGATTCGTGATGTTTTCTAACATCCAAGATGTAATTGTGGCACTTGCAATTATCATCATCATCATCATCATCATCATCATCATCATCAATTTATTTGCAAATTTTGATTGCAGGTCATTGTAAAGCAAGGGCAGGGAATTTGTGATCTGTGATCTGCATGTATCCTCCCCAGCTTCATTTTTGCATTTCCAAACCTTTTGGGCCACCCCTTCAAAGTCCTCAGGACATGGATTTAATTTTTATTTGTTCTGGGTTTTCTGATTTTTGATCTCCATATGGCTGCAAATGCTTCAAAAATGCCCCCAAATGGAATGATATAGTTTTCTTTCCACCCCACCCACAACTGCATGAAATGCCAAAGAAACATCAAAACTTGATCCCAACAGGAAGCAGAAGTGATGTGATGTCACTTCTGGCTCACTAATGGTATACTGGTGTGTCCCCCACCCCAGATTGTGAGGGCAAAATCAAATGTGGTTTATTTTTTATTTATTTGAAGCATTTATGTAACATCATGTAGCATTCATTGACTTCAGTAAGGCCTTTAACAAAGTTCCCCATGACATTCTTGCAAAGAAGCTGGTAAAATGTGGACTGGACAGGGCGACTGTTAGGTGGATTTGTAATTGGTTGACCGACTGAACCTAAACGGTGATCACGAATGGCTTCTCTTCTTCCTGGAGAAAAGTGACTAGTGGGGTGCCACAGGGTTCTGTCCTGGGCCCAGTGCTATTTAACATCTTCATCCATGACTTGGATGAAGGAGTGGAGGGCACACTGATCAAATTTGCAGATGATACCAAATTGGGAGGAGTTGCCAATACACCAGAGGACAGGATCAAATTTCAAAGTGACCTTGACAGATTGGAGAGCTGAGTCAAAGCTAACAAAATGAATTTCAACAGAGAGAAATGTAAGGTCCTCCACTTATGCAGAAAAAATGGAATGCACTAATATAGGATGGGAGACGCCTGGCTGGACAGCAGTATGTGTGAAAGTGATCTAGGAATCTTCGTGGACCACAAGCTGAACATGAGTCAGCAGTGTGATGCAGCAGCTAAGAAAGCCAACGTGATTCTTGGATGCATCAATAGGAGTATGGGATCTAGATCAAGGGAAGTAATGGTACCACTCTATTCTGCTTAGGTCTCATCTGGAATCCTGTGTCCAGTTCTGGGCACCTCAATTCAAGAAGGATATTGACAATCTGGAGCGTGCCCGGGGAGGGTGACCAAATGGTGAAGGGTCTGGAAGCCATGAAGCCCTATGAGGAACTGGTTAGGGAGCTGGGTATGTTTAGTATACAGAAGAGAAGGTTAAGAGAAGACATGATAGACACGCTTAAATATTTGATAGGGTGTCATAGCAAAGAGGGAACAGACTTGTTTTCCACTGCTCCAGAGACTAGGACAAGGAGCAATGGATTCAAACTACAGGAAAGGAGATTCCACTTTAAACCTCAGGAAGAACTTCCTGATGGTCAGACCAGTTTGGCAGTGAACATGCTGCCTCAATGGAGTGTGGCTGAGTCTCCTTCCTTGGAGGTTTTTAAGCAGAGGCTAGATGGCCATCTGTCGGAAGCGCTTTGATGTGAGTTCCTGCGTGGCAGAAGGGGGTTGGACTGGATGGCCCCTGGGGTCTCCTCCAACCCTATGATTCTATGTATGGCCTCTCTACCCATCAGACCCCTGAGGCAATATACAATGGATAAAAACAATTAAAACATTAAATACAGCTCCCTAGGATCCTATTGGGGAGAAAGGAGGGATATAAATTCAAGAAAGAAAGAAAGAAAGAAAGAATACATGAATAAACACTTTTAAAATACAGACTTTAAAACAGAGTAAAATCCTCCTCAAAAATAATTTAAAACCAGACAGAGCAGTTTTAAAGAAAAAAAGGCCACAAGAAACAAGAATCTTGTCTGCAGGAAATGTACTTGTTTTATTGTTGTTGGATTGCACTACTCCATGGACCAGCATGTTGGATTAAGGATATTGTTGGCTTTTTTGCTGGTTTATGGAATCCATCTTGGGAGGGCTTTTTCTCTGAAGCTTAAAAACGCTTGAATAAATAAATATATGGCATGATCCTCAACATGCCTATTCAAGATGTTCCACTAGGGCCATTTCTGCACTAGGCTGTTATAGTGCTATTATTCCACTTTCAACATCCTGTGGAATCCTGGGGTTTGCAGTCCTCAAAGGCCCCTCCCTAAACTGCAAATCCCAGGATTCCGTAGGATGTTGAAAGTGGAATAATAGTACTATAATAGCCTAGTGCGGAAATGTCCTAGGAAAAGACACGACATGGTAGAAGAAGCCAGTATTGAATAAATTGTTGCAGAACAAGGGGAAGGAAAAAAGACAGGGGATTTCAGAGAAGAATGTATTAATTCAGGGGAAACTCGAGTTTTCTTTCTAAATCAGTTAACTTGCCTTGGTGTAACCACACTGACTACTGTAGTTGTGGTATTCTGAATGACTGAAACTACCAAGGATGGAAGGAAGAGCTGCAGTGAATTAAAAATGAGGATTTTGAGGGGGGGAAAACCCTCCAGCAAACCACTAGGGTATCATAGTATCAGCCGTGAAGTTTGTTGCAAGTGTAGCTCATCCAGCTGAGTTATCCTCAGAACAACTCCAGCATTTCCATCTGGTGCAATTCCTTGAGGCCAAGAGACCCAAGGGGACAGCAGCCAGGCGTGACTGACTTCCACGTTCTCAAATGCTCCAAGGATTTGTTTAGTCTAGCCCAGACAAGATCAGGAGAGCAATGTGGACATTGATGTTGACTGGGGTTCGAGGTTGAGAGGTGTGCATTGAATGCTTTGCAAATGCCGTAGTAATGGCCTCCTTACTAAGGCCTAGTTTTGGTAAGGAAGGTGATCATGGCTGTGGTTACATTAGACTAGTAGCTGCACTTTTAATTCAGTGGTATAACAGTGGAGAGGCACAGAAAATCAGCCAGATGCAAGCAGCCATTTACAGTCAGCCCTCCACATTTGGGGGTTTCACTTTTGCGGATTTGATTATTCATGGATTATTTGCTGTCCCCTCTGCTGCCTCCCTATGCCAGTTTTAATAGGGACTGCAAGCCTCCTGAGGCTGAGAAACTGCCTAGGAGACTTGTAAGTCCCTCTTAAAAATGGTGTGGGGCAGCAACGGAGGTGGCCGTAAGCCCCACCAGCCTCCCACTTCTGCCTTGGGAAGGAACCCCAATACTTTAAAGGAATCCATGGTGGGTTGAATAGGATGATCATACTGTTTTGTGTGTTAAATATGGTTTGGGAGGGCCTAGAATTATTCACGGTTTTTCCGCTTTCACAGGGGTCCTGTGCCCCTAACTCTAGCGAATGGGGAGGGAGGCCTGTATTGATTGTCGGATTGATGGATTCAAATATTTGCATCCCACTGTTTATCTGCGGCTCTCAGGGCAGCATACAATAAAACCAATCTAACAAAGTTAAAATAGTATAAAAAATAAAAGTCATTTTAAAAGGCTAAAACATATCAAATGCTTAACAAATTAAAAGGTAGATTTAAAGGCTTAAAATAATTCAAAATAGTTTTAAATGAATTGAAACTGTTTGTATGGGAGGATTTTGTGAAAGTTTTCATAAACCACCATGTTTTTACTTGCTGCCCAAACAGCAGCAATGCTGGCACATTTGCGCCTCCAAGGTGTTCCATAGCTGGGCTGCCACAGCCAATAATGTCCATTTTGCACCAGCTGCAGTTTCTGTTGTCTTCTTGGACAGCCAGCTGTAAGTGTGAAAGTGGAGAAGGGCAAGAGGTGTTCTCAAAAAGCAAAACTTGCATTGTACCCTCAGTTCCGGCAAGAACAGTGTCTGTGTGCTGAACTAATCTAATACATAAAAGTCAAAGTTTGTTTGTGTGTGTCAGGCAAAGACCTCACATGATTGGCTGTGTCAGGCAAAGAGCTTATATGATTGGCTACCTAAAAAGATTCTATGGAATCCTGGGGTTGGCAGTTTAGGGAGATGCCTTTAGAGTTCTCAGCCAGAGAGCTCTCTGTCAACTGTATCTGCCTTGAATAGGTGGCCGGTTGCTATGGAGATGAGGCCTAGTAGCAAGGAGGAGGACACAGTATTCCTTGTATTCCAGGAACTGTATGTTAATAACTCTGAATACATATTGGATTGCGGAATATGGGGGAAAGTTACAAGTACTGGACAAGACAGTTTGGGGAATTAGAGACACGGGATCTCAAATCTTTCTAACAAGTATTACCTGTGAGAAAATAAAATCCCAGGCAGCGCCAGGTATATACACTAGTCTTCAATAAAAGCTTTCTGTGTCTATCCATGGGGACTGCTTATTAACATAGGATAACACTGGGCATGATACTTGCCTTTCTCTGGAGCCAGCACTTTAGATAGGAGCAGTGCCACTGTAGGACAATGTCTTCTATACTCACTCCACAGGTTTCGTATCCTGGCCTGAAACCAGATTGAAATGGGTCCAAATAATCTGTTTCCTCTAAGAATGTTTGAAGTTGCTCAACAACCATACTTTGCTCAAAGAGGGTTCACTACATTAAAAAATAGCAATGTTGCACAACAAAAATGTTGCACAAAATTAGCTGCAATGCACAATTGAACCATGTGACTATTTGTGGTGCAATACTGCTGATTTTGCACATTTTTCTACACATGTCTACAATCTACCCCTGTGTTGTGAGATTTAGTGGATTTCTCTTTAAATTATTGTAATTATTTCTAAATTTCCATCTTTCTCTCTTTATACTAAAGTATACACAAACACCCCATATCTGTATCCTCTTTTGTCCTCTTTCTGACCATATCATTGCAACATTCGAGTCCCATTGCACTTGTGACATCCCCGGTAGGAATGCCCACTCATTACAATTAAAAAAGAAGAAGAAGAAGAGGAGAGAGATGAAGAATCCAGTGGCACTTTAAAGACTGGTTTATTTTAGCATTAGCCTTAATGGATTTCAACTCCCTTCTTTAGATGCATCGATGGAGTACAGTCTTTGAAACCCCATGTATTTAAGCACAGTTACATAGTAATGGGGTTGGGACTAGAGAATAGTGGCAAAGACAAAGAGGCAAATTATGACCGTGGCTATAAACCTTCAAAGGAGGATGAACAAAGGGCAAAGGTTTATGGTCAGAGTCACAATATGCATCTTTTGGTGTGTCATTACACTCTGGGCAGTTTTCTGTTAGTGGGCACATGTGGAGATCTTTCTGGATGGGGCACAGATCTGTTCTTTGGCCCTTGGCACTCTATTCAAAAATCCCCTCCCAGCAGATCTCAAGCCTCAGGAAGGCCACAGCTGCTGCTTAGCAGTGGAGAAGCGAGGTTGGGGTGCCATTCATGTGATGGAGAGATGGTTGGTTCTGTCCTCAAAGGGAAAGGAAAAGAAAGATGTGCTCAACTTGGGAGCACATCCACATCCCCCCCCCAACCTAAGACCTGCTTCTTGGCAGTGAAGCCAATTGCCTAGAGATGGGGTGGGGTCTCCTTCTCTGGATGTCTTCAAAAAGGGGCCAGAGAACTACCTGCCAGGGATGCTTTATCTGGAGATCCTGCAATGAGCAGGGGGGCACTTCCAGCTGTGATTCTTTCTGCCTTGGAATTGTCTTCCTGTCCCCACCAGTAAACAGCAGGGACCCTTACTGGGGGTGACAGTTGCCAAGGCCAGGGCAGCATGCAGAACTGCATAGACAGAGCATCATGTTTCTCCTGCTTGAGGTAGAATCTCAACTTCTGTTCTCACTCCACAACTGTGTAGCTGTTGGTGCTGTGTGGCTTTAAGTCACTCGTGATTTATGGTGACTCTAAAGCAGCCCTTATTGGGATTTTCTTGGCCAGATTGTTCAGAGGGGGTTTGCCATTGCTTTCTTCTGTGGCTGAGCGAGTGTGACTTCCCAAGATCATCCAACAGACAAACCATGCTGGCCAGTAGCTATGTAACTGCTCTCTACTTATTTCCACTCTAGATTTGAACATGGCTGCCCATGGAATTGGCTTTTACTGTAGTCCTGACACATCCATCCTTACATGCGAGAAGTTTCCAAAAAGAGACCTGTTGCATTGTGGAACAGTAACTTTGAGTGGTGCAGAACTGGCACAAGGGACGGAGTGTCTTGTGGCAGTAAAGACATAACAGGGCTAAGGACCAGGGAGAGTTGTAGGCCAGTGACAGACATATCAGGGGATGGAAATAATGTCCAAGATTCCAGATCAGCTATACTGTGTGTGTGTGTGTGTGTGTCAGCTATAATTATTATTGTTGCTGTGTGCCTTCAAGTCATTTCTGACTTATGGTGACCCAAAAGCAAATCTATAATGGGGTCTTACGGGGCTGTGTGTGTGATACACCCACTGGGTTTCTATCTTAAGCAAGGAATTGAAACCTGGTCTCCAGGGTCATAGACCAATGTTCACCACTATACCTTATTTAATATACTTAAACCAAATAGTATTTCCTGGACCAACCCCTACAATCCTGAGTTACCAGGCATCAGCCATTGTGAGTTAAGGGGATCTATTCCCCTGTCAATTTTGGACGTACCAAATGAATGTTGGCACCCCGTCCCATGACCGTTCTCCAGTATGATTGTTAGAAGCAGGATCCCTGTCACAATTCCTCCTTGCACCGGAGATTTCTTCTAGGAGGGGATGGAAGTGTCTGTCTGCTGCATTCTGATCGACAGGAGAACAGATCGCTATCACTGGCAGTGGTTGATGCCCACTAAGTCAGAACTGGGGGACCTTTACAATCCCTACATATTTCCTACACTTTTAAATATGTAGGGAGTCATGAATATGAACCAATTACCTGGGATCAGGAACTCCAGCCACCATCTCAAATACATATTTAACATCTCTGTGGAATAATTATTTTTATGAAATTCTGTCCTGTCCTGCCTTGGTAGTCCAATTTTCTATCATTAATCATCTTGTTAAGTTAAAACTTGGTTTTATGACTATAAAGGCCAGAGCCCATTGCCTCCAAGAAGCAAGTTCGACAGCAGTGGCTGTCACCTCTCGCTTGCTCGCATGTAAGGAACTGCTGGAATCTATGCACAGAGATCCCATGAAGGAGCCACTGGGCTGTGGGTGGTACTTCTTAGGCCATTTCTGCACTAGCCTGTTATAGTGCTATTATTCCACTTTCAACATTCTATGGAATCCTGGGGTTTGTGCCTTTGAGGCCCCTCCCTAAACTGCAGACCCCAGGATTCCATAGGATGTTGAAAGTGGAATAATAGCACTATAACAGGCTAGTGCAGAAATTCTACCTCAGAGGCAGCTCCTGGCTCCTGGATGTTCAAGTGAATGTCAAAGAAACATAGCCACTCTGGATTTTAGTCTAAACACTGAATGGCCTATCCAAAGTGCTGAACCCTATCCCAAACTACGTGTAGAATGCATTTGGTGGGGATAGTAAATAGTACCTTGGATAGTGCCTTAAATTTGAGACTAAAGCCTGGAGCAGATCCATCATCCCAATTACATAGGAGCCACTAGCTACCACTGCTCTACCACGCTGGGCTGGCCACTACATCCTTCTGTAGAAGAATGAATATAAGAAGTCTTCCTGTACAGCTGCAGCTTGCTTGAGCAACCAGGTTTGCTTGAACTCTGCCTTCTTCTTGGGTTTGTTTCTCAGCCATTCCTCCTTGTTTTTTCCCTTCAATCCTGGCTTACTCTCTGGATCTCCTGGCTTCACTGAGAAGGGACAGCTGATGGCACGAGTGAATCTCTGAAATAGTTTCACTAGGAAACTCTGACTCAGCCCTCCATCCACAGCCCAAAGTCTTGGATCCAGTTTGTTTTGCCATGACTTGGCCCATCACAATTTTTCAGCTGCCCTTGAAGCACAGTGGCTCTTTCTGACGCACCTGGCAGATAATACCTCCATGGGATGGAGCTTGCCTTGGCTTGTGTTCAACGTCTTAATTAACTGCTGTCGCTGGCTGCCTGCAACCAATTTTCAGCAGGTTATTTCTATATTAACAAATGACAGCAGCAATCTTTTCTCTTGCCCCCACCTGAAAACTGGGGCTCTCCAAGGCTTCTGCAGAACAACTGTTTAGAGAGGCTAGCAGGAGTTGTACAATATAACAGGTAACATTTTTTCACATTGTGCATTTGTACTTCTCTACCACCATGAGCTTTCTCTGCTTCATAGTTTAACACAATTTGTGGAGAATATGGCTGAGATAATTTAACCTTTTTATAGCTCTGCCAACTCAGGCTTGTAACCAGATGGTTTTGAGCAGGAAGTCTCCACTTGGAGAATTGACCACATACTATCAGGAATGAGATTTCCATCACTGAAGATCTCCAAAAAGAGCTGAGAAGCCATTTGTTAAGGATTCTGTAGCTATAGATGCCCTCTATTTAGTGGTGGATTGGACTGGATGACCTAAAAAGTCTCTTCCAACATTATATACCCCAAAATCCAAAGTACAGATTGTGGTGATGTCTTCGTTAGAACAAGCAGAAGGCACAACGTTTATTACACTGGTTTTCAAAGTTTGCTGGCACCTTTATCAGGAAAAGACATTTAAAAATCATGCAAGGAAAGAAAAGTGGCATTGATGTTACAGAGAAGTAAGATCAAAAGTGCAAGTCTCACCTTCCTCTGTAGGGGCTGAAGTAACTGGGAATGAAAGCAGAAAATTTGATATGAAAATATCCCTGTGCCATCTTCACAAGCACCCAGAACCATGTTCTCCCCCAAATACCTCTGTTTTTAAAACTTCAGAGGAAAACAGACATTTCTGGCTTGCTGTGTGTATGGGTGGGTGGGTGGCAGGGTAATGCAGCCCAGGAGCATCTGTGGGGAATTGCTTGCCCATCCTACAGTTAAGACTGTGCTTCCTCCATTTGCAGCACATGGTGCCTCCTTCTGAAATTTAGCTCTCGTATACACTACTTGCACTTACAGCAGTTTGTTACCCCTTTAACTGCCATGGTGCCATCCTATAGAATCCTGAAATTTGCAGTTTTGTGAGCTCTGTATGATTCTTTCCTAGAGAGTGCTAGTGTAGTTGCAAACTCCCAGTTAATAATTAGTCAATAACACCTCGATCATAACAAAAGGGTTCTTTATTTCATTTGCACAAGCGGGAAGTAGCTGTTCCCATCACCCAAAACAAACCACTCCAAAGAAATGGCTGCCTGCAAGCCGCTATATACCCTGCTAGGCATGGTTACAAGAGCAGAATACTAAGTGATTGGCTAATCCAAATCTATACATATCATGTATACATCATTCCGTTAGCATAGAGGTGGTCCCTAATTATAAAACCAGATCCCACCTTGGGAGTGTGTAAGTTAATATGGTAATGAAGCTTAATTAAGCTGTAGGTAACTAAAATTCATGCTAGCTCCCTCCCTTTAATCTGGTTTAGGCTACCTCCCTTATCTACAAATTACAAAGCTTGAGACTCAGACAGTTCTGGTCCATTTTAAGACAGACTTCCATTGTTCTGATAGTTGACTACATCCAAGATGTAACTTTTATATCTGCATTCCCACTTCCCAGGACAAGAACAGAAAATGGGGCCTTCATTGATTATCCACCTGGATTTAGCATCATTAATGGAGTATTTTATTGCATGGCCCATCATATTTTAGCTACAATTTAACAGATTTCGTCTCACAAAGTCCATATTTCTGTTTCATACCATCACCAGTGCTGTAGATCAGGGGAGTCAACTAGAGCTCTCCAGCAGAGAATTCAGAATCCCTTACTGGACTATAGAGTCCAGGATTCCATACAAGGGAACCATGATAGCAAACTGCTAAACCGTATAGTTTAGAGGTAATCTATGATTCTATGGCAGCCTGAACTTACAACAAGACTAATACATTTAAAGTTTGTTTGTTTGTTTGTTTTTTGGAGTATTTATATCCAACTCTTCAGCCACAAAGCTTCTCAGAGCATCTTACAAATTGTTGATTTAATAGTTACCTATCTACAGCCTTACAGTCTAAATAAGACAGGACACTCAACGAAAAGGGAATGGCAGTGTAGGAAGGGATTAAGTCCAGTAGACACTGTCTCTTCTCTCCCCCTGAGGTGAAGACAGTAGTGGCTGGGATGGAGAGAGAGACTTTCCTCAAAAACTGGACTTAGGCAAGATGGAGCTGTGCCTGCCTCTTCTTAAGTCTTAAAGTTAGTTGATTGTATTATTTTTGGTGAAGAATTAAGCGGAATATGGTCTTTATAATTTTGAGTATATCTCCTTAATTCAAATGGGCTATTTATCTAGGAAGTTCTTAGTACACATACTGGAGAATTAGCTCAATTACAAAACTGACTTCTGAATGAATTCAGAATGAATTCCGCCCTCTCAAGCATCTACCTTTGAAGACTATGACCATTTCCATATGAGATTGTTATAGTGCAATTATTCCACTTTCAACATCCAATGAATCTTGGGGTTTGCAGCGGTCTTTGAGGTCTCCTCCCTAAACTGCAAACCTCAGGATTCCATAGGATATTGAAAGTAGAATAATAGCATTATAACAGGCTGGTGCAGAAATGGCCTATTTGGAAACTTCAGTTAGATCAGAATCATAGAATAGAATCATAGGGTTGGAAGAGACCCCAGGGGCCATCCAGTCCAACCCCCTGCTATGTAGCAACACCCGTCAAAGCATTCCCAACAGATGACCTCTGCTTAAAAACCTCCAAAGAAGGAGACTCTACCACACTCCGAGGCAGCATATTCCACTGCCGGACAACTCTGACCATCAGGAAGTTCTTCCTGAGGTTCCGGTGGAATCTCCTTTCCTTCAGCTTGAATCCATTGCTCCTTGTCCTGGTCTCTGGAGCAGCAAAAAACAAGCCCACTCCCTTCTTGACATGACATCCCTTCAAATATTTAAACGTGGCTATCATGTCCCCTCTGTATTCTGCATGAGTTGCCCATTTGGTCCCATGCTCAAAGTTCACATGCTGAATTTAAAAGCCTTACATTGTTTGGAACCAAATTAATAAATGGATTCCCATAAACACACATATGAATTTGCCTGAGAATTAATGTAAGCTGCAGAAGCCTTGCTCATACATCTGTTGGAAGGATGCTGGCATGGAACTCAGGGACTTGTCAGTGGTGATGCCCTATCTATAGTTACATACACCCTGAAAATATATACATTTTTTCCTTTAGGGTGATTTCTGAAAATGTTTTTGTTTCATTCTTCTGTTAATCAAGTTGATAATTGTCTGTATTGCTGCCTGCTATCAATATGTGTCGAACAGGGCTTCAGATTTTGAAATGAAAAAAGTTGTATTCTCTTCTTTCTGAAATAATAGTTTAAGAAGGATATTGACAAACTGGAATGTTGGCAGAGCAAGGTGACCAAGATGAGAAAGGGTCTTGAAAGCAGGTCTTATGTGAAGCTAGGTATGTTTAGTCTGGAGAAGAGAAAATTGAGCAGTGACATGATATCCAGCTTCAAATATCTGAGCAGACAACTTTTGAAAGTGGTGGACTCTCCTTTATTGGAATTTGGAAAGCAGAGGTTGGATGAACTCCTGTTGGAGATGCTTTCAGTGTGGATTCCTGTACAGTCAGGGATTGAGTGGCCCTTGGAATACCTTCTGTTTGCGATTCCATGGTTCTGTGAAATGTGAGTTCTGATTAAATAATATCAGTAATGGACTGGATGAGGGCAAACACAGTGAAGCTTAATCCAGACAAGACAGACGTGCTGCTGGTTGGCTGAAAGGCAGATCAGAGAAGAGGGACTTTGCCTGTGCTGAATGGGGTTACACTCCCCCTGAAATCTCAGGCTCACAGCCTTGGTGTTCTCCTGAACTCAACTCTGAGCCTGGATGCCCAGATCTCAGCAGTGGCCAGGACTGCATTTGCACAGTTAAACCTTGTGCACCAGCTGTGTCTGTTCCTTCAGATCTGGCTTCAGTGACACATGCCTTGATTACATCTCAGTTGGACTACTGTAATACGCTCTACATGGGGCTGCCTTTGGAAATTGTTCTGAAACTTCAGTGGGTTCAATATGCAGCAGCCAAAATGGTGATTGGGGCCAGTTACAGGGAGCATATAACTCCCTTGCTAAAACAGCTCCACTGGCTGCCTGTTCATTTCCAGGCACAATTCAACCTATAAAGCCCTAAAAGTCTTACCTCCAGGCTATCTGAAACACTGTATCTCCCTGTACAAACCAGCTAGAACCTTAAGATCGGCTGGGGAAGGTTTTCTCCTGGTGAGGAGACAGGAGAGGGTCTTCTCAGTGGCTGCTCCCACCCTGTGGAACGCTGCGGACAGGCCCTCTCCCTGCTCTCCTTTTGCCCTCAGACTAAAACACGTCTTTTCAAACAGGCTTTTACATAAGCCAGGTAGCTTTTATTTATTAACTTGTATTTGGAATATTATTTAAAGTGTTTTTATGATTTTATATTTAATGTTTTTTAATTGTTTTAACCATCTTTAATTGTTTTTAATGTATTTAATGTGTTTTAATGTGTATTTATTGTTGGAAGCTATCTTGGGTCCCAATTCCGGGAGAAAGGCAGCCTACAAATTCAATAGATAGATAGATAGATAGATAGATAGATAGATAGATAGATAGGACTTCTTTTGGCATGCTGCTTTGGAAAGGGGTTAGTATTTAGAGTAAGTAGCTTGTAAGTTGTAAGTCTCTTGCATATTTTGAAAGTTGTGCATTAATCAAATAGATCCACGCCCATGGCTGTGGCTGGGAGATCATAACCTTGGCTGTGATCTGTCAGATGCCAGACTTTTCAGAAGAATAACTGGGGATTGTCTGAGAGCAAAAGAAGAAGGTCAAACTACAGCCTACTTTTTTTTGTAACTCCAGTGTCAGGGGGTCAGTGAATCTGTTCTGGGATTTAGTGTGAACTTTAAATGGGTTGTCCAAGGTGCTGAAATCATTTTGGGGACAAAAAAGGCCCACCCAGACCCGATTCACTGTCCAATGGATTGGGAGTCACCAACTGCCCGAGGTTTGCTTCTTCCTTGTAAATTGTAGTGACAGAAATAAGCTGTAATCCAGGGCTGGTTTCTTCCAGTGTGTTATCAATATTCCTATTGTCTGGGAGAGACCAATAACGATAACAAAGTAATGAAGCCTAGTATAAGAGGATAAGAAAGATAGAGAAGTGATAAAACACCCACTACAGACAGGAGGAAAGAGGCTGTGCAATAAATAAGAAAAGAGCAAGCGCAAGTGCTCTAGAGGTTGAAAAAAATGAGTGAGCCACGGATGGAGCTTTCCGAACACATGGACCCTCGTAAAAAGGGTTCAGTGAGTACAATATAAGGCCTCTGGGAAAGAAGATGTGTAATTTATTGACAAAAGCAGCAGCTGGCAGACAGAATAAATGTGCACGTCAGTGTTTATACCTCAGTGTTCAAAAAGGTGGAAGGAAGAGACATGCCAACAAAACAAACCAACAGAGGATTTTTTTTTCTTAAAAAAAAAAAAAAGCAGAACTGGAGGAGAGATGAGCCATTTGCAAAGGTGTATTACAGCAATTCAAACAGATCAGAAGAAAGAATATGACATTTACAGGGAATAAAATGGAGTGGAGGACAAGCAAAGCATGGCTTTCAATCAAAGAGTCTTCAACTCTGTAACCCACCATTCAGCTGTTAAATTAAGCGAGGATGCCAAAGTCCTTGTTTGGGATTGCGAATCTTCCTGAGACTGCAAAACTAAGGCTCCCTTGCAGTCCAGGAAGATCTGTACTTCAAGGAACCTGTACCAGAAAGGTGGAGCAACAGATTCAAATTCAGCCCCTGAAGTCTTCTCTGACAGATACCAGATGCAAAATGGTGGGAATGTTTCCTTTCTGCCTGAAACCCTGGGGAGCTGCTACCAGTCAGAGTAGATAAAACTGGACTGGATTGATGCTGGGTGGGTGGAATCAAACCTACTATGAGATGGAACCTCTGTAAGGAACAAATCTCATGGAAAGAAGATCCACAACTTAGTCACAGAGCATCTACTCTGCATGCTGAGATAAGATCATTAATAGTGTAATTGGAGCCATTGCTCCAGGCCCATCATAGGCTAGGGAGGCCCAGTTCTGAAGGAGAAAGGTATGAATTTCTTCATCCCCCTGTGTTTCTGATGTCACCAGTATTTTGTATGTTTCTTGAGTTAAACTGTGACAGAAGGGGAAAACTTTTGGGGCTACTCCAGGGTTCTAACTATCTTAATCCAGATGTCCTATGCTCTGGTCAGCAAGTGAGCTGGGAGTCAGGTGGTTGGAGTGCAAGAGCTGTTAGGTAGTCATGGGTTATCCAGCAAGATGAAGGGAAGGAGGCCAGCTGATTGAGAAGTCATTATGGCAAGTTAGTAGTCCAGATACATCAAGCCAGTATGGAGTAAAAACGGAATAATCAATTGTTGCCAGTCCAAGGTCAAGAAAACACTAACTTTGAAGAGTTCTCCAGTTCCCAAGATAGGACAATTGCAAACAACAAAGACCAACAAAGACACCAAGGAACTGCTGGGAGAATTATAGGCAGCTATCTCAAGACACTAGGTGTTAATGAGTCATTGTTTCCTATTTAACAGCTGGAATTGGCCAACATAGGCCATTTCCACACTACACTCTTATAGTGCTATTACTCCACTTTCAGCATCCTATGGAATCCTGGGGTTTGCAGTTTAGGGAGGGGATGTTGAAAGTGGAATAATAGCACTATAAGAATGTAGTGCAAAGGTGTGATAGACTCTCCTTATCTCTTTGATGATCTTCAAAGGATGGCAACTTGTCCTCAGAGTCTGCCACCTCCTTATTATCACATGTATACCAGGAGATTTTAAATCAAGAAAGAGAAGATGAGACAGTCAAATCAGCAATGATATTGTGGGCTCAAAATCTTGGACATCCAATTCAATTAGAGCACTGGGAACAGAGCTGGCAACGGACACAAAAATTTACTGCAGAACCTAAAAGAGAACTATTATAAGCTTTTTCATAGATGGTACATGACACCAGAAAAATTAAAGAAGATATATAATACGGGAACAGGTCAGTGTTGGAAGTGTCAGGAGAACGTTGGAACACTATTTCATATGTGGTGGTCATGTCCTAAGGCTAAAAAATATTGGAATGATATGCACAATATGATATGTAAAATATTGAGGGTTCAAACTGATAAGAAACCTGAACTGTACTTATTAAATATGACACATGTGTTAGATGGAACCGTTGCAAAGAAATATTGGCAAATAATGCTGTATATGATTATAACAACCCGTATTGGATATGCAAGGCTATGGAAAACTGAGCAGATACCTAATAGAGCAGGGGTGGACAACTTTTATTGAAAATCAGAATGCAGATGTAGTCTCTCAGAGATTAAAAGGTAAATCAGATGATGACATTAACAAAGAATGGCAAATTGTTCTGGAAATGGGTTGGGTGTTGACAGGTAACAATTCTTAATTCATGGTAGCATGAGTAGTTAGAAGTAAAAATCTGTGGAATATCATGGAACGTGTAAAGTAGGGTCGAAGAGCAGGATCTATCTTGTATGTTAACAAATGCAATGCGATGCATAATGTTGATATGTCAATGAAATAACAGTATTGAAATCCAGAGAGGAGTGGAAGATAGCGGTAATAGTTTGGTAAAATGTACAATGAGAAATGTTATTTTATATGATGTAACCACAATAAAATTAATTTTAAAAAAAGAGTCTGCCACCTCCTGCTGGGGAAAGCTCCCCCGCAACTGCCTGAGCCCCCAGCTCCTCAGACTTGGAGAGGCCACAGTTGTCAGGAGCCATAAATTCCTCAAAATCTGAATTGGCTGTCTGAATCTTCTGACTCCAGAGGATAAGTTATGATACCAGTCTTGGTTGAAGATCTTGGGTTCCGTCTTCAATATCATCTGTTAAGGCTGCAGAAGACTTCAGTTGGAAACACTGGAAGATCACGGTGTTCTAGACCAGAGCTGGGCAAAGTGTGGCCTGGGGCTGCACGCAACACTCCAGGGTTCTTTTTGTAGTGCTTGAGTTCTGTAGACTCCCCAGGCCAAAAGTGTCAAACACCTCCCTCAACCATCCACTGTTTCTTGAGACAATTTGTTTCCTGAAGAAGAAAAATAACATGTGTAAAGTTTTTCAGAGAATAAGACCTGAATTACAGGATTTTCTCTGCAGGAAAGAGCATCTTCTGGACAGAGAAATAATATTTCTGCACAGAAACATTATCAAATATTATTTTTTGTGCAGAAAATGTTCCTTGCTAAGCAAAACATTTTATGTTTTCTGCACAAAGGAGTGATATATGAATAAGTTCAGAACTGCAAATAGTGTTAGAAAATTGTACAGGTTTTGAAGACTTTCTCAGACTCATTACTTCCTTGAAGAACAAAATTAGCAAAGAATTATGGCTGTAATTCAGTATTGGATTTTGTCTACAGAAGTGGACTTAGATCTGTGGAAAATAGAATTGAGCAGTTTTGCAATGGGCTCCTGCAATGTTCCTACGTAGAGGAACCAGTAGTGACCACTATAGAATCATAGCCGACATCTCTAACTGTCTCTCCTTGAAACCCATAGGAGAGCAATTCTGCTCTTAGATAAGTTGCAGCTCTCCACACTTCTTAACATAAACAGTTTGATTTTTCAAAATTAAAAGTTGAATTTTACTTTTTTTTAAAAAATCTGGAATATTCAGAGATTCATGCATCTTCCAAAAAGTCCCAGGCAGAAAATTGGTCCCTGAGACCTACCAGGGCTGCCCACCTTGGTGGAGAACATACCTGAGCTTCATCTGACTTGGTATAAGGCAGATGCCCATATTTCTTTTGGAATATGTATGAGACAACAGCTTATTCTGTCCTTCCAACCACTTGTCTCTTCTTTTCTGGCTGTAAAGACAGGAATATTCCCTCCATCTGTTTGTGGCAGATTTTATGGTTTAGCCATGCTCTGCCTCAAGAAGTACATCCCTTTGTCTTTTTAAAGAAAGGTTAGCGAGAAAGGGCTTACATTTGCAGAAGCTATATTGATTGTTTCAGACAGACTTGTTCTGCAGTCTGTGGATCTGATGATTGTATCTGTACCAACATTTCCACCAATTTACTTCGACTGGGTGTTAAACTAAACGGCCTGTAATTTTGTAGATCTCTGCTGGGTCTACAAGATATTCCTCTTCCAGTTGATCTATCATTGCCTGACTTCCCAGTCTTTAGGTATGGAGGCCAGTCTCAAGGATATGTGTTGACAGTCCCACTATGGTCTTTGAAGTGGCTTTTTAGATTGAGCCATGTTGTGTTCTTATATACAGTGTTTGATTTTGTGTTGATTTTGTACATACATTTTGTCTGGTATGCAGCATAATTACTTAAATGTGTTTTTTTTATTTCTTTAACAATTTTTTTAAAAAGCATATAGACGTATAATCAGCGATTTCACATTTGAGTTCTATAAGGTAATACCTTTTGGATCCAGCACTGATTTGTTTCATTTTTAATCTGTTAGAGACCTAGAATTTTCATCTCTTGCCCTCAGTGTTTGCCTCAGTTCTTCAGATTCTACCAAAAGAAACAAGCAAACAATTTGTAGAAAATCAGGTCAGGGACAGGCATCTCTTGCAGCAAAGAGAGAACATTTTGTTCAGCTTCTCTGCAGTATACTCATTCATCTTGAGAATGTCTCTAGCTTTCTTTTGCCCAATGATCCAAACACCATCTTCCACTTCTGGTTAATTGATTAGTTGGTCTAAGGCCAGGCAGGTCTCTGATAGGTTTCTAATCGCTGGTTCAGTCACATTCCATTCCATTCCATTTCATTCCATTCTTCATCTCTATTTCCATTCTATTCACCTTCTAAATTACAGTTCTCCCTCCACATTCATTCATTTGACCTTTGCGGATTTGATTATTTGTGAGCATGAGTGCCCCCCATCCCCCCCCCAATTCTCCTCCTTTCATTCCTATGCATTTTGCCCTGCAGTGAGTTCCGAGGCAAAACAGAAGGAAATTAAGGGGGAGGAAGGCTCCCCAAGAGCCTTCTTTCCCTTCTCTGGGCTTTTCCCCCTTCCCCTTTCCGTACATTTTCTCCACACTGAGGCAAAATGCATGGGAAGGGGAAGGGGGAAACTCTGGAGGAGGGAAAGAAGGCTACTGGGAGCCTCCCCCACATTCCCTTCCATTTTTCATGGGAAGGGGAAGGGGAGAGCCCAGGCAGGGAATGGGAAGGGAAGCAGATAGAGGAGTTATTTGAGATTGTTCCACTTTTGTGAGGGTTCTACGCCCCAAACCCTCGTGAATGTGGAGGGAGGGCTGTAATCTCCAGTTTGAAATAAATGTATTTAAATAATATTGACTGTAATTCTGTTGGGGAATTACATTGATATAAATGGCCTTATGTGTATGGGAAAGAGAACTGAGTGGTTGTCCAATGTCTGCATTTGCCAAGTGGCTGCCATTAGTATGACATGTAATGGTACCCAACAGTGTCCACCACCTCTGCTACTTAGCTATAAATGTTGACTGTGATGTAGATTCTGGGGCATTGTATTTGTTTATTTTTTTTTTCTTCCACCTCCTGCAATTGACTTACTTTTTGAATATATTTCCTCTTTCCAGTGATGTAGACTTGAGTCAATTGACTCAGATTCAAGTCAGACTTCAGCTGCTTCAGTGACTCGACTTGGACTTGACTTGGCAAAAATTACACACTGACTTGACTTGACTTGAGACTTGTATATTTTTAGTGACTGACTTGCTGCCCTTGATTTAGTAACATGACACATTCATCCAGAAACCTTACAACTTATTGGTCACATGAAGATCTGTCTCAAGCCTAAAGTGTGGACACCCTTCTCAGAGGGAACAGCAAATAGGTTAGGCAATGGGGTTGAGGTCTGCTCAGCAGTCTGTTCCCCATATATATAAGAGGAGCTTTCTAAAACTTTTCCTAAGAGCAAAAGGCAAGACTTGTGTCCAGAGTGCAGGGTGTATATTTCAGCAGGGAACGGAAAGATGTGTTTGGCAATGGGCTTGAAGAGGAAGAATTCTTCCTTCTAAAGCTCTTGAAGCTTCAGTAATGGTGAATAAGAAGGATCTTATCCCCCAATTCTGAAAAAGCCTTCAGTTTTGCAAAAGGGAAGTAAGAAGGATCCTATTTCCCACTTCTGAAACTGCAGATGACAAAATCACAAAAGTAGAGGGTTGACTCTTCTTAAATTGTTAAAGTTGCTTTTATTCAACTCTGTCCAGAAATTCTAGAATACAGGTTGGGGCATAAAGTTCGCTCCCAGTCTTGAGACTTGACTCAAGACTTGACTTGAAAGTATCTTGCAAAGACTTGAGATTCAACTTGAAACTTGATGGTGGAGACTTGAGACTTGGAGTAAAAGACTTAAATTTATCACTGCCTCTTTCAAACTTAAATTCTAACGATCAACTATAGTTCTTCTTAAAAAGTAACTTTCCAAATGCAGCTCAGTCTGACTTTTTTGAACCAATAACTGCTTCAGAACATCTGGGAAATACATAAAAACCAATGGTTTTGAGCCAAATGTTAGATGCAGATCATACCTGGAATTCATGCTGGAATTCACAGATATCAAAATCCTTGTGCATCCCAGCTCAGATACTGGCCTCTCAGGTAGAGCAGACCAGTTAAGTGGTGAGTCAGTGCATAGGTAAATCCCAGTAACTCAGTGGATGGGAGTAACAATAGGATTCAAACCATCGTCTAGCAAAGGGACTCTTGGAAATCAGTACACAGTATGGAAGGAAGTCACCAGACCAGTGGCAACTGGTGGCTTTCATGGCAGTGGAGCAGTGAATAGACTCTGGGTTTTAGTCTGAAAATTAAAGTTGGTAAGCCCTATTTCCCCACACAGGTTCATGACCTTGGATAGTACCTTGAAAATTCAAAATAAAACCTGGAATGAAGTCACTTGCTGAACTGACACGGGAACCACAGAGTGCTTCTTACCAACTAATGGATGATCATAGTCAATGATGCTGGTAGCTTTGAGATGGAAGGGAATTCCAAGCAGCAGGCATGTAAAAGTGCTGCTGAATGTGGCCATTTTCTAATCAGGTCCTAGGAATCTCCCCAATTTTCTTTTAGCAGGGGGAGAATCCAAGATTAGCTCAGCTGTTGGCCTGGAGGCTTTTAGGTATCAAGGAGAGCTTATTTGGAGATCAAGCTGTGTGCTGATTCAAGGGAGTTTCTGCCTTCAGAGTGCTCCGGAAGGAACATTGTCAGTTCGGCGAACGGTAAGAGTGTCGAAAAAGTATTAATGATCTGAAGAGCACTTTAGGAATTGCTGTTGTATGTCTGTTTTAAATTAAACTCCAGAGTGCTTAGCTGTCCAAAATATTGAGTTCTAGTCATTAGAAGAAATCTAATAATGGGCTCTTTTGGCAGCCAATTTAGACAGTGAGGTTAATTATCTGCGGAGGTGTAGATTGTAGGTAATATAAAGTATGTCCATAAGAGTCTGTAGCTAATTGATTTTCCCAAGAAATTGATAAAAAGGCCTTTTTGAATGAAGATGTAATTTTCTGCATTTTGGTCAAATATGCTAACATTCTGTTTTTTATGGATGGAATGAACCAGCCCCTCCTCTATTCATTCACTTAAATTTGTAACTGTAAGTATCCATCACAGCAAAATAGGTTCCCAATGAACCCACTAACTGAAGACTTAAGGGGGTTGAGCTTCCCCAGGAAAGGGTGGGCAGATCATCCATGTTCAGTCCAAATATTCACATGAGACCATTTCTGTCATTATTTTCTTTTCAAAAATTAGCACAATTATTAGCATTTAAATGTATTTTTTAAAAATATCTCTTTCCCTGTATGTGTGTGTCTTGTACATGTGTATGTCTGTGTGTATACATATGTTCATAGTTTCTTTCAAACTATACTGTCTAAAAATGTGTTTAAATACAATTTTGGAGTCAAGACACATACAGAAACTTTTGAAAAATGCAAAAACTGGTGGATAACTTAGTCCACATTAAACTGGGAGGTGAGGATTAATTTGGAAGGTTAATTTAGACACATACAGAAACCTTTGAAAAATGCAAGAACTGGTGGATAACTTAGTCCACATTAAACTGGGAGGTGAGGATTAATTTGGGAGGTTAATTTCAATCGGATTTTGAAAAGACTAAATTGAGGAATTACAAAGATGTCTGCTTTTGGGGGGGGGCACAGGGAATGAATATAATAGAAAAGCATTATTAATGAAAAAGGAGAGATTGGAAAGTTAACTTTTTTAAAAAACATGCCTTCAGAAACCATACGGACAACATGGCCTCTTGTAGTATAAAATTAACTTTTCAAGGTTTGTTGGCAATTGTCTGTAAGAAATTACACATGCCTGTTGTGCTAGATTTCAACAGCCATCTAGGCCAGTGGTATTCAAAGTAGTCTACTGACCACTGTCTCTGTGAGCAACTGATGTCCAACCTGTGATGAGTTTCCAAAAAACTATGTGACATAATGGTACAGCATAACTATGGTACTGGTTCCTTGCAAACTGGGAGCGGGGGAGAGTTGTGTGTCACCTCAGATGGTTTGGCAAGCATTGATCACAGAATCATAAAATTGAAAGAGACCACAATGGTCATAAAAATCATAGAATCATAGAATAACAGAGTTGGAAGAGACCCCAGGGGCCATCCAGTCCAACCGCCTACCATGCAGGAACCCACATCAAAGCGCTCCCAGCAAATGGTTATCCAGCCTCTGCTTAAAAACCTCCCAAGAAGGAGACTCCACCACACTCCATTGAGGCAGCATATTCCACTGTTGAACAGCTCTTGCAATAAGGAAGTTCTTCTTGATTTTTAGGTGAAACAAACTTACTCCATCTTCAACATGACATCCCTCCAAATATTTAAACATGGCTATCATGTCACCTTCTTTTCATCAGGTTAAACGTATCTAGCTCCCTAAGCCACTTTTTGCAGGTAATGGTTTCCAGACCATTCACCATTTTGGTCACCCTTTTCTGGACACGATCCAGCTTGTCAGCATCCTCCTTGAGTTGTGGTACCCAGAACTGGACACAGTATTCCAGGTGAGATCTAGCCCAAGCAGAATAGAGTGGTATTATTACTTCCCTTGATCTTGACACAATGCTCCTGTTGATGCAGCCCAGAATTGCATTGGGTTTTTTAGTTATACTGTTGACTCATATTCAGCTTGTGGTCCACTAAGACTCCTAGACTCCTAGATCCCTTTCATACATACTGTTTTCAAGGATAGGTGTCACCTATCCTATATCTGTGCATTTCTCCCTGTTGAAATTCACTTTGTAAGTTTTGGCCCAGCTCTCTAATCTGTCATGTCCTCTGGAGTATTAGGTACTCCTCCCAATTTGGTATCATCTGCAATTTGATGAGCATGCCCTCTATTCCTGCATCCAACTCATTGATAAAGATGTTGAATAGCCCTGGGCCCAGGACAGAACCCTGTGGCATCCCTAGTCCAACATGCTACTGAAGGAGAAAACACATAGCCACAGAATTCCTGAGAGAGGGCCATCTAGCTTCTGCTTAGAAGCTTCTGAAGAAGGAGAATCCACCCCTTCTGAGGCAGTTTGTTTCCACTATCAACTAATTTGTACCACTGAGAAGTTCTTTTTAGTTTTTAGTTCAAGAAGGCTTTCTTGTAATATGAACTTGTTGCCATGCCTTCTGCAGAAACAGAAAGTAGACTTTCTCATCATCTATGTGATGGCCCTTCAGATATTTAAAGATAGCTATTGGTCATAGCAGAGCAACCATGGTGGTAAAAGGTCTGATAACGGAGCTTCATGAAGAATGGCTTAAGGAGCTGGGTGTGAGAAAAGAAAAGAAGATTGGGAAGTGAAATAATAGCCATCTTTAAATATCCAAAGGGGTGTCATATAGAAGATGGAGCCTTTGTTGCCCTTCTTTGAACCTGCTCCAACTTGTCTATATTTTTCCTTAAGATGCAGCACCCAGAACGGAACACCGTACTCCAGATGAGGCCTGACCACTGCAGAATATAGTGGGACTACTACTTCCCTTGACTTGGGAACTACGCTTCTATTAATGCAGGCTAAAATAGCATTCACCTTCTTTGCTGCAACATCATACTGCTAGCTCATGCTCAACTTAAGACCAACAATAACCTCAAGGTCCTTTCTGCATATAGTAGTACCATGTATCCCCTACCTTGTACCTGAGCATTGGATTTTTGTGGCCTAAATGTGGAATTTTGTATTTGTCTCTATTGAATTTCATTTTATTAATTTTCTAGTCCCCCCCCCCGATTTTGTATTTTATCAAGATCCTTTTGTTCCTATCTTCCAATGTGCTGGCCCCCTCTCAGTTTTGTGTCATCTGCAAACTTAATAAAACCAATACCATCTTTATTACTCTTCTCTGGAGATAGTCCAGTTTAGTGATACTGTAGAAGATGGACCAAGCTTGTTTTCTGCTACTTTGGAAGGATCTGAACCTATGGATTCATAAAGCAGAAAATAAGATTTCTGTGAAACCTGGAGTAGGGGGAATTTCCTGGTTGTAAGAACTGTTTGACAGTGAAATTGACTTCCTCATATAGTGATAGGCTGACCTTCACTGGAAGCTTTTAAACAGAAGTTTATTTGTCAGGGGGATTAGTACAGGGGCAAAAATTGTTTGACCTTTCTGATCTTGTTGCACTGCAGTTCCAAGCATCCCTTACCATTGGCTATGCAGGTGAAGCTTCTCAGTATTCTAGTTCAATATGATCTGGATGGTTACACAGTTCCCATCCATGGATTCAGTGAAGCTTGGGGTCCCCTTCAAGCTAGGTAATTCTTTTGCTTCTCTGTGAATTGAAATGCCCAGAACTGAACACGCAGCACCAGCCTGATGATAGATCTCTATCACAGCCCTCCAGATCCAAGAGGATGGTAGACTTTTTGGAATTGTCTGGCCCAGTGGGCTGCATTAGTTTTAACTAAACTAGATCCAGTGAAATTAGTATGGCTAATATGGGTGGCAGTGTGACTAACACATTTCATTCTTTCAATTATACTAAATTTAGCTGAGACTTTATTTAGCCCAGTAATTGAATCTGGAAGCCCAGAGAAAGAAAGGGAGGGGGGAATCTTCAAAAGAGTCATTGTTCCTCAGTATAATGTGCTGGGTTGCATTTTAATCCCCTCTTAAAGAATGCAGACTTTCTATGTACAATGTAGCATCAAAGCACTTTCTGCTTGTGTGATATATGAGAAGGAAGCTTTTGAAATTAAGTCTTACATTTGAAAAGCTGTGGAATGTTAAGTGGTTTAAAGGTTTTGTTCTCAGAGTTTAGTGAGCATCTAAATCATCACACATGTGCACATACACACACAGGCACAAACACATATGCAGCTCCATCACCATCCCAAACAGAGATATTCCATTGCTGCCCATGGAAATTTGCCCTGCTGAACCTGGTGAATTGGCTGACTGTGGACGTTACAAGGAGAAAACTTGGCTGATATAATAGGACTGAATGGAAAATTCTCCATAGAACATGTGGGCTGAAAATGGAGGTGAGAGAGCAGACTCTGTTTCCAAGGGTGTCCATCCTCTACAGCCCTCTCCATTATCCCTGTCCCCGTATGTGGAAAATGGCTTATCCTGCCAGTAGGTGAAAGCTTGAGTCCTCAGTAAAAGCAAGAGCCATGGGGGTGGACAGCTGGGCTTGGATTGGTCCTGAGCAGCCATCTCCTCCAGGAATGTAGATGCTCGGCTGATGCTTCAATGGAGGCATCTAGAGGAATAATGGTTCATCACTGAGGGTGAACAAAGATACAGGGGCCCTTCCACTTTAGCAAGAGTTTGGGGTGGAGAACTATTAGAAAAGTTTTTTAAAAAAAGCAAATAAGTCTCTTCCTCTTGAGTAAGTGCTTCACTCCTGTTTCCTTCCAGGGATCCCTCTTCCCATCGCCTTGCCTTTTGCCTGGAGACATGTGCCTTCCTTCTCCCTACCCAGGCAAAAGGCAAGGAAATGGGAGGGAGCAGCCCTGTGTACAAAGTACACATGTGCCTTTCCCCTCCTTCCTTTGCCTTTTGCTCAGACATGCATGCCTTCCTTCCATGCGTCTGGCCAAAAGGCAAGCTAATGGGGGAGAAGACACGGAGAAGGCGTGTCAGTCCTTCACCCCATTCTCTTGCCTTTTGCATGGGTGCAGAGAAAGAAGGCAGTGTGCCTGGGCAAAAGACAAGGGAACGGGAGGGGGAGAAGGAGGGAAGGCAAGACGGTGCCTCACAAATAATCAGATTCACAGAGGTCAACGCTGCAAACCTGGAGGGAAGACTGTATTGAAATACAGTCTCAGTAAGGGTTGACAGAGAATACCATCCTTTGCCAGGCTTGTTTGGTGAATGCCAACTGAACAAATGGAATAGCTGAGCATCATAGGGGACACGTGGCTGGATTACAGTGAATATGAAAGGGATGTAGGAGTCTGGTAGACCACAAGCTGAGCATGAGTCAGCAGTGTGATGTAGCAGCCAAGAAAGCCAACACAATTCTTGGTTGCATCAATAGCAGTATGGTGTCTAGATCAAGGGAGGTAAGGGTACCACTCTATTCTGCTTTGGTCAGACTTCATCTGGAATCCTGTGTCCAGTTCTGGGCACCTCATTTCAAGAAGGATATGGACAAGCTGGAGCATGTCTAGAGGAGGGTGACCAAAACAGTGAAGAGTCTGGAAGCCATGTCCTGTGAGGAGTGGCTGAGGGAGCTGGGTGTGTTTAGTCTGCAGAAGAGAAGCTTATGATTCTATGAGTTCTGTATATATCTGGTTATTGGTCTTAAACACTACATCATCATCATCATCATCACCACCACCACCACCACCACCACCAAGGTTAGAGTGCCTGGCATTTTTTTCATCACTCCAATCCCACCCCACTTCCAGAACCGATATGTACATTTTTCTAGTTTTTTTTTTTTTTTGGAGGGGGGGTAAGTTTTGTTAACATGAGAACTTAAAAGCTGTCCCACATCAGACCAAGGTGGTGTATTGTTTAGAATCCTGTTTCATATACAGCCTGTATGATTTTTTTTTTCCAGATGTGACATAGAGAACTAAATACAGTGATTTAACTGTGGATGCCTTGTAGGACTTGTAGGTCTAAATGATCAGGGTGGGAACTGTGTGTCCTCAAAGTGTTGTTGCACTGCACCTCCCAGCATGCCTAAACATTGGCTATTCTGCCTAGAACTTATGGGAATCAGACCACATCTGGAAGTCTGTCTCAGATTCCCACCCCTGGGCTAACCTCCATATTAGTTCTAACTGGAGTTGACCCATGGAAATCTATGGGGCTTGCATACTGAGAATTTCCACCGATTCAAGTGGGTCTGTTCTAGTAGGAACTAACATTGGGCTTAACCACCTAAAGATACTAAAGATATGATTGTTATAAGAAGAACTGGGGTGGGGGTTCTTGGGACCTAGGCCATTTCCGCACTAGACTGTTATGGTGCCATTATTCCACTTTCAACGTCCTATGGAATTCTGGAGTTTGCAGTTTAGGTAGGGGTGAGGCCTCACCCCTCGCTAAACTGCAAGCGCCGGGATTCCATAGGATGTTGAAAGTGGAATAATAGCATTATAACCGTCTAGTCCAGAAATGGTCAAAGACTGCAAAAACACAGCAAAGCAACATCTTAATTTCATTCCAGTGCTCATGGAGCAGCCTGCCAGCCCCTGTCATTCAACCTGTAAGCGTCTGACAGCACAGTGAGAGTGATCTTTTAATGATACTCCTGGAAGCTTTCAAAATAACTGTTTACCTATCACAATAAATAGGTCTGAGCAAAGAACAGGAAAATGCAGAGCTGGGAGCTGGCAGTCTTAGCAAGAAAGCCATGTGCTTTTAAGCCTTCTAGTGCTGTATGATGCTCTTAGGCTGCTTGTATCACTTTAGGTGCTATTGTGATTGCAGATAGATAGATAGATAGATAGATAGATAGATAGATAGATAGATAGATAGATAGATAGATGGATGGCCCTGGGTGGGGGGAAGGAATCTCTTTTCTCTCCTTCCAACACCATCCTATTTTTTGATATGCACTCAGCTGCCTCTTGAAGGACCTGAGGTGGCCAGATGGAATAGAATTCACTTTGGCTGATGACTGACCCAAATGCTTGCTTTATCACTGGTAGCTAATGATTCATCTGCCCAGAGATGAATATAATTTCCTTGGCTTGTGGAGGAGCTGCCAATGTTTTTTTCCCCATTTTTGTGTCTCAAAACAATTTGCATTTTTAAAATGCAAATACAGCAGATTCTGCCAGGGGTCTCTGAACTTCACGTGGATGGACAATCTAATTGACTAAGGTCCAGCGTAAGAAGGTGAGGCTGCTCACTAAGTGAGGAAAGGGTTCTGGGATGGAGCCATCAAGATATTTATGTCAGACTGCTGCCTATTCAGAAATTTCCAGGAAGGATTCCAGAAAACAGGCCTTCACTTAAAGAGACACAGCAGTTCTTGCCATTTGGCAGATTTATGTGTCTGGGCAAATGCTTTATCGGAGGTGGTGTGGTGGTTCTCCTGACAGAGGCTTCCGTCCTGGAGCATGACACTGAGGTGTACTGGGATCTGAATTTCATGATCTATGGAATTACTGAGGCCCCTCCCTAAACTGCAAATTGAAGGATTCCATAGGATGTTGATAGTGGAATAATAGCACTATAACAGTCTAATGCGGAAATGGCCTTTGTGTGCCCATTGGCTTGAGCTTTTTTGGGAGATGGGGGGCTTTCTGTCTCCAGACAGGCTGTGCCCCTTGGTGGACAGGCTCAGTAGGAGCCTCTTGCAAAGCAGGAGTGGGCAGAGTGTAGCCCTCAAAATGTGCCCCCTGAAACTCACAAAGCACCCAGATCCCTCATTTTAAAAAAAGCACAGAGGATTTCCCCCAGGACCTCCCGTCCCCATGGCTCAGAACAGCTGTTTGCCCACCAGCCTTTCCACATACCTTGAAAAAGTCCCAGAAGCCAAAAATGTGAAAATTCGCCCAAATCAAAATTGGATACAATTTTGCTCACTTCCTTATTTTGGCTGATTGGAGGCCAACTTTTTTGCTTCTGCGAGGTGTTCAAGGAATGTGAGGGGCTTGGGGTAGTGGGAGGGAAAGTGCCTTTTGCAGTGGGTTTGAAGCTTTCGGAAGGGTCAAAAGGAGAAAAGTATGGAATATGAACATGCACACGTGTGTGTGTGTATCTAGAAATATGTGGGGCTCCGGGAGCTTTGATATACTGATGTAGCCTGCCATGGAGGTATGAAAACAGGCCTCTTATAATTAAGCTGTGATGAAAATAAAACTGATCAAGTGGAAATAGGCCCCTTTGGATCATTAGTTGCCCAACACTGTTTGAAAGATGGGCTGAGAATCATGCCTCCCTTTGGTGCAATCTAGTGACTTCCCCATTTTTATTTTTATTTTTATTTTTTTGCCCCAAAGACACATTTAAAAGAATAGTGCTCTGTACGGCCATTACATCCCCTGGTGTAACAAACAAAAAACCCCAAAACAGCCTGAAAGGTGATGGGAAGTGACCCTTCATCATTTCTTGTTGCCTCAAATCGTGGCCGTGTTAATAACTCAATAACCATTTCCACACTAGACTGTAATAATGCTATCGTTCCACTTTCAACCGCAGGATTCCATAGGAAGTTGAAAGTGGAATAATAGTGCTATAACAGTCTAGTGCAGAAATGGCCCCAGCGGCCCACCCGAGCCAAAGATTGGACAGTGTGGTCCCCTGGGTTCCAGACTAGGCACACCTCAATAGAAACAGGCGGAAATAATTCACTTCCTTTTTTATTTATTAATAAAGAATAATAAATAAAGAATAATGGGGAGGGAATAATCAACAGCCCTGAGCAGTGGTGACTAATGGCTTCCCTCTCAGTGGAACAGTGAATCCACTCTGGGTTTTAGCCTGAACTTTAAAGATGCTGGCCAGGTGCTGAACCCTCCCCCAAGATAGGTTTGGCATTTTAGATGGCTTCTTCAGTGTTCAGAATAAAGTCCAGAGCAGATTAACGCCCCACATAGGAGCCACCAGTCTTTTTTCTGACCAGTTTGCAACGGGCTCTGTCCCAAGCATGAAAAAAAGGTGACACAGTCAATCCCTTGCCCTGTTGCTGTGGTGCTGTGGTGTGTGGGTGGGTGTTTTAAGAGATGGGATGGCAGTCAAGTGGCCCTGCCACTTAAAGCTGTCAGGCCATGGTGATGCCTGCTGGGGAGAAAACCTTTAAAAGGGCCTCCAAAACACAGGAGCCGTGGCAGTTACCATCATTTTCACAGCAGTCCCCCAAGTAAGTGATGGTTTTCTCCAGCTCAAGTGTCACCTTCTTGTTTCTGGATTGGTGAGAGGTGATTTTCCTCTCTCTCCAGGCCCCATCCGTCTGAAGCTCCTACCTGCTGCTTCATCTTGAGAGCTCCAGGGTGGGAAATCCACAGCCTTCAGAGCTCGGCCTTATACCTTGGAAACCTCAGGCTATTTCTGCACTATGCTGTTATAGTGCTATTATTCCACTTTCAACATCCTGGGGTTCACAGTTTAGGGAGGGGCATTTGGGCCCCCAGTTCTGGGCACCACAGTTCAGGAAGGATATTGACAAGCTGGAACATGTGCAGAGGAGGGAAACCAAAATAGTAAAAGATCTTGAAGTCATGCCCTATGAGGAGAGGCTTAGGGAACTAGGTATGTTTAGCCTGACAGAAAGAAGACATAAAAGGAGACATCATAGCCATGTTTGAGTATTTGAAGGGATGTCATGTTGAAGATGGAGCAAGCTTGTTTTCTGCTGCTCCAGTGACTAGGACATGGAGCAATGGGTTCAAACTATAGAAAAGAGATTTCACTGAAACCTCAGGAAGAACTTCCTGTCAGTCAGAGCCATTTGATAGTGGAATATGTTGCCTGAGAGTGTGGTGGAGTCTCCTTCTTTGGAGGCTTTTAAGCAGAGGCTGGATGGCCATTTGCTGGGGGTGCTATGAGTGTTTTTATTCTTTCATGGCAGGGGGTTGGACTGGATGGCCGTTGTGGTCTCTTCCAATGCTACTTTTCTATGATTCTAAACCCAGAGCACATCCACCACCAGACTGGCATGAGCACCACCTGCTGAAGTGACACAGACCTCTGGTGGGAGTAATCTGTTCCTCTCTCACTAGATCAGGCTTCAGGGAGAGAAACTAAAAAGAGAAAGAGGAGTGAGAGGAAGAGGAGGAGAGAGAAAGACAGAAGGAGGAAGGAAAAAACATGATCCAGCTGCCTTTGGTTCTGGCCCTGTTATTGCTGTCATGTAGCCACCATACCAGGGTCGTAGGAAGGCATTGCCCAGGAAGAGAATTCTGCCCCTTCACTCCCCAGATTCCTAGCATTGCAGCAGTTTAAAAATTCAGTTAAACATTTTGAAATGCAATTACAGCATCCTCAGAAACAGGACCAGCAAAGTGACCAGGGGAATGAGAATACAACAAAGTTCTAGCTGTGAGCAATTTTTAATATCTCACTGTCTTCAAGGCTAAAAGTTTGGGGGCTGAAGGAAAATTTCCTAGGGTGCAGAGTTCTTATTTGGAGAGAAAAACCCCTCCTCCTGTGTAGCCGTGTCCCCTTCAGACAGGTTGTTGTGAATATTGGCACTTGGGAAATGGGTCTGAATTTCTCCTATAATGGTACAATAGTGTTGTTAGGAACAAAGGCAGTGCGCTCCAGAATTTCGATATGAAACGGGTTGAGTGATCTGAACGTGTGCCAGTAGTTCAGTTTGTGGACCTGGAGAAGCTGTTATCATGGTAGGATAATTGACTGTGGAAAGTCATCCACTATAGCAAGGTGAAGTACAGGGCACTTAACATATCAATGAGGTCAATTATATGGTTATGGCAACTGCCTGAGCGCCATTATTATCCTCGGTTGCTCTGCTTAACCTCTCCTGATGAAAGATCCTTCAAAAATAATTAAACCAAAGCATTGATCTTTCAGGTTTTTTGTTTTTTTTTTAAATGGCAATGTTCTATCTCCAATAGTCAAGCACCATAGGATAATAACTAGCTGATTGCCTACCTGGCAAACTAGACATAATTCCTTTTCATTCCCACCATCGTTCTGACTCTAACTGGTTTCTTTCCATCATGGGTATCTCAAGACAGCTTTAACTTTAAGGACTTCCTGCAGCGATGAAGTTTGACCTGAGGTCCTTGAGTGAAATATGTCTACTGCATTTGGTAGGCTTAGGGATTTTGAATCCAACATCAGGTTGTTCAGGTATGTAAATCCTGACCTCATAGAATCATAGAGTTAGAAGTGGTCCTATGGGTGGTCATGTCCAACTCCCCTACTCAATGAAGGATCTTCAGAAAGAGTGTCCCCAGCAGGTAGCTGTCCAGCCTCTTTTTGAAGACATCCAGGGCATTTCTGCACTAGCTTATTATAGTGCTATTATTCCACTTATAACATCCTATGGAATCCTGGGGTTTGCAGTTTTGGACAGGCCTCAAAGGCACATTCTGTTGTGGAATGGATGCTGATTGGGCAGGTGCTTTTTTTGCTCCTACTCCTCCCCTCTGGGACAAATCTCCTTTCTCATGGTGGTGACTGGAAGTAGCTATAATGTCAGAACTCAGCTCTCTGCTCTTCTCCATCTGAGGGGCAAATACTGGTAGAGACCCTAGTTTTTTTCCCCCTCGGGTGGGAGCTCTGCAGCAAAATGGAAAGGGGATCTCTGGGTGGGGTGGGGATTATTCATAGTTTTTTTTTTCTGCTTTCACAAGGGTTCTGTGCCCTGAACCCTTGCAAATGTGAAGGGTCCACTGTACTGCTTGATTGTTTGTTGTGCAAGCCTATTGTATTGTGCTTGCTGTGTGTTTAGTGTCAGAACAGTAAAAGGGGAAAGGAAAAGTTTTGGGCAAAGTATATTTTGTACAATATATTTGTACATTTTGTACAAATTGTAGCAACCACAAGTGGGAGGAAATCATTTGGGATCTTACCTGCAAGCTAGAGGTGAGATCTCGCAGGTTAGAGAATCCTCAAGGTGATTTCTCACCATGCTGATTCTTGATTAGAACCCTGGGAATGGAACAATTTCTTCAAATCTTTAATAAGAATTCGTAGGACTCACCCACACACATCCGGATTCTGGAAGTTATGGGAGAAAGTACAGACCACTTGTGTGGAATTTTATTGTGAGTAGTATGGAAACCTGTCCAGTAGGCTCAGCTAAGAATTTTGCTTCAAACTCTGAATTTTCGTAGCATGTCTGAGCAATCTTTTTAAAGAGCCTTGGCAGCCAAACAAAAAACTGATGATGAAAGTCTTGCCCACATTTGTAGACTACAGCACAATTGCTAAATGCAAGGAATCCTTCAAGAAATAAAACAAAGATGCTACTAAAAGCTGTGCTTGTCAGTTCTCAGACAATGAAGATTTTAGAGAGAAAAGAGCTTTTCTGGGATAAAAAATGGTCTGGGGCTGTTGCTGAAATCTGTAAGTGAATTCTTCTCCTACTTTTTATGGCTGTTCTCTTTACTCTTCCCATTTTTAAAAAATTGTTGTAATGGGACTTGGAACCTCTGATTGAGTGTAATGGCAATTAAATTAACAGTTACAATCTGGATTTCTTTTGGAGCACTTCAGACCTGAGTAAGATGGGAACTGATTCAAAATTTCTCAGAAGACATTTTAAAATAGTATTTCTAAAAATTTTCTTCTTCTTTCTCCTCTTTATAGAATGTTTAATGGAGGAGGGGAGCTGACTGTTATTCCCTAAGCCCTGTGCCCCAGAATGATCTGATCCACATTGTTTTTCCATCGTCAGGAAGAGAAGGAATTTAGATTAAAAAAAAAAACAAAACTCAAGAAAACACAAAAGAGAGGTAGAGGGCTTTGAGAGGGCTTTTCACTCTTAGAAGTCTAGCCTTCTATCACTATTCATTCAGCCATATCCACAGAGCTGAATTAGTGTTCTGGCATTATTTTGTTTTTGGACAAGTTCACAATTATGAACTGGAAGCTAAAGCATGACCTTCTCACGCTGGGTACAGCAGCATCAGTTGAATCTGGCCATTCCCGATGAGTGAGAATTTAATATGTCTTATTGTTGGGTTATTGCCTTGTGCTTTGTATTGGGCAGCCTTTGAAGAGGACTCAGAAACATCAGCTGGTCCAAAGAGCTGCAGCCAGATTGGTAACTGGGGTTAGCTACAGGGACACATAACTACCTTGTTGCAGCAGCTACGCTGGCTGGCAGTCCATTTTGGAGCATAGTTCCAAGTGCTGATTTAGACTTGCAAAGCTCTATATGGCTTAGATGCAGGTTATTTGAAGGACAGTATTGTCATGCCCCTGTTTCAAGACCCTTCCCAATAGCCACATCCTAGAGACATGAGAGGGACAGTACTTATGGCAGCCAGTGTAGGTGGGAAAGGGAGAGCCCAGAATTCTGGCGGCATTTATATAAAGAAGGACTTGTTAATTAGGCCACAGCTGGATAGGACTCTGAGTCTATATAACAAGAGGCCAGAATAGGCCCTTTTCGCACGTTACCCATTTGCGCGGCTGGGGGGGGGCGTCTCGCACAAAAAGCCTCAGCAGGAACGCTGCCACTTCCCTGCTGCTTGAGTTCCACAGTGCTTCCTGGTTGCGTGAGCGTCGCCCCTTCCAACCGCAGCGCAACCTGGGAATTGTAGGCTAACGCTGCGGCAGGAAGTGTGACCGGCCTGGCTCCTGACGCACCGCACAGCAGGTAGGTGCATTCGGACCCTGGGAGCATTGCACTACTGCGCACCATTTTCAGTTTAAAGCTGAAAATAAAAAGGTGTGTGTCCGCTCTGCGTCCGGCTCTTGAGCATCACGTAAATGGGAATGCGTCGTGCGGACCGCACAAGGGGCCCTCTCGCAAAAGAAACTGCATGCGAAGAGGGCCTAGGAGGAAGCTGTTGGAGCCAACTGATCATATTGGTGGATGCAGCCCAGCTTACTCCTGAATTCCTTGCTCGTGCCCCTAGAACCCTTGACCTTTGCCTCAACTATGGATTTTGCCGTTGAGCTCTCTCTGTCTCTCTCTGTCTCTGTCTCTGTCTCTGTCTCTCTCTCTCTCTCTCTCTCTCTCTGGACTTATGGTAAACTTGGACTCTGTGTCTCTAAACCTACTGAGAACTTGGACTACAAAACAAATAAAGACAAACTTTGCTTGCTAGTTCCTGATAACAGGCTAGTTAGACAGCTGGAAGCCTTGGCTGGCTGCCGGCACAGGACAAGTATTTCCCCCAGAGAGGTATAATGGTTTGAGCATTGGACTGTGACCTTGGAGACCATGAAAACTCACTGGATGACCTCGGGTGCATCACATACTCTCAGCCCCAGAAAACCCTGTGATAGGTTTGCCTTTGGGTCATTGTAAGTTGGAAAACGTTTGAAGACATACAGCAAGAACAGAGATTTCCCCTTCGCACGTGTTTTGAGAGCTTCTGGGGAGACCCTTTGTGCTGCTCCAGCAGTCTTACAGGTCTGTCTGATAGAAACATGGGAGAAGACCTTCTTGGTGGCTTTCCCAAGGTCTGGAACTCCCTTCCCAAAGAGGGTAGCTTGGCACCCCCTTCCTGCCATAGACTAGAGAAGACTTTGCTTGTTTTTGAAAACTGAAAATACAGGGTGCTTTCCCCATTAGCAATATGTTATTGTCTATTGGATGTTTTGTTCTTAATAGTTATGTTTTGTTTTTCATTTTATTGAGTTTAATTTTATCTCTCACAAGATTGTGAATTTTTATCTGTATTTGTTTTAATTTTTGTGAGCTTCCTTGAGTCCTGAACTGGAGAAAAAATCTGATCCCAATAAATAAAATAAAATAAAAATGTTTCCTCCCCCAAAATAAGATCTGATCTGTAAATGTAAATGTCTTCATCAGCAAGACAAAGGAAAATCCCCTGGAGATGAATAACAGAGTTTGGATAAGTTAGCAACTCCAAAAATTCTCCAAACAGCATGCTCACATGAACACTATAATTTGGATCTTCCATTTATTTATTTAAAAGACATACAAGCTACTATTCAGGATAATTGGTCCCAAGGCATCCATCATTTTTTTAAAAAAATGACAACAAAACATGTATAAGAATGAAAAAGGGCAAATAACTATTAAAACTGGAGAACAAAATATGCATAATGACATTCCATAAATTCCTACTGGCCAAGCTAAACAGGGGAGTTTTAAAGGGCTGTCTTGAAAGCGTGTAAACCTGGTCAACTGGAAAAACATTCCAGACATTAGGGGCCACTATCAAGAAGACTCCTTTGCCCACTAGACTAATTGCTCTTACAGGAGAGCACATAGGTAAAATACGGTCAGGACTATGGTCAGTTTTTTTTGGTAGAGCAAAAGTAAGGTTCTAGGAAAAAATGTTGCAGTCCTGCATTCAATTCTTGCTGAATGTCATCTGGATTTATTTTGTGTGTGCAGACTCTGGTTTGCCTTCTTGGCCTATGCAGAATCTATGATGGGTTAGGTGCAAGTTTCATTGCAAACCCACTGGTCATGGTGGCTGACGAGTCTCAAACAAAGCAGACCTGCTAATCTATTCCAAGGTTTTCATGGGGAAATTTAGAGGCCATTCCAGTGTATTATATGAGACTGCAAACACTTTGGATCAATAACGTTCTCTTCTATGAAAAATGAAAGGGAACGAAAATTGATGGTAGATTGATTTGAAATGCCTGACACCGACTACCAACTGAGGAGAGTAGCTTGTAAACAGCATTTTGTGTGCCTGCCAATGAATTAAGCTAAACTGTGTGAGGATGATTGAAATATATTTTGCAACGTACATCTCCATGTTAACTATTGTTTACAAAATTTAGAAGAGGAGGGAACCCTAAGGAGTGAGAAATGGAGCTGTCTTCAAAGTTGTAAGACAACTATTAATCATCATTTGGGATCTGGAAGTGGCTGGGGTGGGTGAAGGCCACTAATATGTCCACTGTATGCCAACATATTTCAGAGCAGCAATATGAGATGCTGTCTCAGTGGCTTGGGAACTGGAAAATGAGTGGTATTAGAGTAGGGAATAATGCTCAGCAGGCTAATGTGCTTATGCGGGACATGCAACAATGAAAGCAAAGTTAGGGATTATTGCAATAAGGTAAACTCTTTTCCATCCTTCCCGAACAAGACTAAACTAGTTTTATAAGCTCCTAGAATCTTTCATCATTGGCCATGCTGACTGGAGCTTCTGGGAAATGAAGTCCAATAATACCAGCAGAACCAAAGTTGGGAGCCAGTGCTTGAGAAGGTTAGGAACTGCACTTGCTCTGAGACTTCAGCTTTTGCTCTGAGATTCAGTTGGTTGTTTCCTATTTTGGACAATAACCCTGTCACCCCCATATATTTATGGGGATTGTGCTCTTGTTGACTGCTGGCTCTATTTGCAGCAGAACACCTATTTTCACAATGTTAGCACAGGAGCAGAATTTCCTGTTCACCCCTTTTATGGGAAAAATGGAGACTGGATCTGTGAGCGACAGACTCAGCAGAGGTGTGCATTAAATCTCTTGCATGCCCTACTGACTTTCCACAATAACCATTGTAAGCACCATTAAAGTTACATGCTTGAAAAGTTTCTTTGTTGTATTTAAAGATACATTCCAAATATATATTTTGGTTTCCTAATTGGAAACTTCTAATTGGAAGAGAGTTTCAGGTAGAACAGTAGTATGGGATGGTGTCTCACTACCATCTTGGTCAGAAAAGAAACAGAGAAAGAGAAAGTCAGAAGGAAAAGTTACTGTGTGGCCACCAACACCTTGGAGTTGCTGAGGTCACAAGGGTTGGATGCTTAGTTCCATGGATCACCAATGACCCTGCATTGCTGTCTCTAATTTGAGCAAAGGGAAAGCCTGGAAGACTGTGTGAAATATGTTTAGAGTCATGCATGAAGCCCTATATCTGGATGGGAACTAGAAGCTAATTATCTCCTAGACCTACACGTGGAATACATCCTCCCAGAGCAAGTCCAAATGCCACCGTTTTCCTCTGCAATGCTTCTCCAAATGGCAACATGAATTAATGTCCCGTCACTTCTTGCCACCATCTTGAGAAGGTACACACAGGAAGATGGAGGTATTTGGGACAGTACTGGATTCTGAGGTGCTGGTGAGAATGAAATAGGGTATTTTTACACACTTTTATGATTTTGGAGGGCTGTCTGTATGATTTGGGGCAAAACTTACCAAAAACTTTGCTGAATTTTTCCAAACCTGAGGGGGGACTGTTGAGGGCCTTCAGAGGCTGCAAAGTAAAATTGGGGCTATAAAAGTGAGGTCTGGGGGCAACATGGAGCCCACCAGCTGCACTTTGCCCAACCTTGCCCAATGCTGTGTCAGGACTTTCATTACATCTACTATATAAAAGTCAACGTTTGTCTGCGAGTTTGTCTGTTTGTCTGCGTCGGCGTATGATTGGCTGTGTGAGGCGAGAAGACCTTATATGATTGGCTGGCTGTGTAGAGTCCATGGAATCCTGGGGTTGGCCGTTCAGGGAGGGGCCCTTAGAATTCTCAGCCAGAGAGCTCAGGCTGTTTGCTATGGAGACGAGGCCTACCATCGATAAGGATGCCAGAAAACATTTGGGAGGCATATGTGAGAAAAATTAAAGTGACATACATGGCATAGTTACAAGGTCTTCTTGCCTCACACAGTAGATTGTATGGATTCCATATGTGAGGAATCTTAAAGTTGAAATTTGAAACAAAAAATGCTTCCAGAAAAATGTAAAGCCATTGCACAAATTCAACAGAAAGCAAAAAAATAAATAAAATCAAAAGCCAGTATATCAATGTCAGCAGAGAACACAGACTGGATTGGAGACTAAGGGGAAAAGTTACAGATACTGGAATAGGCTGATTGCTATGGAGACAAGGCCTAGCAGCAAGGAGTAGGACAGTGTATTCCCTCAGAAACCCAACCTCTGTATGTTAACAACTAGAAATATAGATTGGATTGGGAATGACGGGGATAAGTTGCAGGTACTGGAATAGGCCTGTTGCTATGGAGACAATGCCTAGCAGCAAGGAGGAGGACAGCGTACTCCCTCAGGAACCCAAACTGTGTATGTAAATAACTCTGAATACAGATTGCATTGGGAAACATGGAGCAAAGTTACAGGAAATGGAGAAGACAGTGTGGTGAGTTCTTAAAAGGAAAATTAAAACCCCAAGCAAGGCCAGGTAAATACGCTAGTTAACAATAAAAGGAGCCGGGGCATAAAGAAAATGTTTGTTTGGAATAGTGCTTCCAACAGTTAGGGTACCTGTAAAGGAAAGGTACACATGATAAGAGCTGGTTGAATGTATATAACATGTGAGAATGTCCCAGAAAGAGGACTATACTGTCCTGTTCCACCTGCTCCAGGAATTCGTTATTTTTATGTGTTCTTCCACAACTTGAAAGCACGCGTTAAGTAGGTTACCTGCGGCCTTTAAGCTGTAAGTGGTCTCTGGCCTAATTTCAAACTGCAAGGGATTCACTCAGCCTTCTGGCAAAAATGATACCTCTGGGGGAGAGAAAGAAAGAGAAGGGGTGATGAAGAGAGAGGGTGGAAGGAAAGTGGGGGACTGGGAATGTAAGAGGCGGGGGGGGGGCTTGAGAGGTTGTGGTTGATGATTTACTCTCTTTTGACTCTGCCCATGCTGGCCTTGTATCTGTCCAGCCTTGGTACGATGGAAAAATTTCCCCCAGAAAAGTGTGTGTCGTGGTAGAATAAGTTCTCAGCCTCTGATTCAAAGCTAGCTGGTCCGTTCCCACTCTGTCTGAACGTCTTCAAAATCTGATGAATGAAATACCACTGGAGTTTCACCTGTCACTTTTTTCTGAACAAAGATGGGTATACTCAGCAGTGCATTTCAAGATGCTCTCAGATGCCTTTCTGCTTCATCGTTCTGTAATAAGAAGTGGAGGGGGAGGAATCCAGAGACATAATATGGTGTAGTCTTTATTATGTTTCCTATTAGAAACGGCTAATGATCGATGGGTTTGGCCTTTGCCTCGCTGTGCTTTGTTGTAGCAGAAAAGAAGCCCGGCAAATGAATGGTGGTACAGATCGCCGGCTGGGAGATCAGGTTCTTCCAGAGCTCTGCTAAACAGAAAGGTGACAGGGCATCTGTATTTCCTTGCAGCGGTGCATGCCTTTAACTAGAAGCAAGCTATGAAGGCCCTGTGACGACTCAGTCTTGCTAATTAACTCCAGCTATCATTAGCATTTGCCCACAATGTCCTTCCTGCCAGAAGGACCAGGCTTTGGGGGAAGGGAGAAGCAGGCTTTTAATCAGCTGTGGCAAGACTCCCCTTGTAATTCGATCCCTTCAAGTGGTTCCAGTTCTTTAGTTTTCTGTAATATGACTATGAGAGGAGTTCTGATTGTGGAATGTATGCAGGTGGGGTAGAAGGAAGGGGGAAGAGCCATAATTCAGTGGGGAACACACATTCTGTTGGCCTTATATGGAAGCCGCCAGCTTGGAATCAGCATCAAAAACCATTTTAAGTGAATAGAAAGTATTTATTAGGAAAAGTATGCAGTTTCTAGATACAGGAGATCTTCGGTCTGGAAGCCATGAAGCCCTATGAGGAGCAGCTTAGGGAGCTGGGGATGTTTAGTCTGTAGAAGAGGAGGTTAAGAGGGGGCATGATACCCTGTTTAAATATTTGAAGGGATGTCATATTGAAGATGGAGCAAGCTTGTTTTCTGCTGCTCCAGAGACCAGGACAAGGAGCAATGGATTCAAGCTGCAGGAAAAGAGATTCCACTTGAATCTCAGGAAGAACTTCCTGATGGTCAGAGCTGTCCAGCAGTAGAATATTCTGCCTCAATGGAGTGTGGTGGAATCTCCTTCTTTGGAGGTTTTTAAGCAGAGGCTGGATGGCCATCTGGTGGAACGCTTTGATGGGTGTTCCTGCATAGCATCAGGTTGGACTCGATGACCCAACTCTATGATTGTACGATTTATCTGCTGGGTTGCTCTTGGGTCTCTTCTCTATTGCTAACTGAAACATCAGCAAAAACCTATTCAACCAATTACATAGTATAAAATTAACTAGGCCTAGCCATGCTACACAACTGGAATGCACTGTTGTGCATCAAACTGTGCAGCAGATGGCATGGCCATGCACTTTTCCACTGCACAACTGTTACACCTACTTCCTATCCAATTCACAGGGCTTCTGAAACCCTCGACAAGTTGCCTTTCTTCTGTAATTTTCAACCGGCTGCTTTTGAAAAGTGCTCAGAAATTACGATTGGACCAAAGACCTACAGCCAGGTTGTATCGGTTCTACTTGATTGATGTATCATTCTGTTAAAAAGCAAAGTAGATCCCACAAGTTTAGTCAGCCCAGGTTATTTGAAGGCCATGGAAATCCAGAGGGTGACTTTGGGTGCACAGAATCATAGAGTTGGAAGAGACCCCAGAATCATAGAGTTGGAAAAGGGGCCATCCAGTCTAACACCTGCCGAGCAGGAAACCACATTAAAGCACTCCCAACTGATGGCCATTCAGCCTCTGCTTAAAAACCTCTGAAGAAGGAGACTCCACCACACTCCCAGGCAGTGTTTTCCACTATTGAACTACTCTTACTGTCAGGAAGTTTTTCCTGAGGTTCAGGTGGAATCTTTTTTCCTGTAGTTTGAATCCATTGCTCTTTGTCCTAGTTTCTGGAGCAGCAGAAAACAAGCCTGCTCCCTCCTTGACATGACATCCCTTCAAATATTTTCTCCTTCTCTTCTCTTCTCTTCTCTTCTCTTCTCTTGACATGAAATCCCTTCTCTTCTGCAGACTAAACATCCCCAGCCCTCTAAGCTGCTCCTCAAAAGGCATGGCTTCCAGCCTTCACCATTTTGGTCACCCTGCTCTGGACACGTTCTAGTTTGTCAATATCCTTCTTGAAATGAATTAGCCAGAACTGGACACAGTATTCCAGATGAGGTCTGGAATCCTGTGTCCAGTTCTGGACACCTCATTTCAAGAAGGATATTGACAAGCTAGACCGTGTCCAGAGGAGGGCAACTAAAATGGTCTGGAAGCCATGCCCAATAGGGGGGAAAATGGGGGCTAGATATGTTTAGTCTGCAGAAGAGAAGATTAGGAGGAGACATGATAGCCATGTTTAAATATTTGGAAGGATGTCATATTGAAGAGAGAACAGGCTTGTTTTCTGCTGCTCCAGAAACCTAGGCCCTTTCCGCATCCTACCTTTTCTCAGCGCTGGGGTGTGGTGATAGCACGAGCAGCCTCTTGTGAGAGGCTCTTGCTTCCCTGCTTCTTCAGCTCCGCATAAGCTTCCCGCTCATGCGAGAGCCCCACTTCTTCTTTTTGCAGTGCAGCCTGGGACCTTCCCAGGCTGCACTGAGACAGGAAGTGCAACCGGCCCAGCTCCCGAGGCCCCACCCACCAGGTAAGTGCGCGCGGGGCCTGGGAGCGCAACATTTTTGGCTGACAGCCAAAAATGCAAAGGTGCGCGATCATTGCCTGCTGGCTCCTGGAGCCATGTGCGATTGCAAGGGCATCATGCAGATCACTCCTTGCAATCGCACGAGGCTCCAGGCCCTCTTTTGCACAGCAGATGCCATGTGAAAAGGGCCCAAGACAAAGAGTAATGGATTCAAGCTACAGGAAAAGAGATTCCACCTGAACCTCAGGAAGAACTTCCTGATGGTCAGAGGAGTGAGGCAGTGGAATATACCACCTCAATAGAGTGTGGTGGAGTCTCCTTCTTTGGAGGTCTTTAAGCAGAGGCTGAATGGCCATCTGTCGGGAGTGCTTTGATGTGGGTTCCTGCATGGCAGAAGGGGGTTTGACTGGATGGCCCCTGGGGGTCTCCTCCAACTCTATGATTCTATAATTCCTTCAGCATGATTCTGTGGTCCATTTCTGCTGGAAGTGGACCATAGAATCGTACCAAAGGACCTAGAGATTCCTCAAGACAACATTTCTATAGGCATTGCAAGATCCTCTAGTGGGCCTCTATGGCCCATTTCCACCAGAGACCAACCATGAATTGCACTGGAGGACCTAGAGTGTCCTAGAGAAGTGTTCTCATGTTAAAAAAAAATAGCATGTGCAATTTTTATTTTTATTTGTGATTTTTCCACTTTTGCAGGGGTCTTGTACCCTAACCGCTGTGGAAGTGGAAGGCTGACTGTGTTCATTAAAAGAAGAAGATCTTTTAACCTTGGTGATGAAACCAAATCTATTTTTTCTTCATAGACAATGGCTGCACATGAAAAGCATCTCAGCCATCTATGAATAGCCTAGTTGTCCCATTTCCCATCCATTTTTGAAAGTCATGTGATGCAGCATTAGAAGACTGACCTCTTTACAAGAGCTCCCTGTAAAAACCTCAGTAGTATCTCTCCTGTCCTTCAATATTTTCTAATTGCTTTGTTAAAAAAAAAAAGAAAGCAATACTCCTCTTTTTATGAGTTTCAGTTTAATGACTTGAACACATTCATTATTAGTTCATTACAGTTCAGTGGAAGTGAGGCCTCCTGAGTTGAGAAGCCCATTTCCTGTACTAATTTGGCCTCAATTTAAATGCAATCATATGGCTTTTAATCTCACAGAAGTGTGATGTGTGTGTGTGTAAAACAAGAGCAAGAGGAGCAGGGTTAGGGAGATGCTATTGTAAAAAGTTGGAAGGTGTGGGAAGACAAGCTGTTTACCCAAAAATCTGTGAAGGGCAGCCTTCCCCTCTAAAATATGGGACAAGTCAGAGAACCTCTGCTTTGTAGGACCTGGAGTCTGAGAGGGGTCTGTGCTCTGTCTTGTCCCTTCTACATGCAGAAAACCCAAAGTTAGAACATCCCCAGAAGAGGGGTGGTTGGTTGTGTTTCCATGCCACCAAGATCCTCTTCCTTCAGAGTGAAAGCTCAAAATCTTAGACAAAGGGAGTTGGTCTTGCAGTGTTATTTGCACGGATCCTGGAAGGAAGGCAGAAGAAGACTGGGATACATGCTAGTGCAGCTGACTTCTGACTGTGCAAATGGGTGGGAAGGTAATCTGAACACATGGAACCAGGAAATGGGTAAAACTTAGTTATCTAAGCCTATTTCCACATGAGGGGAGGAGCAGTTCACTGTGTGTCAAAAGTGGTGTTTTATACTCTGATTCAGAAACTGTGCTATCTGCACCCTCTCCAATTTAACACCATATTAAAACGGAGAACAGCAGTTGTTGCATCCACAACAGCAGGTCCCTGGCTACTCTCATTCCCTTCCCTCACCCCACCCTGCCATCACTGGTTGGTCTGTTTAAAAAACAAAACAAAACACATTTTAAACAAATTTCTGCATTGGTATGTTTGTGTGTAGGCATGTATGTTCGTTGATACGTGGAAAAAACGCGTCTTAATGGTCCATTACCAGATCCACTCTCTTCCTGCTGTCCCTTTAATGCAGTGGTTCTCAACCTGTGGGTCCCCAGATGTGTTTGGACTTCAGCTCCCAGAAGCCCCAGCCACTATGGTCAATGCTCAGGGCTTCTGGGAGCTGAAGTTTTTGAACATCTGGGGACCCACAGGTTGAGAACCACTGCTTTAATGCATGAAGTCAATAATGGCGGCAGCCTGTCCTTTGATGGGTGGAGAGAGATAGGGACGGAAACGACGGAAGAAACAGCCTGGGAAAGCCCGTAGCCGGTCACTTCTGCACTGTGAATCGATAATACACTTCTGCCTTTGAGGCCCCTCCCTAAACTGCAAACCCGAGGATTCCATAGGATGTTGAAAGTGGAATAATAGCACTATAACAGTCTAGTGTGGAAATGGCCTTAGAGTAAGTGGTGACTGATGGCTTTTAGGTCAGTGGGGCAATGGATATGCCCTGTGGCTTCATCTGGACTTTAAAGGAACTGTTCAAGGTGCTTGACCTGTTTTGTGATTCCCTCATTGGGTGCATTTGAGTAGACACACACCTTCCTTGACAGATCTGCCCTGGTTCCAAACGGCTCAGGTCAAAACTGTCAGCCACAGAGTGTAGATGAACAACTTCAGGTTCCGTGAGACAAGTGAAATGTTAATGCTGCTACACAGGCCTGGGAAAGGAAAGGTTGGTCGCTGGTTATACTCAACAGAGGCAGTAATATAAGCCTAGCCAAGAGTCTCCATTCTGGGAATCCATCCTGGAAATGAGGTAAGTGAAGACAGGGGAGCAAAATAGCTATGGAATTGTTGGCCAGAGAGGAAAAAAGGTTTAGGAGCAGTGACACAGGTTTTCTAGAAAACTGGAAAATTTCCCAGTGTTCTAAATTGACTTGGAAGTGGACTTAGTGTATTTATCATTTCTTCTGCCTCTGGGGTTCATGCTGTGACTGCTGATGCACCATGTAGACAAAATACAGAATTTATTTTCTATTGTTCTATTTCTGTATTTGTATATGGTGTAGCATGCTAGTGGTTTGAATGGTGAACTGTAGCTCTGGGTTCAAATACCTGCTCAGCTGTGGAAACCCACTGAATGACCTTGGGCAAGTCACACTGCCTCAGCCAGAAAAGAAGTCAAAAGCACCCCCCCCCACACACACACAAATTTTGCCAAGAAAACCCAGCAATAGGGTTACTGTTACTTAGAAATAACTGGAAGGTACACAGCAGCAGCAACTAATTTTTTTCATAGAAAAAATGAGACTATATAGACTGCCATCCAACACACCAGCCTTTCCCAGTCTTTGATTTCCATGTTATTGGAGAAGCCCCTGCATCCCTAATGATTGGCTGAAGATGATGGGAAATCTAGTCACCACTTCATTTTGCAGTGGAAAATTCCATAAATTTCCTTATCACCATAAATTTGGTGATATCAAATTATCAATGACTTGGATGAGAGAATAGAGGGCATGCTTAGCAAATTTGCAGATGACACTGTTACCCTGTTTTCTGGGGGTCCCGGGAGGGACACCTATATGCGCTCTCAATTAATTAAGTTTGGGGAAATTAGCTAGAGCACAAGTTAGCAATGCGAGAGGCAGGGGAACACAGCGGAATCTTTTACCCAATGTCTACAGGGTCAGGCCAAGCCAAGGAGCACACCAAGTTATAAGAATAATTGAGATTTTATTAAATGCAGACACACAGTGTATGCAACACACACAATCACACAAGTAACTAAGGAAAATAAAGGTTGGAGTGGTATAGAGGGATTTTAAGAGGGATTGGTGAATTGGGTGATATGAAACCTGTCCTGAAGCCTGGAAGAATAGAGAGCAATGCTGGGGTTCGATGTGGCTCAGCATGTGGAGCTGAGGGGAAGCTCGCCAAGCAAAGCGGTAGCAAGGCGGTCTGGAACTCGGGAGCGATCCGAAGAAGGTCTTGGAATCAGGGGTTTTATAGGGAGAAATGTAATTGCAGGCTATTCCGTACTTGGGGAAACCATGAATTTCAGGCGCAAGACAAAGCTTTGGAAAGGTCAAAATTTAGCATGATTGTGTTAGGTCTGAATTGACAAAGAAATAGACAGTATGCAAATGCTCAGTGCTTGGCAGTTGAGTATCCAGCTTGCCAAGTTACCTGCTCGGGGCAGGGAGTCCTTTGTAAGCAGCGTGCATACATAATGAGGGTGTTTGCAGAGAGGTCTCCTAAAGCAGCGATCTGGCTATTTCTGGCCTGCCTGCATTGTTTTGGGATATTGCAGCGTTTGATGGCCGAGTCTAGTTCTGTGCTTGTCCGGGGGCCTCACAAACACGTGGAGAGGGGTGGTGGAAGAGAGCCAAATTATTGATATCAAAATGATATCTTTATGCTATCTCCAAGGAGGCCTAACCTGCAGTAACAACACCAAATTAGGAGGGATAGCTAATCCCCCAGAGGACAGGATCAGAATTCAAAATGACATTGATGGATTAGAGAGCAGGGCCAAAACTAACAAAATGAATTTTAGCAGGGAACAATGTAGGGTGCTACACTTAGAAAGAAAGAGTGAAATGCACATGTATAGGATAGGTGATACCTGGCTTGAAAACAGTACATGTGAAAGGGATCTAGGAGTCTTAGTGGACCATAAGCTGAACATGAGTCAACAGTGTGATGCAGAAGCTAAAAAAGCCAATGTGATTCTGGACTGCATCAACAGGAGTATAATGCTGAGATCAAGGGAAGCACTTTATTCTGCTTTGGTTAGGCCTCACCTGGAATAGTGTGTCTAGTTCTTGGCAACCCCAGTTCAGGAAGGATATTGACAAGCTGGAATGTGTCCAGAGGAGGGCCACCAAAATGGTGCAGGGTCTGAAGCCATGAAGCCCTATGAGGAGTGGCTGAGGGAGCTGGGGATGTTTAGTCTGCAGAAGAGAAGCTTAAGAGGGGACACGATAGCCATGTTTAAATATCTGAAAGGGTGTCATGTCAAGGAGAAAGCAGGCTTGTTTTCCACTGCTCTGGATTATGTGACCCTAGTGACTCCCATCAGCCCTAACCAATATAGTGAATGGTGAGGAATGCTGGGAATTTCACTCCAGCATTATCAGGAGGGCCACATGATTCCCAACCCTGTATTACCAGGAAGATTTATAAATGGGGAGGGTCCTCTTCACTGAGAGAGTTGTTGCCACCGACGCTCCTGCAGAACTGCTATCGCTTTGCAAATTGTACATGTGTGAACAATCTCATTTTTGCTGTCATCCTCCATTTTTTCCCATTTCCCCAGGGCATTTCCTGGGAGAAAGAAATACAAATATCTGCATTTTTGTTGATAGAGTGCCAGCAGTAAAGCCATTTCCAGAGACAGATTATTTTTGCTGTTCCCCTCAGTAAGGATGCAGCCAGGGGTTGGAGTCATGAGTGGGGGAGTTAGAGAGATTTGAAAAGAATCTTTCATATTGCCAGTGCTGTGGACATCATGAGTAGGAAACAATGCAAAGCACAAGGAAGATATTTCTCCCATCCAAGGGAATGTTTTAGCATTAAATTAATCCCTCCCCGCAAACACACTCATCCTGTTTTAATGGGAAAACGCTTTGGCTCCTGAGTCAGCCTAACAGGTGCCCATTTGCATTTAGATGGAGCCATTCAAAAAGGCTGGAACATGCTTGGAGGCCTGAGATGGTTTTTGACAATTGAATCCATATGACCTTAATAAGTTGTTTTGCATGGGAGTCTGGGTTGAAACCAGTTCTCTTCAGCCTAAAATATATTGCACGAGAGAGGGGATTTATTCCCCCTGCTTCTCTCTTTGTATTTGAGCCGCCACTTTCTGTCCATGACAAAGTAGAGAATCACAAGACAATTATTTATCCCACACTCTTAACCATATTTCCACGCTATACTCTTATAGTGTGATTATTCCATTCTCAACATCCTATGGAATCCTGGGGTTTGCAGTTTAGGGAAGGGCTGGCTGGCTGAATAATCACGCTATAAGAATGTAGTGAGGAAATGGCCCATGTTCCTGCTATTTGCGCTGTCCAGTGTCTCCAGGAATGTTTGCAGAGACACAAACCAGGGACACACTGTACTATCACTTGGGCTCATGGGTTGGCTGCACATATGGCTGCTTAATGCAAAGCTTCAAGGCTACAGTGACACATACTTTGATTACATCTTGGTTAGACTACTGTAATACACTCTGCTTGGGGGCTGCCCTTGGAAACTGTTCAGAAACTGCAGCGGGTTCAGAACACGGCATCTGGAATGCTGACTGGGGCCAGTTACAAGGAGCACATAACTAATTCCCTTGTTAAAACAGCTTCACTGGCTACTTCTTGGTTTCCAGGGACAATTCAAAGTGCTGGTCATGACCTATAAAGCTCTGTACCTCTTAGATCCAGGCAGTCTGAAAGACTGTTATCTGCCAGAGCTTTACATTCCTCTAGCCAAGGCTTTCTCTCAGTCCCAGTACCGTCCCAGGAGTTCCTAGTGAGGACACAAGAGAGAACCTTTTCAGTGGCTGCTCGCACCCTCTGGAACTCCCTTTGGCCTCCTTCTTGCTCTCCAGCAGGCAAAAACATTCTTATTTGAGCAGGCTTTTAATGTATAAGCAGGTGGACTTTTTAATTGTCATTTTTTAAAATAAAAAAGTAGGTTTTTATAATTTTATGTGTCTTTTGATGTTCTTAATTGTTTAAATGCTTTATTAATGTTTTTAACCTTTTGGAATCCATCTTGGCTCCCACTCCGGGAGAAAGGCAGCATATAAATTTAATCAATCAATCAATCAATAGCCAAGCAAGCCTTATTGGAATCTAGACTTAAGGATGGAAAACCTGTTGTCCTCTGCGTATTGCATGACTCTGACTCTTATCAAACTTGATAAGGTTTCTCTCTACTGCATCATCTAAGTCCTTTCTAAAAATGTTGAAGAGTAATGGCCGTAAGACAGAACGCTGAGACACTCCACTTGAGACCTCCTTCTTGTTTGGAGTACTGCCATTGGTGACAATTCTGGGGCTTTCCACACTATATTGTTATAGTGCTATTATTCCACTTTCAACATCCTGTAGAATTCTGAGGTTTATAGCTTACTGAAGACAAAGAGCTCTCTGGCTGAATATGCTAAAGGGCCCTCCTTAAACTGCAAACCCCAGGATAGGAAGTTGAAAGTGGAATAATAGCACTATAACAGCAGAGAGCGGAAATGGCCTCTTTTCCAACCAATTATGTACCCACCTATTCCATACTTAATCAGTTTGGTAATCAAAATCTCATGGGGCTTGAAATCCAGATAAATTACACTTGGAGCATTCCCATCTATTAACCTAGTGACTTGATCCAAAAAAGACATGAGATTAATTTGCGAGGATGCTATCTTGGCAAACCTGTTTCCTACTGATCACTGCATTATATGCAAAGGCAAATTCACTGGTACAGAAATTCAAGTGAGTGATGAGACTAGACCAGTCAGGAGCATTTGGGATTGGGATCTATGGCCATTTTCGCCTTAAGCTGTTATAGCACTATAGCACTTTCAACATCCTATGGAGTCCTGTGATTTGCAGTTTAAGAAGGGGCATTTAGAATTCTCAGCCAGAGAGCTCTTTGGCCTCAGTGAACTACAAAACCCAGAATTCCACTGGATGTGTAAAGTGGGATAATAGCACTATAACAATGTAGTGAAGAAATGGCCTGTCTTCCACTTCAGAAAAAACAATCTGCATAGGCCATAATGGCATTACGCTTGCTACAGCAATGGGCAAATCTGTGCATTTCATCTTTTTTCCATAATTGAGTTGGGTCTTTTTTAAAAAAATATATATGTAAAAGTATCATTTTGTTTGCGCACGTGTTATGTACAGAGAAAGAAAAGCTCTTTCCCTTCTCCTACTATAATAATGATTCCTTCAAAGCAGTAATACTAAACAGTGGCCATAATCTTTTTAGCATAAATGTTAGATTTGAATAATAATGGAGTGATTCTTAATTTTCATACACATTCCTGTTAATAATTAAATCTGTTTAACATGAGTTTTTAAACTAAAAGCTTATGATGGTTATTTAAAACATCCCTTTTTTTAAAAAAAAAAGCCTGCTGTATTACTAGAAAGATTTATTAATATTCTCAAGAATTTTGAACAGTTATTTTAAGAGGGTCTTGCTTTTAGCAGATATGTGTTTTGCACAAATTGAATTTAGGCCGTCAGTGACTTTTTTTAAAATGAATATTCACAGACTCTTCAGCATGAAATTAAATCTAGTTACGCTGAATGATTCTGGTTTATTTGGAGGGAAGACTTTTTCCTCGGCTCTGGGAGGCATTTAAGTGATATCAGAAACATCTTTAGGCACTCAGCTGGGATGGAGCAACCTTCAGAGTTGAAAGACTGCCTCCTATCCACAGCAGCTCCCCTGAAAATGTCATAAATATTGGAGCCATTTATATATCAGTTCTAGTTTGCTGCACTTCCCAACAAATTTCTAATTTTCCCTTCTGGGATTTGGGATGATATCATTTAAGAAATAATTGCAGGGATACAACCAGGGCTGGGAACTGTTTTGTTGTTCTTTTTGCTTGTAAAGCACTGTGTACAGTGAGCAGTCGCATAGGAAGGTGGGGGGACAATTCGCCCCGGGCGGCAATGCTTCTGGGGTGGCTCAGCCTGTAGCCACGCCCCCGCATGCCCAGGCCATGCCCGTGCCACACCCCTGCGTGCTGCAGCCACGCCCCTGTGCACAGTGGCCACGCCCCTCACACTGAAGCCCCTCCCACACACACACACACTCCAAGCTCTGTCACTGACAGTGATGGAATTGTTGTTGTTGTTATTAATTGGTTATATCATATTTTGTATCCCAGACAATGCTGGGGTGAACCTTCCCCACTCAGCTCATAATTGGGACTTTGCTTTTTCTTATTTTTTTGTTTGTTTGTTTGTTTGTTCCTTCCTCCCCTCCCTGAAAAAATCATCCACAAGAAATCAGTCAGCGCTTGAAAGGTGGCGTGGGAAGATGAGCTATCAGAGGGCTCTTAGGTTAGTAAGTCCTTAATTTTTTTTAATTTTTTTTATTTTTTAAAAATTGATTTATGACACTAACAATCTAATTTACAATCATTTGGGACTTTTTAAAAAATTAATTGTAAGAAAAGAAAAAACAAATATATATATATAACGTGATAAACAAAAAAGTGAAGAAAAAAACAGGTTACAACAAAAAAATGCTTACATTTCTATTTCTCTCCAAATCTATTTACATAATCATAGAATCATAGAAATGTAGAGTTGGAAGAGACCCCAGGGGCCATCCTCAGTCCAACCCTCTTCTGCCATGCAGGAACACCCTCAAAGCACTCCCGACAGATGGCCATCAAGCCTCTGCTTAAAAACCTCCAAGGAAGGAGGAGACTCCACCACACTCCATGGAGGCAGCATATTCCACTGCCGGACAGCCCTGACTGTCAGGAAGTTCTTCCTGAGGTTCCGGTGGAATCTCCTTTCCTGCAGCTTGAATCCGTTGCTCCTTGTCCTGGTCTCTGGAGCAGCAGAAAACAAGCCCTCTCCCTCCTCTACGTGGCATCCCTTCAAATATTTAAACATGGCTATCATGTCCCCTCTTGATATTACTCATTCAAACTTCTTATAAATCATACTGATTATACATTTTGGTTATATATATCTGAATCTCATTCTCATTATACCCATTGTTGTTATTTATTCCCATAATTAACATTTTTAAAAATACACTATTAATAATTTCATTCTTATTACTATCCTTTTCAAACTAAATTTAACCTATTACTATTGCTGAGTGTACCCCATCCTCAGAGCCTATTGTACATCATATTATTCCACCTTCCAAAATTGTAAGTCTTCTTGTGGAAGTGTGACATCTTTCTCTTTTGCTAACACTTTTTCCACAAATATCTTCCATATTGCTTCAAAATCAGTCCCTTTCACAATCATTTGGAACTTTGTTTCTTATATATATCTTTTTAATAGTACTTGATGTTGTTTTAGTGGGGATGGGTTTCTAATGACTTATGACTTGGATTTGCAACATGAAACTAACATATTACAAATCCCAGGATTCCATAGGTTGCTGCCATGGCAGTTAAAGTGGAATATAGTGCTATAGCTATGCAGTTTGAAAGTCCCCAAGGCAGGGCTTTCCAAACAGTGTGCTGTGACACGTTAGTGTGTCACCTGAAGCGTGTAGGTGAGTAGCCTACAATCTTGGAAATGTATGTTATTATTTATAAATCATATATTTTTAAAAAATATATGAAAATTTTTATGAGATATGTTGTATCTCCATACATTTAGATATTACAGTTTAGGTATGTATCTGTATCCCTTATAAGGGGTTAGTTTAACTTCCGGTTTGCTAGTGCAACTGAATTACTGCGTCGCAAAACGATGCATGTCTAAAAACTGTGTCGCCAACATGAAAAGGTTGGAAAGCGCTGCCCCCAGGTGTTATAGGGAAACAGACCTCTGTTTTAACTTGGCACCTCAGTTCCGAAAAGTTTGGGAGATGCAGATCTGTGTGGTACCTTGCTTTCAAACAATTGAATTGTAAATCTTTTGTGAGCTGAAAAGGCCATCTACACTTTTGGCCACCCTGTTCGAAGACAAGAAAATTGTGATGAGAAGGCAAACAATTTTGGACAAGCTGGGATTCTTTAGGAAGGAATTGTCTAAGATTGTGGCATGAGAAGGAGAAAAGGGCACTGGACTTTGATAACTGACAGCTCTTTCTTGCAAGAATCTCACCAATACTCTGCAGTCACAGAGTTTATGGGAACGGATTGTGTCAGATGGTTGAAATTACATAATCAGTTGTTTCCTCTGGCATCCCTTCCTTTGCTTACTAGATTTAGTTGTATTAGTAACAGATCCTGTTTTAACTGTAATTGGGTAAGCCACCTTGGAGAGCCACTGCAGTGTAGTGGTTTGAGAGTTGGAAATTACCCTGGAGACCACTCTCACCCATGACCCCAAATGCTCCCAGTTAAGCATTAAATGGAAGGCAGGCAGTCTGAGTAACTGCAGAAAAGGCAGATCATTTTCTGGAACCATTTCGAGGTGGAAGTGGATCCCAGGATTACTGTCTGCCTTCACTGTAGCCAGCAAATGAGCAGGAGTAAGTTACTAGGGCACTGCCCATGCACTTTAACACCAACAAAGACTGAGAACTTCCAGCCGATTGTGATAGATGATGGCTCAGAGGTCGATGAGCAATTGATGGTGTCAGAAACAAAGTCAAACTATCTTGGAAATACCCCCATCAGCTCAAAAACAAGCTGAGACAGAGTTGTTGCAACCAGTGCCAGAAGGAGAGGGGACCAGCAATGATTTAGAGGAATGAGATCCACCTTTGCCTCCCAGCCTTCAATCACAGAGGAGACTAAAACAAACAGCTCAGAGGGAAGCTGTTTGTGCAAGGTTAAGTAAATAGAACAATGATGAGTAACACTTGTTTTTGTCAGCTTTATAAGTCTGTCGGTGTGGCTTGCTGTTTGCTTGTAGCAAACCGCTACTCAAGCTCTCATGACCCTTGTGTTCCAGCTCTCTTGACTCTTTTGGACTGACCTTCGGCATTCTGAACCTTTTGGATTTGACCTTGACTTTGGCTCAGCTCAGCATTTCTATTTGATTGCTTGCATCAGACACCCCCCATTGCCTCCTCCTCTTGGACAGGTACTATCACCCTCCTTCCTTTGCCAGCAGAAAGACATGGGCCAGGAGATGAACTCTGACACAGATAGAGCAGAGGCAAGAACAAAGGCATCGGCAGGACGAGTGTTTCTCTGTTGGTGCTTTTGAACCTCTCAGCAGCATTTGATACCATTAACCATGATATCCTTCTAACACCTGAGGGGTTTGATAAGTGGGGGCACTGTACTTCAGTGGTTCTGGTCCTGTCTCTCAGGTATGTTCCAGATGGTAGTGCCTGGGCAGACCTGCTTCTCAAACAATGTGCCAATGTGCCAAGAGATTAGAGAGATTAGAGAGCTGGGTCAAAGCTAACAAAATGAATTTCAACAGAGAGAAATGTAAGGTCCTACACCTAGGCAGAAAAAAAGAAAGTCACAAATATAGGATGAGGGACACGTGGCTGGATAACAGTACATGTGAAAGGGATCTAGGAGTCTTGGTGGACCACAAGCTGAACATGAGTGAGCAGTGTGATGCAACAGCTAAGAAAGCCAGCGCAATTCTTGATTGCATCAATAGGAGTATGGTGTCTAGACTGAAGGAGGTAATGGTACCACTCTATTCTGCATTGGTCAGACCTCACCTGTGTCCAGCTCTGGGCACCTCATTTCAAGAAGGATATTGACAAGCTGGAATATGTCCAGAGGAAGGTGACCAAAATGGTGAAGAGTCTGGAAGCCATGCCCTATGTGGAACGGTTTAGGGAGCTGGGGATGTTTAGTCTGCAGAAGAGAAGGTTGAGAGGCGACATGATAGTCATATTTAAGTATTTGAAAGGATGTCTTGTCGAGGAGGGAGCAGGGTTGTTTTCCACTGCTCCAGAGACTAGGACAAGGAGCAATGGATTCAAGCTGCAAGAAAGGAGATTCCACTTAAAATTCAGGAAGAACTTCCTGATGGTCAGAGCTGTTCAGCAGTGGAATATACTGCCTCAGAGTGTGGTGGAGTCTCTTTCTTTGGAGGTTTTTAAGCAGAGGCTGGATGGCCATCTGTTGGGAGTGCTTTGATGTGTTTTCCTGCATAGCAGGCGGTTGGACTTGATGTCCCCTGGGATCTCTGCCAACTCTATGATTCTATGATTCTACCCCCAATGTTATTTCTACATGAAACTTCTGGGAGTAATTATCTGGAGGCATGCCAATGTATCAGTATGCCAGTGACACCCAAATACACTTCCCCATGACTGCAAAAATAACATCAACTAAGGTTGATTGTGTGTCTCCTTTGAATGAAGAGATAATGAACTGGGTGAGGAAAAAGAAACTGAAACTGAATGCAGACAAGATGGAAGTGTTTACTGTTAAGGGTCCTAACCTGGGGTTGGAGGTGTGTCAACCAGTCCTAGATGAGATTACATTCCCACTGAAAGACTGCATTTGCAGATTAGGGGCAGTTGTGGATCCATCACTCCAAATGATACAACAGTCAGGAGTGCTTTCTGTCAGCTTTGGCTGATACACCAGCTGTGACACTTCCTAGAGCTGGAAGATCTAAAGATGCTGGTGCACACAAGGCTGGACTTTTGCACTGTACTGTACATTGGGCCACCTCTGTACCAAGTTCGGAAACTTCGATTAGTGCAAAATATGGCAGCCAGATTACTGGTACATCTATGAGTGATTGTATCACATTATATTAAAATCACTTTGCCTACAATTTGAAGGCACACAACAGCAACAAACCACTGGATGGCATTTAGTTTGCAGGCAAGGTACGAAGTGTTGCTTGTTGTTTTTGAAGATTGGTCTGGGACCAGATTACTTATAGTATCACTTTCTCCTATATAATCATAGAATCACAGAGCTGAAAGATACCGCAAGGGCCATCTAGTCCAACCCCTGCCATGCAGGAATACACAAAGCATTCCCAAAGGATGGCCATCCAACCTGTTTAAAAACCTCCAAAGAAGGAGACTCCACCATGCTCCCAGGCAGTGTATTCCACTGTCAGGAAGTTCTTCCTAGTATTTAGGTGGAATCTCTTTTCCTGAAGTTTGAAGCCATTGCTCTGTGTCCTAATCTCTGGAGCAGCAGAAACAAGCTTGCTCCATCCTCCATCAAATATTTAAACATAGTTATCATGGCACCTTTTTACCTTCTCTTTTCATCAGGCTAAACATGCTTTACTCCCTAAGCTGCTCCTCATAGGTCATGGTTTCCAGGGCTTTTACCATTTTGATCACCCTCCCCTGGACACATTTCAGCTTGTCAACATCCTTCCTGAACAGTGGTGCCCAGAACTAGTCACAGTATTTCAGATGAGGTCTGACCAAAACAGAAGAAAGTGGTACTGTTACTTTTCTTAACCTGGACACTGTACTCCTGTAGAAGCAGCCTAGAAATAAAGATGATGATGATGATGATATGATGATGATGATGATGATGAAGAAGAAGAAGAAGAGAATCCCCTGGCAGTAGCTCTCAGTGCCTCCTCCCCCCAAGATGCTTATGTAGGTAGCTCTGGAAGACATGGGGTGAGAAAGCTATGGGGATGGGAGATAGAGGTTGTTAATTCAGACACAGATGACCAATACATAAGTGGGGGGCAAAGGGGTTTATCAGGGCAACATGTCAGGAACTGAAATCACACACACAAATCTAACAGTGCTAATACTGCTGCATTCCTGGCTTTGTTTCTCTAACAGTCTCTGGTTCCCATCCTTGGTTACAAGCAAGCAGCTAATTAACCACTACTATATGTCCCATACTGAAATATGGAGGGCTACCTGACACAACCTCACAATTTGGACTGTGGTAAAGCATTATCCTTGCACTCCCTATGGCATGTCATGGAAAACCAGTTAGATTTCTGGAAGGATAAAGCAAAGTAGCTTCTCCTCAATAACTTGTATCGTTATCCTATGTCTTAGCTTGACTCTAACAGACTTAATCAATACTCATAAAAAAGTATCAGGACAAAAGCAGTATGAGTTGCCAAGACTGAGCAGTCAGCAGCTTTTTTTTTTTTTAAACACCAAAATTTACAGATGTCTGGCACATAGCTACCTGTCTGAAATTTGGCTGAATTGCTCCTGTCTTTAAAGTGAACTGTGTCTCTAGATTTTATGCAGATATGCAAAAAACTAAAAATGTTATAGCTGTTTATGCTTTCTGAATGCAGGTCAATGAAAGAATACTGGTGATCCAGGTTCTTCAGTCTCTGTTCAGATGTGGGTTCCAAATTAGATTGCACTGGGTCCAAATCACCAAATCGAGCTCCAAACTGAATTGAGAGCCATGTTGCAAAGCTCTAGATTCTAGTAAGTTTCCCACAAATCTTTCCAGGAAGCTCAGAAACCTGAACTGATTATGGTAGGAGCCTAGGAGAGCTGGTCTCTTGGATATTACAGGAGACAAGTGAAATCAATGTAATGAATGCTGGTATAACTACACTCCTAGGCCATTTCTGCACAAGGACACAGTGTCCACTTTCAACGTCCTATGGAATTCTGGGGTTTGCAGTTTAGGGAGAGGCCCATGATGTTGAAAGTGGAATAACAGCAATATAACAGTCTAGTACAAAAATGGCCCTAGAAATGCAAAGCTGGCATATAGGTTCTTCCCAGTGAAGTGAAGCAACAACGAAGAGGAGCAGAAGAAGTGGGCTTCTTTCTGTGTTGCTGTAAAGAGCTGTTTTGAGAGACAAATATTTCTGCTAATGTTCCCTATATAACTCTCACTGTGAAAACAACCCACCCACTTTCCTTGAGCTCTTGGGGTCGAGTAAGCATGTCCTGTGATCTATGGTTGAGACTTTACAATACAAGAGCTGTGTGCAGTCTTTCCCTGCTGATGTACTCCACAAAGAGTTGTCACCCTGGTGATGGAGTGTGGTGTGGGAAATGGGCTCCCTTCGAAATACATCACCGGAGCAATAGCAGGTTGAATTATGACCTGCCTGCACTGTGGGTACAGAAAGCAGCAGACAATGTATTCATGGCAAGTTGGTGTCAATCAATGATCATCTTTACTTTCTCTGCAGGGAACCAGAGAGAGCAATGGGCAGAAACATTCAGGAACTGCTCGAGGAGTCTGGGGGGTTGACATCCAGGTCCCAACTCAGTAGAATGAGCAGGAGAGACTTTAAACACAGTAGGGCTTGCTTATGCAACTACCATCATTAGTATGATTCTCCTAACTGTGCTGCCAAATCATCAGAAGCCATCCGGGCAGTGAACGGAAAGATTTTGCTCTCAGCCTTGGAGATTAAGAGAATAGAGACAGGAAACATTTTGCAAATCTTTAAAGGATTTGGAAATCCCTTTCCTGCTGTATCTGGAAAACCCCAACAATCTGTGTGGATTTACCTTCGTTAATAGCCTATGCATGGATGCCCTTTAGTTTTGTTCAGGCTGCATTTGGCAAATTCTTGAATATTAGAGAAACAATGTAGTAGAAACTGGCCACGTGATACGCTTCTTGGTGGGAGAATGGGATCCTTTGAGGAGAGGCCAAAATAGACATCCCCCTACCCCAATGTTTGATATTGTAAATTCTGAAAAGACAGTTTAGCCCCAAGTTTCTTAACGCAATTACCCCAGTGTCCTATTTGTGGAATACACAAGTATAAAGCTGGCTGGAGGGAATATTACATTGATATATAAGCTTTTTCATTCATTTTGTTTCCTCCCTTGTGGAAAGAGATACTCAATATCTCCTTCCACTGGGCCTTCAGCAACATGGGGCTGCTGAACTGCATCTCTGCATCTGTTTGTCTGTCTGTCTGTCTACTTTGGGACATAGATTTTAGGTGCTGTGTCGTTCTAGTGGCAGCTGGTGGCTTCTATCTCAGTGGAGTGGTGAATGCAGTCCAGGTTTTAGTCTGAACTTTGAGGAACTATCCAAGGGGTTCAACCTTCTTATGGGTAGGGCTCAGTACAAGCTGGAATGTGTCTGGAGGAGGGTGAGCAAAATGGTGAAGGGTCTAGAAAACATGCCCTATGAGGAGTGGCTTAGGGAGCTAGCTATGTTTAGCCTGATGAAAAGATGTTTAAGAGGAGATATAATAGCCATGTTGTTACTGCGGCCCAGGCCTACCTGGAGATAGCACTTGATATCGTTTTGATATCAAACCATTCAGCTTTCCTCTGCCACCCCGCTCCACGTGTTTGCGAGGCCACCAGACAAGCATGTAAACAGGCACGGGCCATAATTGCTAGACATTCCATTCCCCACCTAGGCAGGCCAAACTGAGCCGGATCATTGCTTCAGGGACCTCTCCGGCAAACACCCTTTTGCTTATGTGCGATACTAACAAAGTCTCCTCTGCCCCAAGCAGGTAGCCGCACAAAACCGTGCCAAGCACTCTGTATTTGCATACTGGCTACACTATTGTTAATTCGGCTCTAAGTCAATCATGCTAAATTCTGACCTTTCCAAAGCTTTGTCCTGCTCCTAAATCACGTTGTTCTCACCAAGTAAGGTATGGCCTGCAGTCACAACTCACCCTATAAAAACCTCTGGTTCCGAGACCTTCCTCGAACCGCTCAGATCGCTCCTGAGTTCCATCCCACCTTGCTGCCGCTTTGTCTGGCGAGCCGTCCCCTGAGTCCCACATACTGAGACTCCATATCCACAAAATCAACCTTCAGACCTCTCCAGGACTACGAGACAGGTGTCGTATCACCCATTCCCCTCTGAAAATTCCTATTTTCCCATTCTTTACTTAGCTGTGTGATTCTGGTGTCTTTACTGTTCGTTTGTCTTTTAATAAAACATCGTTTTTGCTGTTTTAAACTGTCTGACTGCTTGACTGACCTGACCCCGTAGACGCTGGGTTGCAAGATCCTGCTATGTTATCCTGCCTCTTGCTAGCTTTAGTGAGTGCTCCAGCTAATTTCCCCCAAAGTTGTGTTATGGTGTTTTGTTATTTGGGCGCCCCTCCCGGGACCTCCAGAGAACAGGGTAACAATGTTTAAATATTTGAAATGATGTCATGTTGAAGATGAAGCAAGCTTGTTTTCTGCTGCTCCTGAGACTAGGGCCATTTCCGGCTGGCCTCTCCCGGAACTGCAAACCCCAGGATTCCATAGGAGGTTGAAAGTGGAATCATCGCGCTATAACAGACTCATGCAGAAATGGTCCAGGACACGGAGCAAAGACTCCAAACTACAGCAAAAGAAATTTCACCTAAACATCTCTCGAAACTGCAAATCCCAAGATGCCTTAGGATGTTGAAAGTGGAATAATAGCACTATAACAGTTAGTGTGGTAATGACTTTAGTCTGTGCTTTTTGAATGCCTGGGTGGGACAGTGGCAGCAGTGGTTCTTTAGTGCTTCCCCTCAAAGGAGCGTTAAGAGAGTCGAGGGGTCGGTGCTTCTTCTGGGACAGATTAAGCACTTGTCTTTCACCATTCTACTCAGAGAAAGAGGATGGTTGCTTTTTTGATGAGAGTTAATAATGTACCTTAACTTTTATTTAAAGAAAGAGGAAGAAGAACCATTCCCTTGAATGACCCAAGGCCTTTTTGAATGTATGGATAGGAAAATGACAGCTGTGGCAGCCAGAGGTGACTGGTCCTCTGAGGCAGTGCTGTTGCTTTCCCCTCCCCATGGAATGACCCTCGACTTCTTCAAGGGTCATATGAAAATCCATAATTTTTGCCTCCAAACCTGCCCTTGACTTATGCGTGAGGCTGACTTATACACAAGTATACATGGTGAATATCAAACTAGAGTTGCCAACATTTCACTGCAAGCCTGACAGACTGAGGCCAAAGCAGACGTAAAGACATGGGCTGGAATTGCTTTGATGCAGTGTGCAAACGTGTTCACTTTTTCCCAGATTGTGCAGCCTCTGCAAGGGAAAGAAGACAAAATCTGCTGTCTCTGAGCTGCTGCTATTTCCACTTCCATACTGGCCTCATAACCATGGCACCCATATCCTTCTTCCTCCTTCTACTGGTTACATGGGTGTCATATTGCAACCACAGGATTCTGGCCATAGCTTGCACCTATGATTCTCCCATTTTTCCTGTAAAGTAAGCACGGGGGTCGTAATATGGACCAGGACCCCAGCCTGGGCATGGGACACTTTTATCTTCCCCACTCCAGGCTCTGAGCCCAGCCCAGATAAGTGGGAGGCACCTCCACCTGCCATTTATATTGCAAAATCTACTAAGTGAATCACTAATTTGCAGTGTAAGGGGGAAGTGTCATTTTCTAAGCTGAGACTGTAGCAACTGGGTTCAGGTTCCTCACCCTATTTGTGCGGGGGTTCTGATTGTTATCAGTCCCCCTATACTTTAGAATCAAAAGGAAACACATTATATCTGGCCATTTCTACACTACACTGTTATAGTGGTATTATTCCATTTTTACCATCCTATGGAATCTTGGGGTTTGCAGTTTAGGGAGGTGCCTTTAAAATTCTCATCCAGAGAACTCTTTGGCCTCAGTAAACTACAAACCCCAGAATTCCACAGGATGTTGAAAGTGGAATAATAGCACTATAACAGTGTTGTGCGGACATGGCCTCTGCTTTTGCTCTGGGAAGTGAGTTGGGCCTTCCTGGCAATAGGGCCAGCCAACCTATGGGATCTGTCATCTTTCTCCAAGAGGCAATCCATGCCTGTCAGCCTGCACAAAAGAAGGATCTCAGCCATCATATGCTCCTGCCTTTCACCGCACAACCCTCCATCCCATGGTCTGCCCTCTCCCTGGTTTCTCATGCTTTAATTAATGCCGAGGAGAACTATGTGCTCCTATGGTCCTTTCTCAGATCAGGAGATGCAGGCAGCCAGAGCAAAGGAGAGGTGAAGGATAGAAGGAAGATAGAAAGAAGAGCATGCACCGCCTCCTTCACTAGCTCTAAATGATGAAGTAAGCTGAAACACATCCCAGAAGAAATTCAGAAGGAGGCTTCATGTATGTCAGGAATGAGACAAAAAAACAGACGTCTCTTTTCACATATTGAGAATTGTTGTAGTTGCATGCCTTCAAGTGTTTCTGTCTTACGATGACCCTAAGATGAATTGATCACAGGGTTTTCTTGGCAACATTTGTTCAGAGAGGGCTTGCTCTTGCCTTCCTCTGAAGCTGAGAGGGTGTGATTCGCCCAAGGTCACCCAGTGGGTTTCCATGGCTGAGCAGAGACTTGAACCATGTTCTCCCAGTATCTTAGTCCAACCACTATGTCACATTGCCTCTGTGAAAAGAGGAAAACTTTGGGGAAATGGGGGAATAGATTTTGGTAAAATGCTAGTGTCTGTGACCTGCATTGCTTAGACCTCATCTGGAATCCTGTGTCTAGTTCTGGCCACCTAAGTTCAAGAAGGATATCGACAAGCTGGAACATGTCCAGAGGAAAGCGACCAAAATGGTGAAGGGTCTGGAAGCCATGAAGCCCTTTGAGGAGCAGTTTAGGGAGCTGGGTATGTTTAGTCTGCAGAAGAGAAGGTTAAGAGAGGACACGATAGCCATGTTTAAATATTTGAAGGAATGTCATGTCAAGGAGGGAGCGGGCTTGTTTTCCACTGCTCCAGAGACTAGGACAAGGAGCAATGGATTCAAGGTGCAGGAAAGGAGATTCCACCTGAACATGGTCAGAGCTGTTTGTCAGCGGAATCTTCTGCCTCTATGGAGTGTGGTTGAGTCTCCTTCTTTGGAGGTTTTTAAGCAGAGGCTGGATGGCCATCTGTTGGGAATGCTTTGATGAGTGTTCCTGCATAGCAGGGGGTTGGGCGGGATGGCCCCTGGGGTCTCTTCTGACTTTATGATTCTATGATCATACCCTGATACATTGGCCAGAGAGTGACAGCAGACTTTGGACACTGGTTATTTTCTCTGAAGCCATTACTTCTCTCACATGTCCTAAATACCGTAAAGCTCATCATGCAATTTTGTTCACAATGGGAGATCAGTTGCTTTTCTCATTGGCTTGGTCAAAATGATTTGTAACCCTTGCACGCCCTTTGGTTTGTCTGCCAAGGATCCCCTATCTTGGATCTGCCCTTGAGTGAGAGATGACACACAATATCCTCTGCCGCTTTGATACATTGTGCTGTGGTTTTTGTGCCACTCTGGAGGGAAGAGACCCTTCCGTGTTCCATCCAATTATGTTAAATGTACTTCGACATACCCTGCTTGACATTATCTTTTCTTTCCGAAGGAGAACAGAATGGCCCTTTATCGACACCAGGGCACATCTCTCATTAAGACATCATTTGCCTCTCTCCAGCAGAGCAGAAACAGTGAGTCTATGGGATGTCCTAATAAGGTATGATAATGGGAGATGGGAAGGGAAGGATTAACAAGGATGTAGTCCTGATATTATTCTTCTTTCTGGTCTATCAGGCCTGCTTCTCCGGAGATATGTAGTGCCCAGGATTCATGTGTGTTTCAGTGATTAGGAAGAGTACCTCTGTGACTCAAGGATAATAGCTGTATTTGATGAAATGCCTGTAAAGGATTGTTACTCTTCAGGGCATGAGTATTCATTAGTGCTTCGTTGCAATATTTTTACTGTATTGTTTTACCCAGTGAATACAGTTAGCCCTGCACATTTGCTAGGGTTAGGGGTGCAGGGTCTTCATCAAAGTGGAAAAATCACAAATGCCAAAATGTGTGTGTTTTGTCTGGGGGAGGGGAGTTGAGGCATGGTGGGGAAAACAGGCACCCAGGGTCCCAACCAGGGCCATTTCCGCACAAGACTGTTATAGTGCGATGATTCCACTTTCAACCTCCTATGGAATCCTGGGGTTTGCAGTTTCGGGAGGGGCCAGCTGGCCTCTCCCTAAACTGCAAACCCCAGGATTCCATAGGAGGCTGAAAGTGGAATCATCGCACTATAACAGTCTCGTGCGGAAGTGGCCCCAGTCGGGGAAGAAGAGGGAAGGAGAGGTCAGCCCAGCAACCCTGTACTTCCTCTCTTTTGCCCATCTCCTTCATTGGGTGTCTGGGGGCATCAGAAGAGGATTTGTGGTGCTGAAAAGTCAAGCTATGAGGCAGCAGCTGGTGGAAGAGAAAGAGGACTAAAGGCAGGTTTTTAAAGTGTTGAACAGCCTGATCTGAGCTACTGAGAGGGAAGGTTCCCTAGAAAAGAAGTACCTCTGTTGGAGAGGCAGAGGTTGAAAAAACTTGCAAATTATCAAATCTGTGAAAGTCAAACCTGCAAATGTGGAGGGCTGACTGTATATATAATTGTGTTTTCATCTTTATGTTTCCATGTTTTTAGTTTTGTGTTGCTTTAGCCTTGTTGTAAGCTGCTTTGGGTCCCATACTAGGAGAAAGGCAAGTTACAAATTAAATAAAATAAAACGAGAAGAAGAACAAGAAGAAAGCATATACTGTACACAGTATTACAGTAGTATATCTACATGATTTCAGAGGTAGAATCATGAAATCCTTTGCATGTTGGACTGCAGTTCCCAGTATTCCCCACAATTGGCTATATTGGCTTTGTCTGCTGGAACTTGCAGTCCAACAACTTCTGAAGGGCCACACGGTTCACATCCTAGAACAAGTAGCTACTCCCAGAAGGAAGCCTTGCTTAACAAGGCCTGAAAATAACACCAATTTTTTTAAAAAAAATTTGGATGTCCAGGGAGCATTGGGGGACATCAGGGTCTGTAAAAGAGGGCTTCTCTGGTCCATGCTGCTTGATGACCTCATCCCAATGTACATTATAGACTGCACTTTGATGCTACTAAACTAGGCCATTTCTGCACTGCACTGTTATAGTGCTGTTATTCCGCTTTCAACCTCCTCTGGAATCCTTGGGTTTGCAGTTTAGGGAGGGGCCTTGAGAATTCTCAGCCAGAGAGCTCTTTGGCCTCAGTAAACTACAAACCCCAGAATTCCACAGGAGGTTGAAAGTGGAATAGTAGCACAGGATAGGGTGGAAATGGCCATCGTGGTGATTCGTTCTTACACAGTCCTGGGATTTCTGGTTTGATGAGGTAACTGAAATTCTCTGCTAGAGAGCTGAATTGCACAGCCCTGGACTAGAGCACTAGAGCTCTAGAAGATAATAGAGAATGCTACAGTTTTAGTATGAGAGATGAGCAAGGCATGGATACAATTTTTTCTTAAGGGGCAGAGAAGAGGTCCCTGTTGCACGCAGCAAAGTAGCTTTCCCAATTTTCACTTGTAGCTCATGTCTCAGCTAAACAATATGGAACAATATGCCTCCCTGGATTAGATCTGAGCAGAGCTGTTCAAGCTTTGTTTGTTTCTAGAAATAGGACAGAAAGGGTGGATGTGGAAGGACCAGCACAGAGTATAACATCTTGTGCTTCAGGAAGCACAGTTCAATCCCTATGATGCCTCCCACCTCGGCACCGTGAGACTTCCCTGCCCTTTCCTATAACGGTTGAGGAGCTTCCCTCATTACTGGCAGCCTCCTGTGTTCATGGATCTCACTCTCACAGCTTCCCTATAAGCTGCCCTAAAGAGTCAGGAAGATTCAGTCCCTTCCATATTCTTTCTCAGCTTTTCTGTTGTTCTCCCTTCTTGGTAGGGATGGAAGGAATATTTGAAAATATTCTCAAAATTGTTTCTAAGTGTTCAGGAAACCCTGATGTGGAGGATGATGGGAATCTTTACAATTCAGGGCTTATTCTGTGCAAAATTTCATTTTTTTCTAGAAAACATTTTCGGTGTAGGTAAATTTTTCTGCTAAAACACACACACACACACACATGCAAATTTTGCACAGAATAAGTCCTGATGACTTTCTTTTGGCTGGAAAAAATTGTCAAAATTAATTGATGCTTCCTTCAAGAACAAAATGAGCAAAGAATTATCCTTCTGTAGACATGTGGTCACTATTCACAGTCTCATGCTTCCCTTTATCAATTTCCATCACAGAAAGGGGAAAGATTGGGGAAGCAGTGCTTGGACACCAAGAGTAATAAAACAGTTTCCAAGCTGGCGCTATGTATTTCTAAGCAGAAAGAGGCACAAGGGATCATATTGCGAATATATATTGGATAATGGGACGTGCCAAAGAATTTCAGAAAAAAAATCAGCCTGTGCTTTATAGATTACAGCAAAGCCTTTGATTGTGTCAATCATAAACTATGGATGGCTCTTAAAGAAATGGGTGTGCCACAGCATTTGATTATCTAAATGCATAACCTGTAATCAGGACAAGAGGCCACTGTTAGGACAGAATATAAAGAAATAGAATTGTTTCTAATTGGCAGTGGGGTCAGGTAGGGCTGCATTTATCATCCCATTTGTTTAACTTGTACTCTGGACATATCGTATGCAAAATTAGACATATTGGACTCTGAGGAAGGAGATGTGAAAATCAGAGGAACAAACATCAACGACTAGCACCATACTATTTGCAGAAAATAGTGACGACTCAGAACAACTACTGAAGAAAGAGAGAAAGTGCAAAAGCAGTTTTACAGTTGAACATCAAGGAAGCAAAATAATGACCAGAGATGGTTTACATAATTTTTAAGTAGACAATGAAGACATAGTCAAAGATTTCTTGTACCTTGGCTCAGTCAGTCATCAAAATGGAGACTGTAGTCAAAAAATCAGAAGAAGACTAGGACTTGGAAGGGCAGCTGTGAAGGAACTAGACAAAGTCCTCAAATATAAAGATGTAGAACCATAGATTCATAGAGTTGGAAGAGACCATAGGGGCCATCCAGTCCCACTGTTACCCCACTGGCATACCCTATCCCGGGGACTATAACTTTGATATCAGATATGCCCACCATGCCAGAGAGGTTGCCCAGTTGGGCACGTAGGCAAAGAGGTCAGACAACTGAAAACAGGTCAAGACCAGAAAAATCCCTAGTCACGTAACCCAAGGAGACCTCAGGCAGTACACACTTACATAGACAAAGGGTCCTCAGCCAAGAATAGCCAACTTGAGGGGATTAGCGTGTTTTCCCCAGGTTGAGCAAATGTCATTTTGGAAAATCCTACAAGGTGAGGTCCATCTACATAAACTTACACTGCAACCCTTTGCAACCGCAACCCTGAACACTTGCAACCCAGCATAAACCAATCATGCAAATGACCAAATTGCCATTGTTTGGCATTCCTTCCTTTGCTGTGACCTTTCTCTCTTGGAGGGGGCCTGCCCTCAAGGTATGTTCTGCTTTATAAGTAGTCCTAGTTTTTGAGGGTCTTTTCAGAGAACTCCCCGCCACGCCAGCAGACTGGCACTCTGTTAGTTGAGTGATCCCCTCACCTGTCTCTTCACTGAGCTCCATTCTTTTCGCCACTTCCCAGACTGAAGACTTCAGGATAGGTGCAGTATCACCGCCTCTACCTTCCCTTTACTATATCCCCTATCCATTTTTCACCTCTTTTCCTTCTCAATAGGCCTTGTGTGTCTAAGTGAGTGAGTGCGTTGGTGCGTGATACTATGTTCATTTAATACAATTCATTTATTTGGTACATTTGTCTGGCTTTTTGCTTGACCTGACCCCATAAAGTTGGATAAAAGATCCTGCTGGGTTACCCTGCCCCTCATTTTGCTAATGTCAGTGCTCCACTAATTTCCCCAACCTTTATAACTTGGAATAAACCAAGGTATCGCCCACGGAACTCCCAGAAGTCAGGGTAACACAACCCCCTGCCATGCAGGAACACACATCAAAGCACTCCCTTTGACAGACGGCCATCCAGCTTCTGCTTAAAAACCTCAAAAGAAGGAGACTCCACTACACTCCATTGAGGTAGCATATTCCACTGCCTAACAGCTCTGACTATCAGGAACTTCTTCCTAAGGTTCAGGTGGAATCTCCTTTCCTGCAGCTTAAATCCATTGCTCCTTGTCCTAGTCTCTGGACATTGAATACTAAAGTTGGGTTTGTCCATACCATGGTACTTCCAATATCTGTGTATGGTTGTGAAAACTGACAGTGAAGAAAGCTGATAGGAGGAAAATCAATTCATTTGAAGCATGGTGTTGGAAGAGAGTTCTACAGATACCGTGGACTGTTAAAAAAAGACATGGGTTGTAGAACAAATCAACCCTGAAGTCTGCCAAGAATCCAAGATGACTAAACTGAGATTGTCATACTTTGGACACCTTGTGAGAAGGCATGACTCAGTAGAAAAGAGAATAATGCTTGTTAAGGTAGAAGGAGAAGACGAAGGCTGCATTATGGATGGATAGACTCTACCAAGGAAGCCATGGCCTTGAGTCTACAAGACCTGAGCAGGGCTATTGATGATAAGGGGACTTGGAGGTCTCCTTCATAGGGTTGTCATAAGTTGTGTTACCCCAAAACATAGGTGCCACAAGGGCTACCCAGTGATGCCAGTGCCTCCTTGTAAAAGTGGGGAATTAATTAGCTCAAAAAGGAGGCATGCGAGAGGGGGGCAACTTAGCGAGATCTTTCCTACCAGTGTTTACAGGCACACACAGGAAAAGAACCAGCCAAAGATTCAAAAGTAAGCTAAAAATGTGTTTTATTGAGGGGAATTCACTCCTGCATGCACACAAGATACACACAATCATCCATTTACACAAGAGCTAACCAAAAGAGAGGGAGGAAAGCAGATAGAGACTGTGAAGGGTGTGGGCGATACTTACCAGATCCGATGAGAAGCAGAGAAGTGGGACAAAGTGACTCGGGGACTGGACCCAAGGGCAGTTCTCAGTTCAGGAATCAAACGGACAGAATGACGCACAGAAAGGCAAGAGACTGAACTGGACATCCCGAAATCAGGGGGTTTTGTACCCTGAAAATGGCTTGTGGCTGTGAAGTTTCCAGATGCAAGACAAAGGGAACCTGTTGTGGACAATGGGTCTTTCGCCTGTTGATGGGCTTAGTGCTTTGATTGACAAACACACGATGGATGTTGTAATAGCTGTCTATTGTGGGTGCTGTGAGGAAAGAGGAAAGAATCCAGATGTGCAAGGGATGGATATCTGTCAATCAGTGTCCTGGTGGGCTCCTCACAGTTGGATTCCCTGGAAAATTCCAGTTTCTATTTAAGCCTATTATCCACAGGATTGGTGTGTGTTTGCCTGACAAATGACTCAATCTTACCTGGGGGAAATTTTGAGTTGACCTATTCTTCTCACATTTACCAGCAAATTCTTTCCCTTGCTCGGTTTGACCTCTCCATCACCTCTCAGGCTTGAATTTGATATCAGAGCCAATAAAATATGTTGCCAATTACATATGATGCCAATTAGGTATGGTGCCCAGCTAAACAATACTAATATCAGGGATCCCCAAAGTGAGGCCTTAAGTTGAAGTCAACTTGATGGCACTTAACAACAACAAGAAAGGAAGAAAGGAAGGAAGGAAGGAAGGAAGGGAGGGAGGGAGGGAGGGAGGGAGGGAGAGAGAGAGAGAGAGAGAGAGAGAGAGAGAGAAAGAAAGAAAGAAAGAAAGAAAGAAAGAAAGAAAGAAAGAAAGACAGACAGACAGACAGACAGACAGACAGACTGACTTGGGGAGCCATGGGAAAGTCTTGCCACGCACCACCATTGAAACGTCTTAGCGTGACCTTCCAAATTCTTAAACCAAGTTTAATTACTTCATGCATTTCAATGCATTTTCAGAATGTGTCAACGAACTTGCACACAGGGGTTCTGTGAGGATAAATGAAATAAGAGTTGCAAATATTTGGCTCTGTCCATGTATCATCAGATACTGGTGCGGTGCTTGATCACTTAGATAAGCACAGGGGCCACTTGTGGCTCAGCACTGCTGTCTGAATGTTTGAAGATAATGTCTGCCGTGGCCTTCGGTGACCTTTCTCATATTGTCAGTGTGCTGCTGAGCTGGTGTTTTGTGAGGAATTCCAATTAACTTTGCTCAGGGGAAAAAAAGAAGGATGAAAAGTGGGGGGTGGGTGACATGGCTGGAGGGGAATCCATTCGTTTTTCTTGTCAGCTTCATGTACATTGTAGCTCTTGATTAGCCCAGTTAATTTTCTGTTGCCTTGATGACCTAGTGAGCCCATTTGCCAGCAAAAATGGCACCACGGGACACTGGAAGCAGGCCATGTGGTTATTTCAAAATTGATTTAAAGGCAATGACAAAACACGTATTTGGGACAAACAAGGTCTCCTGTTTGATCCCAGCATCTCAGCATAAAAGGATCCGGTAGCAGGTGGTGGGAAAGACAGAGAACTTGGCAATGGCATGGTTAGGTATTTTTAGATCCTATAGACTTAATGGTCTTATGTATTTAATCGTCTTATAACTTCTGCCCTCAAAAGCAAACAAACAAATAAACAAGCACGTTTTGCTAGTAGTATGCACTGATCCACTTACACCAACCTGTGGTAAGCAGAATATGCTCACTGTCTTCTGTCCTGAACATTTTCCTCCAGGGCCAGTCAAAGCAGACCAAAGGAGGGGACCCCAGGGCTGAAAGAAATTTTAGAGATGCTCTTGGGTGTCGTGTTCCAGCAACGGGAATGGAAAAAGGGTTGAACCACAAATGCCAAACTTTCTTGGTCTGAAGCTCATATTGGCAGGAACTAAGCCTTAGGGGAAGCATTCCAACCTTTTAGAATGAGAAAAGAACAAATACAAAAGCTGGAAAACCACCTGCAACGATGATATGAAGGGGTGTTTGGCCATCTAGGGAAGCCCAGGACCCCAGGAGGTCCACATTCAGCTCTGAAGCTCCATGGATTGCTGTGAGATATCTTCTTATCCCTCATGTAGCCTGAAGTCACATACTCTTGGGGTATACAATACTGGGCCCAATGGGCCAGGTGACACTTTCTTTCTTGGTTTCTCCCCGTTTCTGGCTCTTACAGGCAACATTCTAGCTCCAAACCATACTTCTTTCCAATAATCATCCCACTTTCATAGCCTCTTCCCTTGGTTTAGAAAAGCATTTGGCCTTTCAGTGCCAGTTGTAAATACTTTTAAAGCACCAAATTCTCTCTGATCTTGGAAGCTAAGCAGGGTCATCCCTGGTTAGTACTAGGATGAGAGACCACCAGTGAATACCAGGTGCTGTTGGCTAGCTTTCAGAGGAAGGAAATAACAAGATCACATCAGAGTATCCCTTGTCTAAGAAAACCCTACAAAATTTATGGGGCAACTTGACAGGCAGTTTGAAGGCACATATGTGCACGCACAGGTTCCTGGAGCAGCTCCACTCTTCCAGATTGCCTATCCGTCACGCCCACAGAATGGCTCAGTGATGGATTACTCTCCACACAGCACATGCATGCTAGCCATAGGTGACTGGGCTTGGCTTATAGTCCTGCATTTCTGGAGAATACTGGGTTGGAGAAGGCAGCCCTAACTCTTCTCTTCCTTCTAGGCTCAGCTCCCCCATCTTTATCCACTGTACTTTAAAGGTTTGGATCTCATTCTTGTAACCTACTGCCTTGGTGCAACAAGGATATCCCCTGACATCACCCCCCCACACACACCAGGGAGTGGCAAAATACAGTCCTGGGGCCACATGCAGCCCCCAAGTTTGTTTTTGCACCCTCCAAAACCATTCCATGCTTCCCAAATCACTCCCTTTTCCTGGTCCGAAAAGGGCAAATTGCCTTTACTTCTAAACCAATGGCACGTGCGCCCTACACTGTTTCATGCAGGAGTGGGCAACTACCTCAAGTTAGGGAGCTGTATTGGCCACCCCGGAGGCCTCTGGAGGCCACACTTACCCCACCAAATTTTTTATTTTTGTGAAATTGTGCAATATTTTTTTTAAATATGATTTTTATTAATTATTTAAACTACATAGCAATACATAACACTACAGAACACACAACACAACAGCTAATACATAATAAACATAAACTTACAAACCACTTATACCATATATTCTTAAACTTAATCCATTCTACAATTAAATCATAAGTGCTCCCCACCACCGGTACCATTAGAGATACAACCACTTCCGTTCACTTCAGATAACTCCATTTCCCTTCCAAAATTGTAATAATTCTTCAGTTGGTTTGCTTCTCTTCCCCTTTATTAACACATAAGCAATAAATTCACCTGAAATATCTATAAAAATATCTCTTTTTAATTCCTCCTTCTTTACTTTGATATTACAAGTCAATTTATCATTAATAGCTATATCCCAAACCTCTTTATACCATTCTTTTAAGTGAGTGTCTTGCTTTGTTTTCAAATTCTTAGCTATCCTTAGCCTTGCTGCAGTTAATAAAATAAAAATTAATTCTCTTGTTGGCCACTTACTTTGTTCTTTATTAAATATTGATAACAAGGCTAACTTAGGATTTAACTGTATGTTTTGATTGGTTATTTCTGTAAAAACTAACCACCAACATTCCAATACACTTTCAACATTTCCACTACATATGAAAGTCAGAGCCAATTTCTTGGCAACCCCTCCAGCACAGATTAGAATGATTAGCATCTATTTGACTCAATTTTAATGGGATTAAATACCATCTCCAAACTAACTTATGACAGTATATTTAAAAGAAACGTTGGCTCCTGCAGGATTCTGAGAGAACAGGAAAGAAGGAAGGTAAGCATTTGGTGAAAGGAGATCACCAATATTCAATATTCTTCCTTCATGACTTGGTGATTCAAGGGTTTTGAACTTGCTCAATACTGTGTCTTTCTTTAAAAAAAAACTGTTATAGTATATTATTATCCTGAGAAAGATGTTGAGAAAAAATTAAATATGATTATAAGTTGTTGCTATAATATGTTTAAGATAGATCTGATTTGATTAAAGGGAATAATAATATCGTGGAATCAAACAATAGTATTTTAAAATAGTTAATAATATTGATTTTTGAAATGGAAATTTATGGAATATAAGACATTTAGGAAATTTAGAAGTTAAAATAGTTTGAGAATAGAAACATAAGGAGCAAGAATTTAAAACAGGAGAAAGTAATGAATTTAAGTTAAGTACACTTTCATAGCTTGGAGCTGTTTGCAACAAGAGTGGGAGCCATTTTTAATTAGATGTAGTTTTGTTGTTGTTGTTTGGTTCAGTACAATTTGATTATTAGGTTAGTTTAAGTATGGTATATATATGTGCATATATATATTTCTTTATATGTATTGTGTGTAATCTTATATGTAGGTTGATTTTGTTGTTTGCCTTTACTATATATTGGTATGGTTGTTTGGGGTTTTTTGTTTTGTTTTGTTTTATCTATTTGTGTTACTTTTTTAAAAAAAATTCTAATATCCTTAACATTTAACTTAACCCTTGCAATGAGGGGTGAGATGCAGGGGAAGAAGGAAAGAGAAATGGCACCAATTAAAAATTGCATGAAGCAAAGTGGGGCATTACAAAGTTAAGCATTTTTAAGAGAAAAAAATGTTATTATAAGAGAAGTTAAAGATGGAATTTTAAGCAGAATGTGTAAAAAATTGATGAATTAAAAATAATGCATAAGATGCTGGCAAGTCATCAGGTATAGAACAATTATAGAGGATACTTCTGGATATAAAGTTAATCATCCAAACAAGAGTGTGTGGGAAGTAGAAAATATGTACCTTGAAATGTAATTAAGGATTGTTTAAAGAAAATAGAAAATTTACGTAAGGTGAAATCTTTAAATTTCTGTAAAGATAAATAGAAGATCCTTATTATAACAGTACAGAAAAAAAAAGTAAGAATGATGTGTCTTTTATGTAATTGAAAATCAAATATGGTTTGTTAGATGGTGCACTTGGAAAGACTGAATGATTTTAATGAAAATATTAAAAAAAAAACATTTCTAATAAAAAAATTGAATATTCTTCCCTCATGCAACTTAGGTGGGGGAGTGGGCAGAAGGTTGGGTTGAATGCCCTCAATATCTATCTTGAGAAAGGAATTACCCTTTTTTGGTCACCCTTGATTATTTCTACCCTGCTGCAAGGACTTGCCTGTCACCGGCAGTGTGTTCTGTGCCTTTTCTTTTATAATTGCAGAAGCTGTAAATATTTGTACGGCTCCACATCTTGAGCCCCATGTGGCTAGCAAGAGGAGATAATGTCCAAATGATAAAGAAATGAACCTTGAGATACCACCGTTCCATCCTGTGTCTACAATCGCACCACGCTGGCAGTGTTTTATTTATAGGCTATAATTTCTCTACATCTGAGCAAGGTGAAGTGCAGATTGGAATGGCAGATGGGTGGAATCAGCAGGAGAGAGCTTGTCTGTTGCCGCAAATTGCAACTGCTTCAATGACTCTATTAGAGGTGCAGACTTTGGAAAACATCACCCAAGGATGGGCGAGAAAGAAGCAGAAATCTGTGGGTTTCACCGTACAAGTGAACAACTGAATGATAAGAAATGTTGATAAAAATGTTGACAAAGTGAAAGTATTGCAGGTTATCATCTTTGCTTCTACTGTGAGTTTCACTGTAGCTCCCATTCTCTCCCTCAGCTTCTTCTCTAGAATTTACATCCCTGGGTTTAGAGTTTGCTTTTAGACAGATATTTCAGCTATCACTTCCAACCACCCCAGGATTTAGTTTAAAGCTCTCTCGATTAGATTCACCAGGCTTTTACCAAGGCATTCTTCCTGGTCTTTGTGAGGTACAGCCCATCTATAGTCACTAGTTCTTCATCTAAGAAGTGTAGATGATGGTCACAGAGCCAAACGTCTCCTGTAGACACCATCTGCATAGCCGGTTATTCACTTGCAGTATTTTCCTATCCCTGTGTTATCCCCTATCCTTCGTCGCTGGAATTGGTAAGAATACCGCTTGTGCCTCTAAACTCCTCATCTTGCTGCTGAGGGCCTCCTAATCCAAGATGATCTACTCAAAGGTGTTCTTTGTAGTGTTGCTGGTGCCCACATGAAAGAGAAGAAGGAGGTACTGCTCTGTGTTCTTGATGAGCTTCAGCAACTTGTTAGTGATATCCTGGATACATGTGCCAGGAAGACAGCACACTTCCCAATTTTCTTATCTTGCTGGCAGGCAGTTCTCTGTAGACCCCTGTGTATAGAGTCATAGAATCATAGACTCATAGAGTTGGAAGAGACCCCAGGGGCCGTCCAGTCCAACCCCCTGCCATGTAACAACCCCCATCAAAGCATTCCTGACAGATGGCCATCCAGCCTCTGCTTTACCTTTTTGGTCACCCTCCTCTGGGCAAGTTCCAGATTGTCCATATCCTTCCTGAATTGAGGTGCCCAGAACTGGACACAGTAGTCCAGATGAGGTCTAAGCAGAATAGAGTGGTACTACTACCTCCCTTATCTACACACCATATTCCTATTGATGCAACCAAGAATTGTGTTGGCTTTCTTGGCTGCCATATCACACTGCTGACTCATGTTCAGCTTGCGGTCCACCAAGCTTGTGGTCCACCTTTCACATGTACTGTTATCCAGCCACATGTCCTCCATCCTATATTTGTGCATTCCATTAATATATCCTTTAGTCAATGGGGAAAAGTTGTGTAAGTTAGGCAAACAAGAAATGCACAGATTAGGAAAACTGATTTATGCAGATTTCAGTGCAGGAGGAAAACACAAACTCTTGTTGATAAAAAACACAGGCAGGAAGAAAATGGGGGTTTGAGTCAGAGATATTTTACACTATTGAGGCCGGAAGACTTCCACACCCCAACTTTTCTCTCCCAAGCCATCATCCTTCTCATTGCTCACTGGCCAGTTTTTGGAATTCCCTGTGATGCAGCATGCGTCTCATTATAGTTTGTGGTCTTTCTATTGTAGTGTTTTTTCTGATATATATATATATGAAGTCTCAGTGATCAGCATGTGATATTTGATGGAGAGCAGATTAGCATACAGTTGATGATTGACTGAGGGGGTGAGGAAGGAAGCCTGGGTTGGAATGATGTAGGGAGAGCAGAGGTGAAAGTATGTAGACAGGAACTATGTTCCAGAGACAGTTATAGACCCAACACAGTTTTATACTGTTTTGGCTGCTATGGCTCCCTCTTACAGGATGCTGGAAACAGACCATTTCCACACTGTACTGTTATAGTGCTATTATTCCACTTTCAACATCCTATGGAATCCTGGGCCCCTCTCTGAACTGCAAACCCCAGGATTCCATAGGATGTTGAAAGTGGAATAATAGCACTATAACAGTATAGTGTGGAAATGGCCACAGACTAGAGCTCCCCAGTTGAGATCTCTAAGTCCCCCATTGGACTACAAATCCAGGGATTCCCTAGGATGGAGCCATGGCAGTTATGGTGGTCTCATGTTATGGTGATTGTGTGGTGTAGGTGTACTGTGGTGAGGAGATGCCATTTGCGGGAGGAAAGAGAGAAGCTGGGTGGGAAGATTGTCTTCATGTGCTTAAGACTGAGAATGGCTGTAATGCTATAAAGATAAAGGAAAACAGCACCTACAGCCATTAATGAACTAGAAGTGATGTTGTATGAAATAGATGTTTAATGGTGGCCCCCCACCCTCTCTGAGGATCACAGGGACCTCCCTTGGGTGTTGTTCCATCTCCTTAAGCCTGTTTTTAGGCTCCAAATGACAAAGACAGAAACTTTAAGCAACAGGAGCATAAGAACAGCAAACCTTTATTCCCATTGTTCGGGAATCAGAAGGAGAGAAACAGAAAACAAAATTAGGACACCACTCTTTCCCTTCCTTCCTTCCTTCCTTCCTTTCTTTCTTTCTTTCTTTCTTTCTTTCTTTCTTTCTTTCTTTCTTTCTTTTTTATTTCCTGGGCTTCAGCAAACCTGGAGATTCCCACTGTTGCCCTTCTCCATGTAGATGGATCCATTTTGGCTAGGTACCTAAGTTTCTACCCACACCCACCCACCTACCCATTTGAGAAACAGAGGGGGATGATCATAACCTGTCCTTGAGATAGGTTGGGGGGGGGAATTCAAAGGACCCAAGATTCCTAATATATTTGCATTGCATCAAGCATGTTTTAGAAGCATTAAGTTGCCAGATTGATTTTTGTGGTCGCTGTTTTCCAAGCTCCTCGATTTATGACCAAATCAAACAAAATGAGGAATGAAAATACAGTGCTGCTGGTCTCCTGTCTTCAATGGAAATAAAGAAAAATGGGAAGCTGTCAGATTCCCAAATGTGCTAAACCCTGGGGAAAAATTATTACATTCAGTTTGACATTTACTTTAATTTCCTGAAATTTTATAATGCTGTTATAAATAATCATAATAAAAAAAAAATCTGCACAGGAGCATTGTTAGCAATATTTATTTTCATTTGCCTGGTGATATATGGCATTGTCTGGAAAGTTATTTTAATATAATGCTTCATTTTCACCCTGATGACATACGTGCTCATGAAATTGGAGGTTAGGTGGAGCATAGTGAATATTTGTGCATTTGGAATGACGAGAGTATCATGGGAAGGGAGATTTAGACCTGCTTCCAAAATTTTGGCTAAGCTAGGACCATGACTTTCTTTAAACATGGCATGGGGCATGCATAAACCTTGAGATGCTCTTGGAGAACTCCCATAAGTCCTCCTCAGCACAGCCAAGAGGCTTATTGCTGAAGGATTTGGGATGGACGTAGCTTTAGAAGAAATCCTTTGGGACTAATTCAGCTCATACACTTAGGACAGCATTCCTCAACCTGTCGGTTGTCAGATATTTTGATGTTTGGTTATCATCAGCACAGTGATAAGGCCATTGCCTGATTATAATGGGAGTTATAGAATCCTAGAATCATAAAGTTGGAAAAGACCACACCGGCCTTCTAGTCCAACCCGCTGCCATGCAGGAACATGCATCAAAGCATTTCCAACAGATGGCCATCCAACCTCTGCTTAAAAACCTCCAAAGAAGGAGACTCCAACACACTCCGAGGCAGTGTTTTCCACTGCCGGACAGCTCTGACTGTCAGGAAATTCTTCCTGAGGTTCAGGTGGAATCTCTTTTCCTGTAGTTTGAATCCTTTGCTCCTTGTCCTAGTCTCTGGAGCAGCAGAAAACAAGCCCGCTCCCTCCTTGACATGGCATCCCTTCAAATATTTAAATATGGCTAACATGCCCCCTCTTAACCTTCTCTTCTGCAGACTAAACCTCCCCAGCTCCCTCAGCCACTCCTCTTAAGGCTTCATGGCTTCCAGACCCTTCACCATTTTGGTCGCCCTCCTCTGGACACACTCCAGCTTGTCAATATCTTTCCTGAAATGAGGTGCCCAGAACTGGACACAGTACTCCAGATGAGGTCTCACCAAAGCAGAATAGAATGGAACTATTATCTTCCTCGATCTAGACACCATACTCCTATTGATGCAATCAAGAATTGCATTGACTTTCTTGATTGCTGCATCGCATGTTGACTCATGTTCAGCTTGTGGCCTACTAAGACTTCTAGATCCCTTTCACACATACTGTTGTCCAGCCAGATGTCTCCCATCCTATATTTGTGCATTTCATTTTTTTCTGCCTAAATGTAGGATCTTACATTTCTCTCCATCGAAATTCATTTCGTTAGCCTTTTGGAGTTGTACTCCAAAACATGTTCAGGTCACTAAGTTGGGGGAAGTCTGACTTAGAGTTATGGGCCTTCCTTAACTCTTCGAAAGATGTATCCATACAGGGAGGCAAGGTATGCGCACCATCTCCAACCTTGGACCAAGTGAGACTCGCCTTGTTACTTCCGCCAGTGTGTCATGCATCTTAGGTTTGGTTGCAGAACAGTTTACACCAAAGTTTAATGCCAGCAGATAGGAAGCAAGGGACAAAATAGTCACACCTTGTTCCAGAAAACAGATTCCTCCATTTGCTACTTTCAAACATCTCTGGGGAAACATTTTGCTTTTTCATTAACCAGCTGGATATCTCCATTGGTAAATTAACATCCAAAATCAGTGCTGGTCATGTACGAAACTTAGAGTTATTCCAGGAGTCAAAGAAAAAAGCAAAGGCATAACTTTCTTGTGTGATAATTCCTTCTTTGTGCATTTTCTCTTTTCTGTGATCGTTTTGAGCTTTGGAAGGGAGGTTCCCATCTAAAGCATCCCTGAGAGGTGACCATCTAAGCTCTGTTTAAAAACCTCCAACAAGGAGGCCACCCTGCTCCAAGGCAGCCCACAGTCAAACAGCTCTTCCTGAGGTTCAGCTGAACTCTTCCTTCTTGTAACTTCAATCCATTGGTTAAATTTCCAGCCTCTGGCTCAGCAGAAACAAGGCTTGTTTGATTTCCCGTCAGATTGACAGTTATTCAGATATCTGAAGACAGCTCTGAAAACACCTTTTAGCCTTCTCTTCTCTAGGCTAGATTTATCTAATTCAGCCAACTCTTCCATCAAGTCGATTCCAGCCCCCTACCATCTTTGTGTTCTCCTCTGGACACATTTCCTATTGTCAAGCTCCTTCTTAAGCTGTGGTGCTGAGAACTAGACACTGTACTCCATGTGAGGTCTAACCAGACCAACATTAATGATTATTTTATCCCATTTCTGCATCACTTTCAGCATGTTTTCTTTAGATAGCTGCATAAGTATTTGTATGTGTTTAGTATGCATCTTCGTGTGTACAAAAGGCATAAAACTGTATGCAATTTCCCTTACACAGTTTCTTTTTTTGCAAAGCGATTTCTCTGGATATATGCATTCCTGTGTACATTTTCTTCAGTGTACAGTGTGCTCTCCCTATACGTAGGGGTTCAGTTCCAGGAATCCTCGCATAAAAGAAAAAAAAAGTAAGTGCTTACTGACCACTATTTTGAATGGATACAATATGTGCATGCCCATGATAGCAGAGGAGTGTGCTCATTGCGCCCATTGACCATACTGGATGCAACACTTTGTGCAACCTCATATATGTGTGTACTGAGGTCACGCCACAAGAGGGTGCACTGTACCATATGCATTTCTGAAAATGAGGAAGCCACATTGCAAAATATGGCCTTTTCTGCACACTGACACTGCCCTGTGTTGTCCCATCACAATCCTGGACTGCAGCCAGGCTTCTTCCCATGCTGCAGTAGGGGAGGAAGGATGTAGATCACACTTCCAGCCCTTCTGCATGACTGGCTGCAACAGAAGGCTCTTGTACCATCGGGAGCCATTGATGAAGTTTTTCTATCAATAATATAGCCCATAATCATGCTGGCTGGAGATTCGGGAAGGACGGGACCATAATAACATCATATGGAAGTGTTGTTATGGTCCCTCTCCTCTTGCGTCCCCATGCTGGGATGCTGGCATCATGTGGAAAGAGCTTAAGGGGGGAGAGCAAAGGGTGTTTGTATTCCAGTGGAAGTATTAAGTTGGGAACTGTGAGTTAAGGCAGATTGTATTAAAATACAAAGTAAATGAATTTATTTCCTTCTCAAGGAAACACAGCTCCAACAACTTTTATATCTTGGACAAATATCAAGCTATCCAGCCTTAAAAAAAATAACAACAAACGTTATTAGTATCATACCTGGATGTGTACCTGGGTGCACTTTCTAAACATTAATAAAAAAGAAAGGAAGTGCAAAGGAAAGGAAACAAGGCATCAAGGTGCCTTTTTCTTTCCAAAGATGATAACAAAGCAGAATCAGCACCAGTGATGGATGAGATGTTGGAAGTCAGGCTGGTGTAATTTACATACCACAGAGATACTAGGCACAGCTTTCAAGCCTGTTCCTCCTATGAATAATACTTTATGGTGACATAAAAATATTTCAGTACCTCTTCCAAGTGAGAAGAAATGTGAGTATACCCTTCCAACCCAGGAAAGCCATCTGTAAGGAAGTTCTAAAAAGGCCCTTCTGCTAGCCTTGGTCTTTGACCATTCAGAAATGGATTGGCATTCTTGTAATGGATGCATTTCCCCTGAGAACACTTAGTTTTAAGAGTATTGTTTTAAAATTGTTTAGAGATGGAGCTTGTTGCAATTCCAGGCATCCACATGCTTCTGTTTGATACCCCAAACAGATGCATGTTACTGCTATAAGATAAGCTTTATGGGCGATAAATTGTGCAGCAGGTGGTTTATAACAAGGAAATATTCCAGCCCTTTTGCTGATGGGGTCCAACACCCACTCACAGCCAATTGTAGAATGGGGCACATAAACAACTAATTCCACCCAGACTATTCCATGCCAGGCATGGTAATTCACCAAGTCTGGCTAAACTGGGTGCCTAGGTTGGGAGTCACCCTGTCCAGCATGAGGCTGATGGAATATGGATACCCAAGGACGATATAGTGCAGAAGTAAAGTAAGAAATATGGAACTGCACAGGGAAGACTGCACATTCCTCTCTATAGCTGTGAGAATTCTATAAACAGGTTGCAGATGGAGAAGGTTTAGTCCCCTGGAATGCTCCTAGCCTTTGTATCTTTTCTCAGCCTCAAATTGCCAAGTTTTTTAAAAAAGTAACCAACAAAGCTTACCTAAATATAATTTAACCCTTTCTACGGCAGTGACAGCATTTAATGTTTGGATGTGGTGGCAGAGGCCCAACTAATTTTTTACTTTCTTGGCTTTTTTTCTCAGCTTAAAAAGTGATATCATATAGTTTGTTGGTAAACTTGCCAGGTCTAATTCTGCTTTATGTAGATCTTGTTTAGTGTGGGCCTGGGACTGTGACACCTTAAAATATATATATTTAATATTTATATGTTATGTATATATTCCAGTTACAAGTGGAACTCAGTATAATGACTGTAGGAAATTCTGTCCTCTGGTGCATCCCTCCCTAAATAGTAGATTCCAGGATTCTACAGAATGGAACCACAATACTTCAGATGGTGTCTAATTACTATAATGACATAGCTTGAAAGAGTCCTTTCACTAACTCTAAGTGGATTCCCAGCATTTGCATGGATTTTCCTCTCATTGTAAAAATGGGAGCTTTAAACTAACATATGCAATTTTTTTTTTGGTCCCACACTTTTGTCTTTGGCACTGCTTGTTGTATAGCACCCTCTCTCTTCATTTAAATATCCCTTTGATTTCTGGGATCTTGTAGAATAGGTGTCTCATTCTTCCTTTTTTGTTGTCACAGTGGTGGAGCTTGGAGTGTGGGGAGGGGAGGGGGTGGGGCTACAGCACAAGCGGCGTGGCCACTGTGCATGGGGGTGTGACTGCAGTGCATGAGGGTGTGGCCAGGGCACGTGAGGGTGTGGCTACAGGCCGGGATGCCCCCAAATCATTACCGCCTGGGGTGATCCACCCCCACCCCCATCCCTACACAATTGTGTTGTCACTTTCCATTTCTCTGTATTAATTATTATAGTATTTTTCTTTATCTCTGTACACAAGTTGTTGAATACTTGTATGTCACCTTTTACATTTGCTTGACATCTGTCTTTACTGCTTGAAGAGTTTCATCTGTCCTCCATTGAGGCTTCTCTCCCTTTGTGTCTTTTTGCATTCCTCTGGCAATATCCCTGGCTTCAGTCCAGAGTTCTTCTGGCTTCCTGTCAATTAGGCTTAAATAGTGCAAATCTGTTTTTTACATAATTTTTAAATTTCATGAGGATGTTCTTCAGGTTGTTATTTTGGCATGATAGTTGGTTTAGTGTTCTTTTTTACTCTAATTTTTGGTAACAGCAGTTTATGGTCTGTGCCACAAACTGCTCCTAGTCTTGTTTTTGCAGAGAAAATTGAGCTTCTCCATCTCCAAAGGGGGGGGGAACTCTTCAAGAATCTGATGAAAGCTACAGACCTTCTCTCTAGTAAAATTCATTAAATGCAATTTTCACAGTGACAAGAAGGAAACTGGGAAGAAATGTACCAGGTTCACAGTATGCAAATAAAGCACTGTAATCCATTCATGGCACTCTAGGGAGCTCCTGGAGCACAGATTCAGAACAAGTGTGGGAAGCCTCTTTCACCCTAAGGGTCAAATTCAGAGAACAAATTCAAAGAACATTGCACTGCCAAAGAGAAAAATGTGGGACCAAAAAAAAAATTGCATATGTTAGTTTAAAGCTCCCATTTTTACAATGAGAGGAAAATCCATGCAAATGCTAGGAAACCACTCAGAGTTAGTGAAAGGACTCTTTCAAGCTATGTCATTATAGCAATTAGACACCATCTGAAGCATTGTGGTTCCGTTCTGTAGAATCCTGGAATTTACTATTTAGGGAGGAATGTTTATAATTCTCAGCAGGGAGCTCCTATACCACATTGTGGATTAGGAAACATGGCTATCATGTCCCTTCTTAACCTTCTCTTCTGCAGAGCTAGGTATGTTTAGTCTGCAGAAGAGAAGGTTAAAAGGTGGCATGATAGCCATGTTTAAATATTTGAGGGGATGTCATGTTGAGGAGGGAGCAGGCTTGTTTTCCACTACTCCAGAAATTAGGACAAGGAGGAATGGATTCAAGCTGCAGGGAAGGAGATTCCATTTGAACCTCAGGAAGAACTTCCTGACGGTCAGAGCTGTCTGGCAGTGGAATCTGCTGCTGCCTCCATGGAGTGTGGTTGAGTCTCCTTCTTTGGAGGTTTTTAAGCAGAGGCTGGATGGCCATCTGTCGGGAGTGCTTTGAGGGTGTTCCTGCATGGCAGGGGGTTGGACTGGATGACCCCTGGGGGTCTCTTCCATCTCTATGATTCTATGATTCTATGAAAGAGATCATCAAGAGGGGGGCATGGGCATATGAGGAATCTTGGGAGGTCAGATTGGGAACACCATGAGGACCAGAGGTTTTACACCTCATTCTAGAAATAACCAGTCCTTTGGTTTAATTCAATCCATCAACATTTCATGAAAGCTTATTTGTAAAAGAGAAATAATTTGTGTGTGTGTATGTACATGGATCTTCCTCTAGAGAAACCATTAGATGTATACACAACCATTAGTTTGTTCATTATTAAAATATTGATGTCTCACCCCGTATCAAAATTTCTCAGGGCTGGAAACAAACAGAACAACAGTTTAAAACCATTTAAATCAATTTAAAATAATCTATTTTTAAATAAAGAGCCCTTTAAAATGATGAGCACTGTATGAAAGCTCTAGAAAGAGAGTGAGGAAAGTGCAGCCTGTGGGTGTTTTTGTACCCTTCCAACCTGCCAAACCTCCACACTTCCCACACTCCCACACCTCCAAATTAAAATAGTTGGTTAAAAAAAAATGGCTCCAACTACCTCACTAAAATGATAAATACCTCCAAATTGCCCTTTAATCCTCAGTTTCTAGATCTTCTGAAAACTTTTACCAGGAGAAAAAACCTTTCACCCCCTACCAAAGAAACCCACAACTAAAAGTTGGCCAGAAACTTCAAAATGGAAGCAACTTCCGGTTTTAAGCTGGGGGAAAAATAGTATGATGTCTTAATGACAATTGTTCCACCCTTCACTTGGGCTCTGCAACCCAGTCAGTCTCAAAAATCAAAAGGCAGTGCCTCCTTGCTTCCCCCAGCTGCAAAACTGCAAAACAGCTCTGTTCCCTGACCCACAGATACTGACTGCCCATGGCTTTTGTGCCCTGCTACCATCTGGCTGCCATAGAACCTGGCTGGGGTAAAGAAACAGATGGTGCCCTCCTGGATCTCCAGCAGGAATGCCCTGGTGGAGCTTTATGCTTCACAAGTGTCAAGCGGTACATTTCCTAAGGCCATGTCCGCACTAGGCTGTTATAGTGCTATTATTCCACTTTCAACATCCTATGGAATCCTGGAGTTTGCAATTTGGGGAGGGACGCTGTTGAAAGTGGAATAATAGCACTATAACAGCCTAGTGCGGAAATGGTCTAAGTTAACCCTACACCATGGAATAGGCAAAAAGATACACCCCATATGCCAGCATGAGTATGCCTCTAAAAGAGGTGCCCAGGCTGAAGTAGATATCCCGTCATGTCATGATGGGGGAACCTATTTCTGTGAGGACTGAGAAGCTAGCATGGAGTGGGTATAATATCCATTTCTCAGAACCACATCCAGGAATCCACAGTTAAACTCTTTCTGAAAAGGAACCATCCAAACTCTCCTTTAAAGTCCCCAGTAAAGAATGGAGTCCACCATCCTCCAAGGCAGTCTATTCCACTGTTGAATAGTGGAAATATCAAGAAGTTTTCCAAATGTTTAATCAAATCTTCTCTCTTGCAATTTGAGTCCCTTGGTTTGTGTTCTAGGGCCTTTCCTCACTACACTGTTCTAGAACTATTATTCCACTTTCAACCTCCTGTGGAATTCTAGGGTTTGTAGTTTACTGAGACCAAGAAGCTCTCTGGCTGAGAATGCTAAATGTCCCTCCCCAAACTGCAAACTCCAAGATTCCAGAGAGGGTTGAAAGTGGAATAATAGCACTAGAACAGTGTAGTGCAAGAAGGCCCCTGGCCTCTGGAGCAGCAGCAGACAAGCTCACCCCATCTTCCAAATGGCATCCCTTCTGTTATTTAAGATAGCTATCATGTCACCCCTCAGTCTTCTCTGCTCCAAGCTAAACATATTCCACTCCTCAAGTTATTCCTCATAAGGCTTGCCTTCCAGACCTGTCATCAGGCAGGACCAATGGCTGTTTTGCATGGTGGAAGAGGAAGCATAAGGTGAGCTTGTGTCTGTTGGGTTAAACCTCTCCAGTTCCAGAGAATCTTTTGGGAAATTTTGTTGGCTAAAAGCTGTTTTGCCTGTTGGTGTAAGACTCTTGTTTGTGTGAGCTGGGAGGAGGTTTTCTTATGTGCTCATTAGTGCTCTATTGTTTCATTGTGTATAGGCTCAGCTCCTTTGCCTGAGCAAATCGCATCAAGGGGGTGAGGCATCTGCTGAGAAGAAGTGAATCAGAGACTTAGGGCCTTTCCACCCTACACTGTTATAGTGCTACCATTCCACTTTCAATGTCCCATGGAATTCTGAGGTTTGTAGTTTACTGAGGTCAAAGAGCTTTCTGGCTAAACTGCAAACTCCAGGATTCCATAGGATGTTGAAAGTGGAGTAATAGCACTATAACAGTGTAGTGTGGAAAGGCCCTTAGTTGGTGGAGGAGCTAGCAGCCACTAGCTCTCTATATTGCTGCAGCCCCAGTCCCTGGAGCTTGGCGAACAGGCAAGGCCAACAGGCATTTCAAGTGGGCATTTTGAGGGGGAAACCTAGAGTTCTGTTTCAGTGCCTACTTAAGACTATGGAATATGGATGGCGAAGGATCTGCTGCTGGTAACTGCAGCAGGTGCAAGTTGGTTGCCCTGTCGGAGGAGAAGGTCCAGCAACCTGAGGCCCAAATATCTACTCCATAGCATGTTATGGAGCCTTAGGTTTTCTTGTTCAGAGCAGAGCAGACTGAGCAGACTGGATGAGGAACATGCAGGGAATGTCAGAGATTATTGTCAGTGGCTCTGAGATTATATCTCTAAGTATGCATATCATTACCCATACCACTGCATCTTATGTATAACCCATTGTTACATCAGCATTCCTGTATGAAAGTCCATGCACTTATGTGCTGTAGTAACAGATGCAACTGAATGGAAGGTACTGAAAGCTGCAGCAATATATGGCTGCTCCAATTCTTTAATTGATTTTTCTTTTTCTTTTTTGGTGAGTCCTTCCCCACTTCTGAGATAACTTAGATTCAGAAGCAGTAGACTAGAGTGCCAATCATACCAAAAATACAGGGAAATTTCTTTTTCTTTTCCTTTTTTGGAGGAAAAATTAAATATAGTGGTAGACAGCATGTTTTAAGTCCCACGTTCAATCTGCTGTATCTCCAGTCAGGGCCCTGTCTGACACCCTGGAGAACAACTGCCCATCAGCATAGGTCATCCATGGATGAATGGTCTCGCTTGGTATAGAGCTGTGTTCCCAGTTAAACCCATCCTTTATTCAGAGTCACAAAGACTGGAATCTTGACTTGTTTTGAGTGAAGGACCATGACTCTGAGATGCAACATACCCCTTCTATAAAGGAGATTCAACCCCTAGTTTCTCAAGTTTGAGCTGAAGAACCTTCCTGTCTGAAACACTGAAGAACTACTGTCTGCCAGTGTAGATAGTACCAAACTAGATGGATCAACGGCTTGTCTCAAAAGTACATCTAGCTTCCTCTACTACTGTGCAACCTCATCAGTGGCAGAAAAGTCAAGATTGATGTGTGATGCAACCTACTGTTAGAATAATGTATCTCATGTTGTTATATTGCAAAGTGGTATAGAGGATGATTAAATATATACATACATACCTATCAGTTCAGAAGTAGTAGTTTAAAGTTGATCCAGCTCTTGTTCCTGTCTAAAAGCACTAGCTGAGCCTTCCTTTGGTTCATGTTCTTCTCTTTTCTTTGTTATCTTTTTGTCTGCTGAGCTTGGATGGGAATAAGGGCCTCCAATTGAGCTTGCTGCCTTTAATGTGTTTCCATCAATCTTAGCAACACTGAAGCAGTTCTCTTCCTGGTCTTAGTATCCCATCACTTGAGATCTTTTAACAGTATGTCAGAGAAGCACTTGGTTCAATTAGAGTGTTCTTTTTTTCAGGATGAGGGAAAGTCTGAGGCAGAGGCTGGTCTTTCAATTACTTTTAAAGAAGACTTTCCTCCACAGATCTCAATAAGAATGTATGCAAATAAATAGCAATAGCATGTGTATTTCTATACCGCTTATCAACTAAGTGCTCTCTAAGCATTTTACAATGTGTTAGCTAATTGCCCCCAACAAGCTGGGTACTCATTTTACTGATCTGCAAAAGGACGGAAGGTTGAGTCAACCTGGAGCCCAGCAGGATCGAACTCATAACCTTGTGGCTGCAGTACCAGCATTTAACCACTGCGCCACCAGGGCTCCTATTATTAATAGTATTCCAATTAAGAAAAATAGGGTTGAGTCCTCCCTTAGGATTTAATTTACTTGCACTTAGAGTACACCAATGAAACTCAATGAGATGAGTTAGTCACTGAAGTCCTATTGATTTCAATAGATTTGCTCACAGGATGATTAGGCCTGGAGACAGACCCATATTCTTAAGCATTTTTGAGGATGCAGATCCCATGGCTTTCTGTATAACTCCTTCCAAGTATGTCTGTTTAGGAAAGACTGCAGCAAAAGACAACAGATGACACTATGCTAGTTATTTCAAAGTAGAGTAAACCCATTTAATCCATTGTTGAATAGTGAATCTAATGGATTTAATGGGTCTACTTTAGTTAGAACCACAGAATCATATTGCTGGAAGCGACCCCCAAGGGCCATCCTGTCCAACCCTTTGCTATGCAGGAAGGCATAATCAAAGCATTCCCAAAGATGGGCATCCAGCCTCTGTTTAAAAATTTCCAAAGAAGAAAGCTCCACAATACAACCATTCTGTTCTATCCCTTGACCAAAGATGTGTTCTACATGAGTAGGGAGAAACCATTCAGTACATGGTGTTTCTATGAAGCAGAGGACTCTAGAGGGCACTCTAGAAGCTTCAGTCTTTCCATTCCTTACCCTGTTTAAATGTACTCTTGTTACCTTCTAAAGAAGTAGTTTCAGAGGAACTCAAGTGGATTTCTTTTAAAACGACCTGGGTTAGCTTTGGCGCCCACTCTTCTGTGCCTGGGACCTTCCTGGTAGTCTGTGATTGGTTTCTTCTTGCCCCCAGCTCTTGAACAATGGATGGAAGGGGCATTTACTTCCCAGGAACCTCCAGCTCCTACCCATGCAAGGACATGTGTTCCTTAGGTGCTCTCTGCAGCCCTAGGGGGTAGGTCCAGGTCTACAGGAAGATAGATTTGGGCTGAACGTTAGAAGGAACTTTTTGACAGTAAGAGCAGTTCAGCAATGGAACTAATTGCCTAGAGAGGTGATGAGGTCTCCTTTTCTGAACATCTTCAAAAATAGGCTGGGCAGCTATCTGCTGGAGATACATTAGTTGAAGTTCTTGCATTGAGCAGAGAACTGGAGTCATGGCCTCTGGGGCACCTTTTAACTCTATGATTCTATGCTGCTATGCTGCTACCACTCTAGTCAATGAGAAAATCTCCCCAGTTGATAGGAGGGGGCCCTGTAGAGTTGGCTTCCATTCTTCTCTCCTCTTTCCTTCTGGAGAAATGAAATAAGGAGTAAATCAAATCTACTTAGTTCAGCCTTTCCTTCTGTCCACCTGGAAAAGTATATGCTGTGTGCTCAAATAGTCAAAGCCCCAGTCAGGTTTAACGGGGAGATACATAAAGGGAAGGATTTTTCTCATTCTAATTTTTTTTAAAGTTACATCAGGGTTAGAAGGCATAATGAAATATACTCTGGGAGCACTCTCCAGGCACAGTTTGAGAAGTTGCAGTATTACAAAAACAAGTTGCATGTAAGCAGTCGGGAGGATAAACCAGCTGGGGAAATAAGCAGAAACCCTCACAAGAATCGGTCGGGAAATAAACAAAAACCCTCAGTAGAGCCCTCTACTCCATAGAAACACTATGTACCGGATGCTTTCTCCCTGTTCATGTAAAACACATCTTTGGTCAAGGGATAGAACAGAAATTCATCAGTTTCCCAACTAGGGTTGAATTTGCAGTTCTTAACCCTTCAAGAAACAAGTGGGAAGAAAAATGGCACATCAAGACTTCCCACAAACTAGTGATATGTGGGAACTTTTTTTTTCTGAGCACAACATAAACTGTGTAGTTTTTGAGAACGTGCAATTTTATAGTCAAAACGTACAACTCACAGCTTTTCTTTTCTTTTTTTTAACAGACAATTGCACCATTTCTCAATGGGAAAAAATCCCTCACTGGTTTGCATTGTTTTTCACTAGATACTTAAGGAAAGCACAGAACATGCAAAACATTATATCTATATACAAACAATGCAGTGCAGCATTCAGCATCATAGCTGTAGTCTTCCTGGTCTGAAAGTTACAAAACCCAAACATCGCACAGCAGGAAAAGAAAGTTGGGTCAACTGAACTTGCAGCCACACATGGTTGTGCTATTTAACATTTCTGGATTTTGTGCAATATGTTTGTTGTGAAAATTTTTTGTTGTACAACATTGATATTTCAATGTAGAAAACAGCAGTGTTGCACAGCAAAGATGTTGTACAAAATAAGTAAAGTTGCACAAAAAATAGGCATGTACTTTGGTTATACAACATTGCTGGTCCTGCACATTTTTTTGTTGTGCAACTTTGTTGGCTTTCTTACATAGGAAACACACAATTGCACCAGAAAAATGTTGTGCAAGATGAGCAGTGTTGAATGAAAAATAGCTGTGTGGTTTTGTTGTGCAACAATGATGTCTTCTGCCCAATATTTTTGTTGTACAATATTTTTGACATGCAACATTGCTGTTGCACACCAAAAAGAGTAATCTTGCTCAAAGCACATACATGGCAGCCTAAAAGCAGTTCTTTCTGTACCAAAAACTGCACAGTTTCCAGGGAAGGCTGCACAGTTCTCAGGAGAAGCTGCATAGCTTCCAAAAAACTGTGTAGGGTTTGGTTGGTTGTTTGTTTGTTTTTGATGAAGCTATACAATTTTTGTGGAAAAACTGTGCATTTTTCTGTTATTGCAGGGAAAAATTCACAGATGTCTTGAAGCTACCGATAAAAAACTGTTTCATTGTTCTTGGTTATCTGTTGGGACATGGAGAAGTCAAGATTTTCTATCACTACATCGTTCTTAGCTGGAACACCAGTTCCAGGGGTTGAGGGTGGGAGTCCAAGACTCTGCTGAACTTCAGCTCTCCCCACAAAAGTGAAATGCTGCCAGCTGTCTATACCAGCTGCTTGTCTATGTTATCCACGCACTGTGATGGAGCCTTTTTTAAAAAATCTTGGGCTTCTGCAATTCTCAATCTTTCCAAACTTTTGCAACTTCACCAGTGTTCAGCTTACTGGCAATGAGGCTGGGGTCTCCATCCCTTCCTCCTCTCTCTTCCTTCCTTCACCCCTCTCCTCCCCTTTGGCAGTACAGTTTCCTAATTGGCTAAATTAAACTGTTACCTACCTTGACACTGAGCCAGCAATATGGCTTTATTACTAGACAAGAATAAGTGATGTCACTTGAATTCATCGGACTGCCAAAAATGAAAACAAAACTAACCCTGAAGTGGTTGGAAGACCGTATTTTTGTTCTTGTTCTTGATGTTGTTTTTAGATTAGTATTTTTTGTTGTTAAGTAGTGCAGGAGAAATCTGCAATCAGTTTTTTAAAAACTGATTGCTTCTCCCGGAAACTTTCAGAAGAGACAATTTCCCCCTTTTCTGGCCAGGAAATAGGGCAGTTTGGGGAAACAGAGAGGCCACAAAAACTAGCCTTGTGGGCCATCTGTGGCCCCAAGGTTGCACCTTGCTCACCTGTACTTTATAACAACTTTCTTACCAGGGTTGCTGTAATGGAAACAGGTATTCAGCTGGGATGGCCCTGCCTTCTAAGGCAGGATTTCTGCTACCTGCTCTCTCCAGATTTTGTGGCCTGTGAGATTTCTATCAACACTATGACCCTCCTCACATATACCCTCCATCCTTGGTATATTTATTCATTGTTTTGCAGCCCAATAGGAAATAGCTCAGAAAGGAAATAAGAAAATTACCATGTTGACATTCCCAAACAAACAAACTGTTCTTTTGTTTACTCAACACATGCATTCCATGACTTATAAATGGTGCCCATGGTCCATTTAGCTTCGTATACACACAACAAGATTACTCACCCTCTTGCTCCCAGGAGCAGCATAGAGTACAGATGGGGAACCAGGTTGCCTAGCGACTGCTAGGACATCAGGGTGCTTGGATAAATCAAGTCGATGCAGCTCTGAGTGTTCTGAGGTTTTGGAAATAAGACCACAACTTTAACTGCAAATCCTCAAAGCTGTTCGTTTGCTCCCACCCCTTGGCAGAATGAGGCATGGTGTGTTCTTGTTCCACGCCATTAAGGCACATGAAGCCTTAAGAAAGGGAGGGAGAGAAAAAGATTGGGAAAATGTCATTACCCCTGTTCTTAATGTTGCTTATAACTGGAAATGAAGAGGTTGAGGATAATCCAAAGGCCAGGTGGGAAAGGTGAGCCTTGAGGAGAAGTTTGAAAGAAGGAAAAAAGGGTGGCAGCTGATCAACCTCAGCCGTCTCCTCCAACCTGCAGTACAAGGGCAGAAAGAGCAACCTGCTTTACTATGTTGTTCGATGGATAGCAAACATTTTTCAGGTTTTCACAGCAAAACCCATAACTTAGCTAACCCATCCTTAAACTACTGGCTCTACATGATTCTCCTTTCCTCCCTGCTTTTCGCCATCCAGCCTGCTTGTTCTTCCTCTTATATCAGTTTTGATTTATGGCAACCCTATCAATGAGAGACATGCATGAGCCCCAGTTATGAACAGCGCAGCTCAGGTCCTGCAAGCTCAGTGCCACTGTGGCTTCCTTGCTTCTGTCTGTGCGCCAGAAACAAGGTCTTCCTCTTTCTCTGTTGGCTTCTACCTTACTGAGCATTATCGTCTTTTCCAGTGAGCCAGGTTGTCTCATAATATATCCAAGGAATTATAGCCTTAGTTTAGCTGCATTAAGAATTCAGACTTGGTTTGCTTTAGGATCCATTCATTTGTTTTTTGTTTTTTTGGTAGAACTCTCATCCAGCACCACATCACAATTTTTTTTAAAAAAAATCACACCTCAAAAAGAAATATACAGAGTGGGAAAGAATATAGAAAGGGGCAACCAAATGTGGCTGTAGCAGTGTCTCCAGTGAAGAAAGGTCACCATGTCATGGACTTTTTAGCTTACAGGGGAAAATAAGGGGATCAGACATCACAGAAATAGTAACAGCTGCCGGCTCCCATGTCATAGAATCCTAGAGTTGGAAGAGACCCCGGGGCCATCCAGTCCAAAACCCTTCTGCCATGCAGGAACCCACATCAAACCATTCCCAACAGATGGCCATCCAGCCTCTGCTTAAAAACCTCCAAAGAAGGAGACTCCACCACATTCCGTGGAGGCAGCTTGTTCCACTGCCGGACAGCTCTGACTGTCAGGAAGTTTCCTGCAGCTTGAATCTATTGCTCCTTGTCCTAGTCTCTGGAGCAACAGAAAATAAGCCCGCTCCCTCTTCGACATGACATATTCCTTCAAATATTTAACCATGGCTATCATGTCTCCTCTTAATCTCCTCTTCTGCAGACTAAACATACCCAGCTCTCTAAGTCTATCCTCATAGGGCATGGCTTCCAGGCCTCTCACCATTTTGGTCGCCCTCCTCTGGACATGCTCCAGCTTGTTGATATCCTTCTTGAATTGAGGTGCCCAGAACTGGACACAGAATTCCAGATGAGGTCTAACCAATGCAGAATAGAGTGGTATCCTTACCTCCCTCGATCTAGACACCAAACTCCTATTGATGCAACCAAGAATCGCATTGGCTTTCTTGGCTTCCACATCACACTGCTGACTCATGTTCAGCTTGTGGCCCACAAAGACTTCTAGATCCCCTTCACATATACTGAAATCCAGCCATGTGTCCCCCGTCCTATATTTGTGCCTTCCATTTTTTCTTCCATTTTCTGTAAGGAGGACCTTACATTTCTCTCTGTTGAAATTGATGTTGTTAGCTTTGGCCCAGCTCTCCAATCTATCCAGGTCATTTTGAATTTTGATCCTATCCTCTGGCGTATTAGCAACCCCTCCCAGTTTGGTGTCATCTGCAAATTTGATCAGCATGCCCTCTACTCCTTCATCCAAGTCATTGGTGAAGATGTTGAATAGCTCTGGGTCCAGGACAGAACTCTGTGGCACCCCACTAGTCACTTCTCTCAAGGATGAAAAGCAGCCATTGGTGGGCACCCTTTGGGTTCAGTCAGTCAACCATGTCAATGGACAATGAACCTACTCCACATTTCAGTCTGAACATTGGTGGAGCTATCCAAGGTACTGATCCCTGTTCCTGAGGTAGATTCAGGAGCTACCAGTTGCCATTGCACAGAGGTGTCCAAAAAAAACATGCATGGATAATGGACAGCAATAAGCAAAACATTCTTCCTGTGAATATCTACTATTTCAATGGTCGCTAAGAAAAATTTCCTCTAGCAGCTGGGCTCATTCACTTGATGCAACATATAATTAAACTGTGGAACTTTCTACAAAAGAAATAGCAATGGCCACCAAGCTCAAAGATTTTAAAAGGAAGTTGAAACAAATTCACAGAGGCTAAAGTAGCAACAGTGAGTCAGATGATGGTATATTGCCGCCTGTGTACAAGGCAAAAGGTCTTCTGTACCAGTTTCTGGGGAACATTCCCCAGAATGAGCTGCTTTCAGGGTTTGTAGAAAGGTATCTAACTGACCACCATGGAAACAGAAGGCAAATGCAGAGAGGTCTTGGGCTGACCATGTTCCTTCCTTGTAGAGTAGGTTAAGCTGAAAGACAGCAACTGGCCCTCAGTTCCTTCACAAACTTTGGGCTTGGGTTTTACCTTAACTTAATCTTGTCCTAAGTATATCATTCTTAGACTACTGCACCACCCCAGCTCTCAGTGGTTGAATGAGTGTGTTGGCACAGAATCTGGATAATCATTATGGAGAATTCTTGCTATTTTTAAGTCCAATATCTATTTTTAGGCAAAGTGTTTTCCAAGTCCTCCTAAATATGCTTTAACGGAGGGACCAAAGAGATCTCCTCCCTGCCCTTCTCTTTTTACTGGGCTTTAGATGGAATCATTAGTGCAGGGAGGAAAGGCTTGAGAATAAAAGACATCACTGCCAATTCAATCCTCCCTGATTCCTAAATTGTATTATCCTTTTTACTAAACATAAAATTTTTGTTTCTTCATTTACTATATAAAAGTCAAAGTTTGTATGTTTGTTGTCTGTGTTAGGCAAAGACCTCATATGATTGGCTGCCTAAGAAGATTCTGTGGAATAGTTTAGTGAAGCGCCTTTAGAATTCTCAGCCAGAGAACTCTTGGGCCTGGCTAGTTGCTATGGACATGAGGCCTAGCAGCAAGGAGGAGGGCAGCATATTCCCTCAGGAACACAACCTCTGTATGTTTATAACTCTGAATACAGATTGGCTTGGGGGATAGGAGGGAAAGTTACAGGTACGCAACAAGACAGTTTGGGGAATTAGAGACACAGGATCTCAAATCTTTCTAACAAGTATTACCTATGGGAAGATAAAATCCCAGGCAACCCCGGGTATATACAGTAGTTTCTCTATAAGGACTGCAAAAGAATGCTGTGTTACAGCAACTCTGCTCATTCTCCCATCTCCCTTCACTCCTTTGATACTTCTGTACATTCAGTTGCTGCAGCTTGTAACCATATCCTTGCACCTCAATTCCCATAGTGATTAACATTCAGAACAGATGCCAAGAAGGTACTAGTATGCTTGCTACCAGTTTAGATGATTTATAGTCACTGATTTGGCTGGATATTTTGAGAAGTGAGAAGAAACTCAGGCTTGAATGCTTTTCTCCATGTCTTTGCCCGTCATTTTGCAGGTTGGTCACTTAAGGAATGGAGAGTCATAACTAAAAAAGAAACTTTACCACATGGAACTGTATGGAACTGTATGGCAACGATAACCATTGTCACCTGGATTTTTCCTAGAGAAGGGACTCTGGACAAGGTTGGCCAGTGCACTAGCCAAGAAGCCACACTGAGAGAGAGATCAAAGTTATTTTATTGAAAGTTGTATAGAATAGAAATCAAGTGTTCCCTGAACACAAGACAAACCACATCTTATGTAGTCTTCTAGGGTTATATGGTCCTTCCTAGGGAGGAGATAACTCCATATGTGTTGGGAGTTTGTCGTGAATCAGCATTCAAGCACTGTGCATGTGCATTGGGTAGACCCAAATTATAATACCACAGCCCACCTTGGAGGTGTGAAAGTCAGTATTACAATAAGCTTAATGAAGCTATAGGTAACTGTAGTTCAGCTCTTGTGGTTGACCCCCCCCCCATCTGCCTAGTCTCGGGTGCTCCAGACAGGACAGGCCACAAAGCTAACCACACTCTAGCATCTTCCTGTATCTGCTTCTCCATTTCTGCAAAGTCTCTGTTGCCTTACTTTAGCTAGTTTCCTCTTATTCCTCTTATTCAGAGCTCTTGATATCTTGCAAGCCTTGCCTCACTGTTCTCTTGTAAGCTTGTAGTCACTTGCCAAAGTAGTGGTCAGTTTCTAGACTCTGGGTCCATCACCATCACTCTCTCTAGCTAAACAAAGGCACTGCCAGTCTGATAGGATTGGAACTAGAGATAAGAGATAGACTGATTAGCAGAAAAGGGTTAATGTTTAGTTAATCATTCATCAGCTAAATCAAATTCAATTACATTTATATTAGAAGTAAGGAAAAGGTAACTACAGTTAGCCCTCCACATTTCCTAGGGTTAGGGACACAGAACCCTCATGAAAGTGGGAAAACTGTGAATAACTGTAGGCCCTCTCAAACCATATTTAACACACAAAAAAGTATGATCACCCTATTCAACCCACCAGGGATTCCTTTGAGGCATCATGGCTCCTTCTCAAGGCAAAAGTGGGGGGCTGGTGGGGCTTAGGGCCACCTCGACTGCTGCCCCACACCAGTTTTAAGAGGGACTTACAAACCTCATTTACAGTTTCTCAGTCTCATGAGACTCGCAGGCCCTATTAAAAATGACACAGGGAGGCAGCAGAGGTGACAGCAGATAATCTGTGAATAATCAAATCTGCAAAAGTGAAACCTGCAAATGTGGAGGGCTGACTGTATTTTGTATACATTTAATTGACACTAAAACAATTACTAGATTGAAGTTGGTGTTCTTGATTTTTTTTCAACACCGCCCCAAACTGTACCACTAAGGCAACTCTGGACTGCATCAATAGAAGTTTAAGGTCCAGATGGAGGGAAGTGCCTTTCTGCTTTGGTCTGACATCAGCTGGCATGCTGTGTTCAGTTCTGAGCACCACAGAAGATTACGGACAAGCTGGAACCTAGATGATCAAACGTCTGAAAACCAACCCTTATGAAGAACAACTGAGGGAGCTGGGAATGTGTAGCTTGGAAAAGAGAAGCCTGCGAGGTGACATGATGCCATATTTAAATATTAGAAAGGATGTCATGTAGAAGAGGCAGGAAGCTTGTTTTCTGTTGCTCCAGATATTAGAACACAAACCAGTGGATTCAAATGACAAGAAAAGAGATTCTACCCAAACATTAAGAGATTCCACCCGGACATTCTTTATTGCAAAAGCTGTTTAACAGTGGAATGGACTGCTTCAGATGTCTGTGGACTCTTTCTTTGGAGGTCTTTAAACAGTAGTTGGATGGGTATTATTTGAAAGTGCTGTAACTGTCTATTCCTGCATGGAAAGGAGTTGGACTAGATGACCTTTTGTAGTTCCATCCATGAATATGGGAGTGAAGGAAACTGCTGCATAAATGCTTGAAAACCCCATTTCTTATCAATTCCAGCAAAACTTCTTCTGTAATTTCTGTTGTTAACTGGAATAAAGCAAGGCATTTTAAAATAAAAGTTATTTGTCGGGGAAAGAAGTGTGGTCAATGCAGTTCAAGGTCCGGGACTAAAAGCAGCTTGAGAAAGGTCAAAAGCCAAGCAGGGAGTTACTGAAGGTGAAGACCAAAGGTCAGGAAATGAAAGTAACACAGTACCGCAGAGATAGCAAATCTGTTGTCTTGCAGAAAAGAGACAGGTTTGAGTGTTTGCTAATTTAAAGCTAGCTGTAAATCACCACAACTGACCTAATTAGCGCAGTGTTTATTTTTCAACAGCTCCTAGGCATTTTATGTTCTTTTGTTCCTTCCACTTTACTCTCCAGAATGATGCAGTATTTTTGACTCCTGCAGTTCAGAGACTCCATGGAATAGCCCACATTCTAATCCCAGGATATTGCTACCAGTCTGCTCTGGCTCTGACTGGAGCCTGTCAGCTGGGTTCTTCTTTTCCCTTCCTAACCAGAGGGTGCTTTTTCTGCCTCTGGAGCAGAAGAAAATGCATTCACTCCATACATGACTTTGCTTCAGATATTTAAAGATGACTATCATGTCATCAATCAGTATTCTCCAGAGGAAACATATCAGGTTCCCTAAGCCATTTCTCATATGGCTTGGTTTTCAAACTTTGATCATCTTGGTTGCCTTCCTCTGGACACATTCCAGGTTGTCCATATCCTTCCTGGACTGTGGTGCCCAGAACTGGACACAGTGTTCCAGGTGGCATCTGACCACAGCAGAATAGAATTCCCTTTGATACTACAGTCCTGTTGATGCAGCCTTGACCTGCATTTGCTTTTTGGGCTGCCCCATTGTGTTGTTGACCAAAGTTTAGCTTCCTAGTCCAGAAGCTAAACTTTCACATCTATTGCTTTCAGGACAGATGTCAGCCATCCTATATTTGTACATTTTGGGGGTTTTTCCTACTCTGGTATAGCCCTTTAAATGGTGTTGAAATTCATTTTATTAGTTTTGGCTCAGCAATCCAGGTCATTTGATATCCTGATTGTGTCTTCTGGGATATTAGCTATCCCTCCTAGTTTGGTGTAATCTGAGTTTAATTGGAGAATGAAGAACACAACTTCCTTTTGGAAACTTCTGAAACACTGACTATAGGTACGAAATTTTACTGGAAAGATTGGTATTGTGGGGCTTCTCGTGCAATTACAAAATAAAAATGTTGGAAAGGCTTTAGACTCATGCAAGTCACTCCACTGGTCTAGCCACATATTTGAACCAGGTACACGACTGACATTCCTCTGCTTGGGTCTAAAGAGGAAGAGAAATATCCTATGTTGCTGGGAGTAGGCTTTTATTCAGCTTTTTAGGGTAGATAAAAGTACAGATCTTGAAGGAAGGAAGGGCGGAAGCTTAAGAGTCAACCAAGTGGAGTAAAACATTGACTCATTGAAAGGGGGTATGGTGACCTTATTTGAATGAATGAATATGAATGAGCTGGTTTTCTGTTGCTTCAGAGGGTAGGACCCGAAGCAATGGATTAAAATTACAAGAAAAGAGAATCAGACTGAACATTAGAAAGAACTACTTGACACTAAAGGGCTCTTTGCCAGTGGAATGGACTGTCTGTCACATGCTAGCTACTCTTTTACCCTCAGGAAAACATGCACGGTTTTTCCACTGTATTTAATGAAGTATCAGAGGCATAGCTTACAACTGTTGCTAAAGCTGACAATCTACAACACACACTTGGTTATATAGTGATGTACACTTTAATGCACACACAATTCCCATTGGTGGATTCTCCAGTTCTTCTCCTCTCCCAAACTTCCAGCAGTTCTCATGAGACTTTATTTCCATACTTTGATCTAACACATCTCTGGTGTTACCTTATCTCTCTTCTTTGTGTACCTACCTTAACACTGGCCAGATGCCCTGGGGCCAGCTTTCCCCAATCTATTCTCTTTGATCCCTCTTCACTAGGATGAGATGCCTAGACCCTTTCATTTGATATACAACACATAAGTCATTTTCCACACTACATTGCTATAGCGTTATTATTCCACTTTCAACATCCTGTGGAATCCTGGGGTTTGCAGTTTAGGAAGGGGTCTTTACAATTCTCAGTCAGAGAGCTCTTTGGCCTTGGGAAACTACAAATCCCAGAATTCCACAGGATGTTGAAAGTGGAATAATAACACTATAACAGTGCAGTGCAGAAATGGCCATTGTTAACCGCAATTCTAGCCTAGATACTCTAGCCTAGATACATAGTAAATCACTTGTTGATATGCCTTAACACCCTGGCTAAATACTCACAACTATCATTCAGATTTTAACTGATGTTAAACATGGAACATATGGTGGTCTGTAACACATGGTATTCATTCAGACCATATGTTACATCCAGAGGATAACTTGCTACAACAATGTTCTATACTAGCATAATCCACAGGCATGCATTATCGTGAATGAGTCACACTATCAATTATGTCATAGAGCACAGCCAACATGACACCATCTCAGGGGATGGTGGGTTCTCCTTCCCTGGAGGTGTTTCAACAGAGCTTAGATGGCCACCTCTCAGAGGTGCTTTAGTAGTGGCTTCTTGAGCAGCAAAGCAGAGAAGTCCCAGCAGAGTGGAGGAGGGCAAATGTCGTCCCCATCTTCAAGAAGGGGAAAAAAGAGGATCCTAATAATTATCGCCCGGTCAGCCTGGCATCAATTCCAGGAAAGATCCTAGAGCAGATCATTAAACAGTCAGTTTGTAATTACTTAGGAAGCAATGCCGTAATCACTAAAAGCCAGCATGAATTTCTCAGAAATAAGTCATGCCAGACTAATCTTATCTTTTTTTATGATAGGTTTACAAGCTTGATAGATGAAGGGAATGCTGTAGATGTAGCATATCTTGACCTCAGTAAGGCCTTTGACAAAGTTCCCCATGACATTCTTGCAAAGAAGCTTATGAAATGTGGGCTGGACAGGGCTACTGTTAGTTGGATTTATAATTGGTTGACTGACCGAACCCAAAGGGTGCTCACCAGTGGCTGCTTTTCATCCTGGAGAGAAGTGACTAGTGGGGTGCCACAGAGTTCTCTCCTGGGCCCAGTGCTATTCAACATCTTCATCCATGACTTGGATGAAGGAGTGGAGGGCATATTGATCAAATTTGCAGATGATACCAAATTGGGAGGGGTTGCTAATACTCCAGAGGATAGGATCAAATTTCAAAACAACCTTGAGAGATTGGAGAGCTGGGCCAAAGCTAACAACATGAATTGCAACAGAGAGAAGTGTAAAGTCCTCCATTTAGGCAGAAAAAATGGAATGCACAAATATAGGATGGGGGACGTGTGGCTGGATAGCAGTACACGTTAAAGGGATCTAGGAATCTTGGTAGATCACAAGGTGAACATGAGTCAGCAGTGTGATGTGGCAGCCAAGAAAGCCAACGCGATTCTTGGTTGCATCAATAGGAGTATGGTGTCTGGATCGAGGGAGGTAATGGTACCATTCTATTCTGCATTGGTTAGGCATCATTTGGAATATTGTGTCCAGTTCTGGGCACCTCAATTCAAGAAGGATGTTGACAAACTGGAGCGTGTCCAGAGGACGGCAACCAAAATGGTGAAGGGTCTGGAAGCCATGCCCTATGAAGAATGGCTTAGGGAGCTGGGGATGTTTAGTCTGCAGAAGAAAAGGTTAAAAGGAGACATGATAGCTATATTTAAATATTTGAAAGGATGTCATGTTGAGGAGGGGGTGGGCTTGTTCTCTGCTGCTCCAGAGACTCTAGGACAAGGAGCAATGGATTGAAGCTGCAGGAAAGGAGATTCCACTTGAATCTCGGGAAGAACTTCTTGCTGTCCAGCAGTGGAATCTGCTGCATCAATGGAGTTTGGTGGAGTCTCCTTCTTTGGAGGTTTTTAAGCAAAGGCTGGAGGGCCATCTGTCATGAATGCTTTGATGGTTTCCTGCATAGCAGGGGGTTGAACTCGATGGCCCCTGAGGTCTCTTCCAACTCTCTATGATTCTATGATTGGGCTGGGGGGCACTGGAAGTCCCCTTCCAGCTCTAGCAGTCCATGACTCACTCTTTGAGAAAGGCTTGAGGAGTCCATTGGCCTTTTTTTTTTCCAGCCCCCAAATCCTCTTTTGGGGCGGAGGGATACACTAATCACTCCTAATGAAATTGGAAAGTATTGAAAAGCCATTTCTATTCCTCATCCCATGATTGTTCAGTAAAACAAGGTATTTAGGCCATTTCCACACTAGACTATTATTCCACTTTCAACGTCCTATGGAATCCTGGGATTTATGGTTTACGCTCCCTAAATCGCAAACCCCAGGATTCCAAAGGATGTTGAAAATGGAATAATAGTACTATAACAGTCTAGTGTGTAAATGTGAGCATACCTTGCTTTGAGAAGAATTGCACTCCCTAAAGACATAATTATCCTGGTGTTTCTTCTGGAGGAGGTGTTTTTAAAAGTGGGTTTTTTCTGTTCTAGGAGGCCCTAGGGGCTACAAAATGGCCTTAGGGACCACAAGTAGCCTACAAGTGGTGTGAGTCCCTCCTTTGCTTTCAGATGATTTTTTCTTTCTTTCCCATGTGGATATTTACTGTTTAAACAACCACCCACAGAGAAGAGTGCCATAAAAAATTTAAAAGGGAGTTGACAGGGGAGAGGGGTTGAAGAGAAAAGAAGAAAATAATTATAGGTGAAAACCTGAAGTTTTGATATAATTCTGAATTCTCTGAATGCTTCACAGTGCCAGGCATGAATTTAAAGGCGGTCTGGGCTCTATTTTCCCCACCCTTTTTATCATGCTTCCAGTCAGTTGGCTCCCTCCCTGTTATTTTGTACTGTGCAGGAAGTCTGAGCAGTAAAACTGAAGGGTATAATCACAGGTGCCAGATATGGAATGAAGAAGAAACAGCAGAAGCAGGGAAAGCAAGTCTGCAGTGCAGAGCAAAGTGGGAAAGAAATAAAAGTTAAGCTGAAATTTTTTAAAAAAACCTATAAATGAGCTGTAAAAATTAGATTACAGGGGTCTGGAAAAGGTGGGAGGAAAATGAAAAGGAGTAAAAAAGAAACCTGACACCCAGCTTTTAAAATAAAGAAACAGTTCAATAGAATTGAATAGCAGGAGCTGATTTGAGTTTTGAAAGTTTCCCAGTGATTCAGTTAATACAATGGGCTTAATGGTGGAGTATACTCTTTGCAAGGAAAAGGTCTCATACAGCCCAGAATAGCATCAGCCCAGCATCCCTGTGCTGTTCTAAGTGAAGATTATGTGTGATGGCACATTGTAACACAAGTGCACAAACTGCATGACACATTTGAACTCAAAAAAACCCCAGCAACCAGGCAGGTGAGGTTCAGCACCATCATCCCACCTGGTGGAGTCAGGGAGCAGTTGGCATTGGAAACTCTTCCATCCCATTCCATGTAGACCCATGAACTGTGAAACTAGAAACTTGTGTGTCATGGTACCATGCAGAATGCCTGTAGATTTCTGACCTTCTTCAGTGAAGGAGGCTTACACTGCAATCCCAGTTCAAAAATGTTGCGGCTGCTAGTTGGACTGTCTTAAAATAGTCACGGTTCCCCATCCTTATGTCATTAGACAGAGAGATTGAAGTCTTAGGATCATAGAATCATAAAGCTGGAAGATCCACAAGGGGCCATCCAGTCCAATCCCTGCCATGCAGGAACACACATCAAAGCACTCCCAACAGATGGTCATCCAGCCTCTGCTTAAAAACCTCCAAAGAAGGAGAGGACTCCACCACACTCCCAGGCAGCATATCCCACTGGCAAACAGCTCTAACTGTCAGGAAGTTCTTCCTGAGGTTTAAGTGGAATCTCTTCTCCTGTAGTTTGAATCCATTGCTCTGTGTCCTAGTTTTTGGAGCAATGGAAAACAAGCCTGTTCCCTCTTCGATATGATATCCTTTCAAATTGTTTAAATATTTCTGCAGACTAAATATCCCCAGCTCCCTAAGCCGCTCCTCATAGGACTTCATGGCTTCCAGACTCTTCACCATTTTGGTTGCCCTCCTCTGGACACACTCCAGCTTGTCAATATCTTTCTTGAAATGAGGTGCCCAGGATTCCAGATGAGCTCTGGCGAAAGCAGAACAGAGTGATATTAGTACTTTCTGTGATCTGGACACCACACTCTTATTGATGCAACCAAGAATTGCACTGGCTTTCTTGACTGCTGCATCACACTGCTGACTTATGTTCAGCTTGTGGTCCACCAAGATTCCTAGACCCCTTTCACATGTACTGTTATCCAGCCACATTTCCCCCATCCTATATTTGTGCATTCCACTTTTTCTTCCTAAGTGTAGGACCTTACATTTCTCTCTGTTGAAATTCATTCTGTTAGCCTTGGCCCAACTCTCCAATCCATCAAAGTCATTTTGAATTCTGATCCTGCCCTGTGGGGCATTAGCAAACCCTCCCAATTTGGTGTCATCTTCAAATTTGATCAGCATGCATTCTACTCCTTCATTTCCAATTGTCAGCTAACCTGTATTTGTTGGGAGATCAATCTAATCTGGTTACCTATACCCCAACATGTGAACAATGGCATGGTCAAACAGGCAGATTTATCATCAGCACTCTGCTTACATTTTGCAAAATATATATCCAAGTACATCTTGGAAAATAAATGCCCAATTTAGCTGTCAACCTATAACAGTCCTGTCTCTGATTTTTTTTCCCCATTATCCCCTTCCATCATCTCAGACTTCAGTTGGCAGAAGGCTCTGCTGGCACCATTGCTCTGCTGGCTGATATCAGCTGGCTGAAGAGACAGAAAGGAGAGGGAAAAAAAGGTGGAGAGGAGTCAGCATGAAGGAGAGGTTGAGTTATTCCTGATTCAAACCTCTTCCAGCACAAGGTCACAGACACTGCACCAGCAGAGCTAGCCCAGAACCAGTGTAGTGCTCAGAAATTTTCAGTGCCCTTGGACTGAGAGAGGTTTGGATTCAATAAAGCTTCAACTGGCCCTGAGTTGGCTCAACTGGCCTTCAGCCATTTGGGGAACTACTTCTCTGTTTTTAGTAACCACCGCCTATTCCACCTTTCAATAGTACTGGGTACTGGCTGGCAGATCTCTAGGTGCATTACATTTATAAAAACAACCATGAAGAGCTGCAATACTGTGTAAAACCCTTTAAATCCTATAAAATCCCTGTCTAGCTCACCACACAGGTGTGGGTAAGGCATGTCAATGCAAAGCCCCCCTAAGTTCAGTGGAAGAAGGGTAAGGCACAAATGTGAATATTAAAGCACAATATCACACACATTTCGAGAGTACAGCAGATTGTAGGATAATTGGGATACATTTTCCTCATATGTCAAATGCAAAAAACAACAACAACAACAACAACAAAAACTTTTGTCTTTTTAAATTAATAGGGTACAAATTGTGAACTAAGACCATTTCCATCCTACATGATTATAGTGCTAGTTATAGCAGTGATGTAGACTCGAGTCAACTAACTCGGACTCAAGTCACACTTAAGTCACTTATAGAATCATAGAATCATAGAAATGTAGAGTTGGAAGAGACCACAGGGGCCATCCAGTCCAACCCCCTGCCATGCAGGAACACCCTCAAAGCAAACCCGGCAGATGGCCATCCAGCCTCTGCTTAAAAAGCTCCAAGGAAGGAGACTCCACTACACTCCGAGGCAGCACATTCCACTGCCGGACAGCCCTGACTGTCAGGAAGTTCTTCCTGAGGTTCAGGTGGAATCTCCTTTCCTGCAGCTTGAATCCATTGCTCCTTGTCCTGGTCTCTGGAGCAGCAGAAAACAAACCCTCTCCTTCCTCTACATGGCATCCCTTCAAATATTTAAACATGGCTATCACGTCCCCTCTGAACCTTCTCTTCTGCAGATTAAACATACCCAGCTCTCTAAGTCTGTCCTCATACGGCACAGCTTCCAGGCCTCTCACCATTTTGGTCGCCCTCCTCGGGACCTGCTCCAGCTTGACCATGTCCTTCTTGAATTGGGGTGCCCAGAACTGGACACAGTATTCCAGATGAGGTCTAACCAAAGCAGAGTAGAGTGGTACCAGTACCCCCCTTGATCTAGACACCAGACTCCTATTGATGCAGCTGAGAATTGCATTGGCTTTCTTGGCTGCCGCATCACACTGCTGACTCATGTTTGTGGTCTGTGAAGACTCCTAGATCCCTTTCACACATACTGCTATCCAGCCACGTGTCCCCCATCCTATCTTTCTGTATTCTATTTTTTCTACCTAAGTGTAGGACCTTACACTTCTCTCTTTGAATTTCATTTTGTTAGCCTTGGCCCAGCTCTCCAATCTGTCCAGTTCATTTTGAATTTTTATCCTGTCCTCTGGCGTAGTAGCAACCCTCCCAATTTGGTGTCATTTGCAAATTTGATGAGCATGCCCTTCAGTGACTTGACTCAGACTCGATTTGGCCATAAATGATACACTGACTTGACTCATCTTGATAGTTATATATTTTTAGTGATTGACTTGCTGCCCTTGGTTCAATAACATAACACATTCATCCAGAAACCTTACACCTCTGAAAAACACTTCCATCTCTTTTTTTCTCTGCTGGTCACATAACAATCTGTCTCAACCTCAAAGTGTGGATGCATTTCTTGGAGGGAAATAGGAAACAGGTTAGGCAATGAGCTTCAGGTGGGCTTGAGGTCTGCTCAGCAGCCTGTCCCCCCTGCAAATTGGAGGAGTCTTCTAAAACTTTTCCTAAATGCAGAAGGCAAAACTTGTCCTGAAAGTATAAGGCATGTTTCTCAGAGAACAACAAGCATGTTAGGCAGTGTGCTTGTGAAGGAAGGATCCTTCCTTCCTAAGCTTTTGAAGCTTCAGTAATGGGGAGTAAGGGGGATTCTATTCCCCACTTCCAAAGCTGCAGTTGGCAAAATTGCAAATGTGGAGGGTCGACACTGCTTAAATTGTTAAAACTGACTTTATTCAACTCTGTCCAGAAATTCTGGAATACAGGTTGGGGTATAAAATTCGCTCCAAGACTTGAGACTTGACTTGAAAGTATCTTCAAGAACTTGAGACTTGACTTGAGACTTGGAGTAAAAGACTTAAATACATCACTGAGTTACAGTGCTATAATAGTACTATAGTGCTCTTATTCCACTCTCAACCTCCTATGGAATCCTGGGGTTTGCAGTTGAGGGAGGGGCCTTGAGAATTCTCAGCCAGAGAGCTCTTTGGCCTCAGTAAACTACAAACCCCAGAATTCCACAGGAGGTTGAAAGTGGATTAATAGCAGGGTAGAAATGGTCTAAGTGACTAGTGGGCTGCCTCAGGATTCTGTCTTAGAGCTGGTGTTGTTTAACATTTATAAATGACTTGGATGATAGAATAGAAGGCACATTGACTCTTTTCAAGCTTGCTGCCCACCAAGACCCCTAGATCCTTTCCACATGGATTACGCAAGGTGTCACTCGTTACATCTGTGCCTTTGATTTTCCCTACCCCAAATGGCTTACCTTACATTTGTCCCTGTTGAAATTCAATTTTGTTATTTGTTTGCTCAGTTATCTAGTTTGTTAAAGAACACTTGAATCTTTATTCTCCTTCCTGAGACATTAGCTGCTCCTCTCAGCTGGGTGTCATCTGCAAATTTCATTTGATTCCATCTCCTACTGTTCGTGGTGCTGCCTTTAGATGTAATGTGGAAGAAATGTCTGCTGCATAGTGAAGAAAGCCGACAAGAAGACAATCAACTCAGTCAAATGTAGTTTTGGAAAAGAGTTCTACAGATACCATGGACAGCCAGAAAGACCAATGGGTCCTAGAGCAAATCAGATCTGAACCCTCACTAGGGGCCTTATTGCACTACGCTGTTACAGTGCTATTATTCCACTTTAACTGCCATAGCAATATCGCATGGAATCATGGGAGCTGCAGTTTAGGGAGAGGCATTTAGAATTCTCAGCCAGAGAGCTCCAGTGCCTCACCAAACTACAAACCCCAGAATTCCAAAGGGTGCAACCAAGGGAGTTAAAGTCAGCCCTCCACATTTTCAGGTTTGACTTTCACAGATTTTTTTATTTGTGAGTTTCTCCAACCTCTGCCAGCGAAATCTCAGGTGCTTCTTTTCTGGGGGAACCTTCCCTCTTGGTAGCTCCAGTCCAGCCTCACAGCCCTTTAAAACCCCACCTTTGATCCTCCTCTTTCTCCACCAGCCACTGCCTGGACAGCTAAGGATGTCTCACAGTTCAATTTCTCAGCACCACAAATCCTCTCCCAATGACCCACGTACCCAAGGAAGGAAATGGAAGTATAGGGCCACCATGCTGACTCACTTTTCTTACCTTTGCTTTCCCTGATCTCGTTTGAATCCTGGTTGTCCATTTCCCACCATGCCTTAGCCCCCTTCTCACAGACACACATCCCCATTTTGATATTTGTGACTTTACCCCTATTGCCAGGGTCGTGCACCCCTAACTCTAGCAAATGTGAAGGTCTGGCTGTAATAGCAGTATAACAGCGTAGTGTGACAGGGATCTAGAAGGCTGCAGTACTTTCAATGTATCATGAGAAAATATGACTCTTTGAAAAAGATTATAATTCTTGATAGAGTTGAAGACAGCAGGAAGAAGACGATTGCACTACCGTGGACTGATTCAATCAAGGAGGCCATGCCTATGAACTTGTGAGACCCAAACAAGGCAGTTGATGATAGGGCTCTTGGAGGTTTCACGTTCATAAGATTGCCACACATCAGCATTTACTTGATGTCAAACAAGTATCCATAGACCACGTGTGTCAAAGGCCTGTGAGCCAAATCTGGCCCACCGGGCCATTTCATGTGGCCCTCACACCTCTCCTGCAGCTGAGGTACTCCCCCTGCCTGGCGGGCCCGATCCCCACACTGTGGCCCTGCTGGTATTCTGAAGAGGGGCCTAGCAGCCAGCACTCACAATCTACTTCTACTTCTGACTGCTCCTCTGTCTAATCATCACTGTCAGAGCATTGCCATGGCTTACCATGGCAACGCTCCACATGGCTCATGAGAGTTAGACAGAGGAGCCTCAGAAGTAGAAGTAGATTGTGAGTGCTGGCTGCCAGTGGCTGGAGGCCAGCAATGTGGGGAGGGGGCTCACCAGGTACAGAGAGAAGCAGGGGGGGCAGAAAGACCCACAGCAGGGGAGCAGAAAGAGGCACAGAGAGGATCTTGGAGGACAGAAAGAGGCACAGAGGGGGGCTGGGGGCAGAAATATCATGACTTAATATGATAAAAGAGTAGATACATTTATTTAGTCTTACAGATACAACTGGCCCTTTGAGGGCAACCATAATGTTGATGTGGCCCAAGATGAAATTGAGTTTGACACCCCTGCCATAGACTCATCAGTGGATCTCCTTAGGTGACCTGGCATTATTAAGTTACAACCTGAGACATCCCTGCGGTTGCTGGTAGGAAAGAAGGCAATACTTTTTTCTTTCTCTCCATTTTGAAAATGCATGCTCTGCTTGTAAATTGAGAACTGTCTCCATCCAGTTTGAAACTCACAGTCTCTTTTTGTTGGTAAAGAGCCAGGTCTAACTAAACAGTCCTTACATTGTCATTAGTGGAGATTATTTCATGTGCCAAATTACATAAAGAAAGTCAAAGGAAGCCAAATTGGATGTCTTTACCCATCCAGAGCTTGGATCGCTTTACCTAGTGGTTGGAAAGGGTGAACCTTCAGGGAGTAAATGTCCCATAAAATTCCAATTTGAAGTGATTTAAACAAGGTCGTATATAACACCTCTCTTTGTTGCCTTTTCTGCAGCATAGAAGAATAGCTACTCGGTAGCATAGGAATGTGGGGGCAAGGAATGATTCGCCCTGGGCGGCAATGTTTCTGGGGCATCGCAGCCCATAGCGACACCCCTGCGTGCCCTGGCCACGCCCCCATGTGCCCTGGCCATGCCCCCATGCAACACAGCCACACATCCCGCACAGTGGTCATGCCTGTTGTGCTGTAGCCCCGCCTCCCTCTTGCCCCCTCTCCACACACTCCAGACTCCGCCGCTGTAGCTACTTCCCTGGAAATATAAACAAAATGTAAATGATTGTGGCAGCAGGATGGGATGGACTTAGGGATGAACATGTTTGAAACTGATGCAGAATGAAAATAAACTGATCTATCCGTTCATCCCCATGTTTTCAGACTTCTAATGTGCGGTGGGTTATTTCAACATTGTGTAGTGGATCAAGAAACAATTGTCCACTGGCCAGATTTGGCTCGTGTGGGGCCAGTTGACCCAGGAAGGGCTGATGTTTTTGCAAGTTCTGTATTCTTTGCCAGTGATCCATAGTAATGACCCTTGTAAAATGTTGCCGAGTGAGAGGCGAGATTTAATAAAAGCTGTCTCGGAGTAGACAGGAAACCTTGAACCTGCCCATCCATGCGTTTAAGAATTGTGCTGAATGCTAAAATGGTAGTTTAAGCACTGTGGGTGCTATAAATGCAGAGTCTTTTTACAGCATAGACAGTTTTTAGGATAAAGGATAAAACACTTCAGTTATGCAATCTGTTTGACGAGGCCGTCCAAATCCTGACTAGCAGGAGGGGAGACAACATGATCTCTGGGTTTTGTGTGCATTTTAAACTTTTGTTGATTCTTTTTTGTATACGTCACCTTCTTTGTCCTGCCTGAAAAAGGTGACATTAAACCACACTTGAGGAGAATGCTGATCCCTATGGAATTTAGGAGCTCATTCTATACATGCTCTACTGGCTTCCTTATAGCAACCTTTCCTCACAACGTAGCCAGAAAACCACAGTTGTTTATGTTGTTGTTTTTGTTCATTTATATCCTGCCTTTCTCCCAAAATTGGGACTAATGATGACTTACTATTTAAAAACATAATACAGTTGGCTTTCTATATTCACTAGCATTAGGGGTGCAAGACCCTTGCAAAAGTGGAAAAATCGCAAATATCAAAATGTCCTTGTGTGTCTGAGGGAAGGGGGCTGAGGCACGATGGCAAGACCAGGCACCCAGGGCCCAAACCAGGTGAGGGAAAAATGGTGTATCAGCATGGTGGCCAATATTTTCTCTCACACACCCACCTCCTTCCTTGGGTGTGTGGGAGGGATTGAGATAAGGTTTGTGGTGCTGAGAAATTGGGCTGCAATCTTTCCTTAGCTGGCCAGGCCACAGCTGGTGGAGGAAAAAGAACCCCAAAGGCAGGTTTTAAGGGGCTGCACAGCCTGATCAGAGTGGCCAAGGAGGAAGGTTCCTCTGAAAAAGAGGCCCCTGAAGTGTAGGGGGCAAGGGATGGAGAAATTCACAAATAATCAAATATGTGGAAGTTAAATTGGCAGATGTGGAGGGCCAACTGTACAACTAATATTATCTTTCTTAAATAACTCTTTATTGCTGTAGACTTTCTGCTTTTCCACTCCTCAAGTGTCTTCCACTTGTCATGTCCCTTTCCCAGGATCCAGACAGGACCGTTCCCAACAGGCACACCCTAGAGACATGAGAGGAACCGTACTTGCAGCAGCCAGTGTCAGTGGAAAAAGGAGAATGCAGGCGTCTGGCAGCATTTATATAAGATGGACTCATTAATTAGGCCAACAGCTGGGTAGGACTTGAGCCTATATAACAAGAGGCCGGAGTGGGAGGAAGCTGTTGGAGCCGACTGATTCCATCAGTGCAAACAACTTAGCTGACTCCTGTATTCCTTGTTTGTGTCCCTTGAAACTTGGACCTTTGCTGGACTATGAATTTTGCCCTTGGATACCCTCTTTCTGGACTCGTGGTAAATTTGGATTCAGTTTCTCTAAACCTCATAAAAACTTGGAGTAACCAGCATAAACTTTGCCTGTTACCTCCTGCTAAACATCCTGATTATAAAGCTGGAAGCTTTGGTGGGCTGTCAGCAGAGGACACTAGTTTGGGACCATTTCCACACTAAACTGTTATAATGCTATTATTCAACTTTCAACATCCTATGGAAACTTGGAGTTTGCAGTTTAGGGAGGGGATGCAAAGTGCAAACCCCAGGATTCCCTAGGATGTGGAAAGTGGAATAATAGCACTATAACTGTCTAGTGCGGAAATGCCTGGGTCCTAAGCCCGTCCTCTCAAGGGCCAGCTCTGTTTCTTCCAATGCAGCATCAGGAGCCTTAGGCCAAGACAGAGCACTGGAGTCCAGAATGATGACAGCATAGTTAGTAGAAGGGAACAATACAAGCTGGGTTACTGTAGTGACAAAGGCATGTTTTCCCAGTGCTACCCTGCCAACAATGAATGCTAGAGGATTTTGTCCAGTCCATCTTTTCAACCAATCCACATCTCTTGGAGTATTAGGTGCGCTGGAAAACATGGCCATTTTTTTAAAAATTTACCTTTCTCCAAATTTTATTATGCATTTCTCTGCTCAAAAGCACATATCAAAATGAGGTTTTTTTAAAAAAAAACTAGGGACAGGACAAATTCTGAATCCCAAATCAAATTGGTCTGTTTGTGGATCAGTTCTATGACAGCTTCCTGACAAATGTGGGCTTTTGTACAATGTAAGCCTGAACCCTCAGAAAGTGTTGGGTGGGATTTGGTGCTTTGGAGATCTGTAGAAAGGGGCCTTTGGGGGTTTTGTTTTTCTGACAGTTTACATTGTTAGAAATACAGGGGAGGGACAGGAGTTGAGTGATTGAGAGGTCTACTTTCTAATCATACAGCATGCTTCATCAGGACTTGTTCAGTCACTTCTTGGAATAAGGGCTAAAGGTTTGATAAACTGTTTGATTCCATTCTTCTTTGCTCAATTATAGGCCATTTCCGACCATACCGTGTCAGTGCTGTTATTCCACTTTCCACATCCTATGGAGTCCTGGGGTTCGTATTCAGGGAGGGGCTTTTAGAATTCTCAGCCAGAGAGCTTTTCAGCCTCAGTAAACTACAAACCCCAGAATTCCACAGAAGGTTGAAAGTGGAATAATAGCAGTGTAGTGTGGAAATGGCCATCGTTTTTCTGTCAATATCTGGAAGAATTTAGGAGTGGAGTGGTATTTCTGTGGTGGTTTATGTTTTTTTTGTGGTGGTGGTGGTGGTGTGCCTTTAAGTGGAGCTCTGGAGCCGCGGCGCTCGCACTTCCAGCCCCAGCGCAGCCTGGGAAAATCCCAGGCTGCACTGCGGAAGGAAGAGGAGGGGCTCTTGTGCGAGCAGGCAGCAGCTGCGGAGCTGAAGGAACCGGGACGCAAGAGCCTCTCGCTAGAGGCTGCTCACATGCTCCCCACACCCCAGCTCCGCAAAAAGGTGAGTTGCGGAAAGGGCCTCTGACTTTTGGTGACCCTAAAGCAATCCTATCACAGGGTATTCTTGGCAACATTTTGTTCAGACGAGGTTTGCTTTTACTTTCTTCTGATGCTGGGAGAGTATGACTTGCCCCAGGTTATCCAGCGGATTTCCATGGCTGAGTGAGTGGGAATGTGATTTTAAAAGTTTACTTTTTTTAAATTAGTCTTTCTCCCTGTCTTTTTCCTGCAGTATACTTTTTAATGACTTGTTCTAATCTGTTGTCATTGCTCCTTAGCCTGTAATATGTGCCTTTGATGGGCATAGGCAGTTTAACTCTTGCTCTTTCCTCAGCTAACTCTTTCTTCTTTTCTCTAGAGTTCAGAATAAAATCAGGTTCTTCTTTAATGAAGAGCCTGTTTTCCCCATTATTTCTGGTGACTATGTTTTATATTAACTATTATTCATAATTATTACTGTTTGTATCCATGTATAAGTCCAGAAATTCTAGTAAAAAAATAGACTCCACAACCTGCACCAACTTATCCATGTGTTAATGTAAATACTATAACTTAACTCTTATAAAAAAAAAAAAAAAAGGATCCATCCCCTTCTCTGATTTGAATGGCAAAATGCAACAGCTTAGGCCATTTCCGCACTAGGCTGTTATAGTGCTATTATTTCACTTTCAACATCCTATGGAATCCTGGGGTTTGCAGTTTAGGCCCCTCCCTAAACTGCAAACCCCAGGATTCCATAGGATGTTGATAGTGGAATAATAGCACTATAACAGCCTAGTGTGGAAATGGCCTTAGTTTGTCCCAGCACAGCCTAAAAACTGACCCCTTCTACTCTCTTTGCCACGGTGCTGCTTCTGATCATTTTGAATGCCTGGATGGAAAAATGGCAGTAGTGGCAGCCTGGGGCAGAAGACCCCATAAGGTGATGCTGGCATGTTCTCCTCTTTGTGGGATTACCCTCAATTTATCCATGGGTCATACCAAAATCTGCAAATTTGGTCACAAAACCTTTGGTCACAAAACCATGAGATCAGCTTATCCATAGGTACATACAGTGCCTTTCCTGAAACTCCATTATTTTCTTTTGCAGTTTTTAAATATGTTTGCTGCTGCTGGTTCTCTGTCTCATGTCCCTGCCATGTTGCGAAGCATTACTCTGTCATGACAATGAATGCTTCTTGATTATTTGATGCTTTTGGATCCTGTAAGCTGGTATAAAAGCTTATCTTGGGCTGGAAGTGTATGCTACCTTGTTGTAATGAATTATCATCTTGGAGTAGCCAAATGCTTGGATTCCCATCATGTGTTACATGTCACCATATGTTAAACCTGGTGTGTAACCTGATTGATTATGGAGGGTGTGAAATATGAAGTGAGCATATTGCCACAGTATGCTAGATGAGTATTGTATTCTTACCGTTTTTGATATAGGGTTCTGTTAGAGCTGGTTCTGTTAGAGCTTTGGTATGTGTTGCCTGTTATATGCCTTGCTGGAGAAATATGTTACATCTGCTTCTAAAATGTAGAACCACATATGGTACCATGTAGTGTTGAGTTACTGTCCTGCTGTTCCATATTACGTTATTGCTGTACTACAGTGTACAATGGACTTCATTGTATGTGTACATTGAGGATTGATGATCTTTCGTTGTCATTGGCTACTCTTGTATTTTGATGTATTACTGTCATGTGTTGGCGAACTTGCTCTCACAGAAAAACACTAAAGGCCTTTCCGCACTACACTGTTACAGTGCTATTATTCCACTTTCAGCATCCTGTGGAATCAGGGGAGGTTGCAGTTTAGGGAGGGCCATTTCGAATTCTCAGCCAGAGAGCTTTTTGGCCTCAGGAAACTACAAAACCCAGAATTCCACGAAGATTGAAAGTAGAATAATAGCACTATAACAGCATAGTGTGGAAAGGCCCAGAAGTTCAGAAGCATTTATTTGGAATTAGCAAGCAACACTGCAACTTCCCAACAGTTGCTGAGGCTGACATGTGTTGGATGATAACAAGGTCTTTGATTTCCTGAAAGAAAGCTTCTGTAGTATTTCAAAAAAAAATTCTGAACCATTTACTCAAACTTGGAACTAGACGAATGTCATGAACACAACACAACACTCTATTTGTCAATCAGTTTTATATTATCTTCTTTTACAGAACTTTAATCCAGAACCTTTTGCCCCTTAGGCCCTTTTCACACAGCATTTGCCATGTGAAAGGGCCCCTGGAGCATTACGCGACTGCGAGGAGCAGTCCACACGATGCACTCACAATCATGCAACGCTCCAGGGGCTGGCAGGCGCCAATAGCGCACTATTTCATTTTCGGCTTTGAGCTGAAAATGGTGCACGATTGCGCATCGCTCCAGGGCTCCACGTGCACTTGCCGTGTGTGTGGAGCTCCAGAGCTGCGGTGCTCACACTTTCTACACCAGCACAGCCTGGAAAATCCCAGGCTGCACTGTGGAAGGAAGAGGAGGGGCTCTCGTGCTACCTGCTCACAAGCAGGCAGCAGCTGCGGAGCTGAAGCAACGGGGATGTGAGAGCCTCTCGCAAGAGGCTGCTTGCACGATCCCCACACCCCAGCTCCATAAAAAGTGGAGTTGCGGAAAGGGCCTTAGTACATTTTTTTCAACTCCATTTCTTTTTCCTTAGTTCTTCATTCTTCTAAGATGTGTATTTCACATTGTTTTTATATCTTTCAACTCCCAACAGTGTTTTGTATCTGTGTGGTGCATTGCACTGAGTTATGTATATGGATTACTTTAATGTATTCTCATGTTACCCTAAGAGGTGGGGGGTGTTGGGGTCTACCCACAATGCCAGTGTCTCCTTGGAATTTGGGGAAATGATTGCTCAACCAAGACCTGCGAGAGAAAGGTAAAGGCAGGTTTTTTTCACTTGTGCGTACCAGTCCTAACTGTAGAGAGGACTCCAGTTAAAAGTTAACAAACTATTTATTTGAATTGACAAACACACAAGAAATCAGACGCTCTTTAGTAACATACAAGTCTATCAGAAGGTGAGGCAGGAAAGGTTGGATAGAGAGATTGGGGAGGACCAATTACTTCTTCAGAGTCTTCTAAAAACTTAAGGAACTATAGAAGAAGATTTGCTCAAAAGCATCAAAACTTATTAAAACAAGTTTGAAATATATAAAATAAAACAAGAATCCATTTTCTTATAATGCACTAAACTACAGCTTTATCAAATATTACCTTCACATTGTACTAGAGTGCCATAGCATCTATTCAAATTTTGACCAAATATATATATATTATTGCACTCAATCTTCTTTTCTAAAAAGTAAGCACCTCCTTGTCTGTGATTATCCAGGTATCTATTGTCCAACAACAATATATATTTACAAACTAGCTTCAGTGTATCCCTCAGGATGAAACCATGTAAAATCCCATCTCTTAGAAACTAAAGCAGACTCGTGTGCAAACACAAACACATTGAAAATCTAAACACACAGCACTCAGAAGAAAAAGAAAGAAAGAGGACAGATATTATTTGAGGAAAAACCTTGCTATGGAAATGAAACCAAGGCTATTACCATACCAGACTGTTATAGTGTTTTTATTCCGCTTTCAACATCCTGTGGAATCCTAGGGTTTGCTGTTTCAGGAGGTTTTCCATAGGATGTTGAAAGTGGAATAATAGTACTATAACAGTCTGGTGTGGAAATGGCCTATCACCATATAATAGGGTTCCTGGATCTCAGGGTGGAGACCCTCTTCTCCACAACTCAGGGTGACAGGAGGTGTTTCAGAGCAAGGGCTCTGCCTTGAAAAGTGTATATATTTTCCTCATTTGTTAGACTTGGAGATCTTTATTTGAATGAATGCCAAACTCTGGGACTGTGGAAGATGCTTAATGTATCATGCTCTAGATATCACCAGGGCTCCTTCCCGTAATGCCACAAGGGATCATCCCCAGGTCTCAGATTTTGACCCTGAGATGGCAGAACCCAGGATAGTCCTGACATTAAGGGTACTTGATGCTGATGATTCAGAGCATTTCCGCTCTAGTCTGATATAGTGCTGCTATTCCACTTTCTTTTTCTCTTTTCTTTTTTCTCCTTCAGATTCTTTTCTTTTCAAATTGCATACAGTAACACAAAGGAAAAAAAGAAAGAAAACACATTATATAAAAAGAAGCTAATACAACCTAATAGGATACCAGAAGTACAAAAATTACACACAGTTATCAATTTCTCATTGATAAATATTCCCAATACCGATATAAAGTGAGTAAAATAAAATAAAATAGACTCTATGATCCAGACTCTAAAGTAATAGCTACCACCACACTGAATCTCAAAGTGAGAGGAGCAAGGAGCTATTGGAATGATGTGGGAAGAATGAGGATGAGAGATACAGGCTATTTCTGCACTAGACTGTTATAGTGCTGTTATTCCACTTTCAACATCCTATGGAACCCTGAACTGCAATCCCTAAACTGCAAACCCCAGGATCGCATAGGAGGTTGAAAGTGGAATAATAGCACTATAACAGACTAGTGCAGAAATGTCAGTTGTGGATTTAGGGACTTATAAAGGTAAAGTCAGATACAGGTTGGTGCCTTTTATCTTTCACTGCAGCTGATGTCGATGCTGTAGGGCAGTGGTTCTTCTGGGAGCTGAAGTCCAAAACATCAGGAGGACCAAAGATTGGGAATCAGTGTTGTAGGCTGCAAGCAAAGGTCTCAGCAGATACAGTGCCTATCACCAGGGTAATCACGGGTCCAGCGAGATGCCAGATGAATATACACTGTTCATCAGTTTTCAGCTCTTTCACCACAAAGCCGAACTGCACCAGTAACACTGACTGTGTTGTCGCAATTGAAGAGGTGACTTCTCTTGCTGTTTGGAGTCTTCTCTTCCCAGGCTGCTCTGCAGAAACAAAAAAGAAAAAGAAAATCTTCCTGTTTTATGAGCTATGCGAAGAAGCTGTCAAGATATAAGTAATTGCTGCCAGATTTGTTCCATCACCAAACTGTGATTTCTGATGGCCAACAGATGCTGCCTGCCTCTCTGCTCAGATTTGTGCTGCTCTGTTCAAAGGCAATTGTGCTCTGCAAATTCTAAATTCAGTCCATAGCAGTTCCAATCCTCCAAGTTACATATAGTATGCACATCCTGAACAGGTCAGTTACGTCTTTGGAGGGGGTGGTAATATGATCAAAGTGTGTGCTCTGTTCTGAACCCCTGTTTGACTTCAGAAATACTGGGGAGACACTTTTGGCACCTCCCTTGCAGATTGCAAAGCCACAAATCCTTATGAACTGGAATTGTGCACCAGGGAAATTGCCATAAACATTCTCTGGCCTTTATATGGCCGTGAAAGAGTGGGGTGCTGGGAGAGATCCATTTCACTGACTTTATCTGAGGGACAGAGAAACTCTCTAAAAGTTTTTCGGGAATGGGGAAGATCACCAGCAATAGCAATAGCATAGCTTCTTTTCCTCCCACATACATTTTTTTCAGCATGGTTTTAGGTAACTGCTTTGCTTCAATGTTTTATTGGGTTTTACTGTGCTATGATGAGATGATGGGATATCTCAGAAACAATCTGCTGGGAAGGAGGTGTTATATTAACAAACGATATTAAGAGTACAGGTGCAGGCAGACACTGCAAAGTCAAACTGTTGGCAAGGAGAGTGAGAAAATGGGAGGGGGCCAAAAAAGCCTGAGAAAGGAATTGTTATGGTCAGCTATCAGATAGAATGCTAGCATGCCGGTCATGTAGGGACGTGGGGACAGGGGGGTGATTCGCCCCAGGCGGCAATGTTTTTGGGGTGTCCCAGCCCATAGCCATGCCCCCATGCACCACGGCCACACCCCCATGCACAGTGGCCATGCCCCTGGGGCCATAGCCCCACCCCCCCTCTACACACAGTCCAAGCTCTGCCACTGTAGCATGCACTAACTTGAAGTGTTAAACTTATAAGCTGTTGCAAATCCCATGCTTCTTTAGTCCTGGCAAGTTGCCAAGGTGTGCAGGTCTTTTCTTCAGTGTTCCTGAGTAAAGCTTTTGAAACCTCAAAGCTTATTGAAACTTAGAGCTATTTTGTACATCACAGGTTACAAGTGGATATGGCACACCCACAAATGCGTTAACGTTCTTAACGGCCATTCGTTAACGTTCTTAACGGCCATTCTTTTATATCACAGACAATGCCTGGGCCTACAATTATTCTGGGATATTTGTGGTACAGGAGGAGTAGGGGAATGGTATCTCCCACAGAAAAATGTTGAAGAGTGGTTAGGACAGACATGGAACTCATGCAGCTCTCCAGATGTTGCTGGATGGTAACTTCCGCCCTCCAACAACAGCATTGCTAATGATGTGGGATTTGGGGAGTTACAGAATTCCTCCTGGTGGTTTGTGGGAAAAGTGGTGAAGTTGCTTTCTTTTTCCTGGAAGAATGAGAAAAAGAAAAAGAAAAGTGTGATTAAATGTTCTCTGAAAATTTTTGTCCCCTTCATGTACATCCAGGTTGATATTTCAATATCAGAGAAAGATATGGGTCTGAATCTGATCAGTTAATACCACCTAGATGTAAACCCACAATATCTGTTGTTGACTGTTGAGCCAACACATCAGTAAATCTCATTGATTCAATGGGCCTACTCTAGCAGGAGAACTTCTAATAGGGTTCTGGCTATGCGATCCATGTGAGATTTGAATGTGCATTATTACATGACAACTAACTTTTCAAAAAATTAGAACAACCTTATTTTTTTAAAAAAAATACATTATCTTCACATCATGAAAGTAACACCACAGTCTCATTTTCTGCCCTTATTAAGAATGTTTTCATGCTGTGATGCTACATTTCTTTCTTTTTGAAATGCTCACAGTCAATAACAACTTAAATGACACTCCTGGATGCCCTTTGCTCACATCATTTATTTCCGTTCCCTTTATCTGATTTTGCCGAGAAGATCTAATTGGAAAAAAGCAGTGGTTCATCGGCAGGAGGAATATAAATGCTGTTAAGACGTAGTTCCTCTACTTCCACGGTGTACCCAGAGGCACTAATTCTCTACAGGCATCACCATCAGCCAGACTGTATTTGGGCCTTTTTCTTTTCTTTATCCCAGCAAAACAAAGGCCATTATTTATAACATGTTGGATTGCTTAAAACAGACTAATTAATCCTTACTTGATCTGGAGAGGTTAGCCAACACTAATTCAAAAAATTCCAACAGGCATAAATATAACGTGCTATTTTCGTCAGGAAAGATCAGAGGCACAAATACAAAATGGGCAAAACCTGGCTTGACAGCAATACATGTGAAGAGGATCTAGAGGTCTTGATAGACCCCAAGCTCAACATGAACCAACAGTGTGATGTAGCAACAAAAAAGCCATTGATATTCTAAGCTGCTTCAGTTAAGATTATAGTTTCCAAAATGAGGGAAGTGTCAGGCCCGCTCTATTCTGTTTTGGTCAGGCTTCTTCTGGAACAGTGTGTCCAGTTCTGGACAGTGCAGTTTAAGAATGATATTGGCAAACTAGAATGTATCCAAAACACTGTGACCAAGGTACAAGTTCTGGGAGGAATAGTTGAAGGAGTTTGATACGTTTATTCCATGGAAGGAAAGACTAACAGGTGATCAGATAGCCATCTTCAAGTATCTGAAGGACAGTCCTGTAGAAAATAGTCAGCTTATCTTCAGATGCTCCAAAGGACAGTGCTCACCAGTGGATTTAAACTACACAAAAGCAGATTCTGAGTAAACACTAGGAAGAACTTGGTGATTGTAAAAGCTGTCCAGTGGAGGAACAGACTGTCTCAGAGTTCTAAAACAGAGGAGGAATGCCCACTTGTTGGGGTTCTTTGGTGGTGGATTCCTGAACTGAGGGAGTTGGCTAGATGGCCCTTTGTGGTTCCTTCCAACTCTGTGTTTCTGTTATCTGAATTAATTCTTGCGCTAATGTGGTTCTGGACTAATTCCCTAGTTACTTTTGAACCTGGTCACCTCTTTGTGGGTGGAGTATGTCATGAGCAAGATGCGATAATGGTGGTTCCCATTATGCAGATAACAGAGCTGAAGGGAGATAGTTCTGCCTCCAGGCAAACAAAGGGTTAATGAACTGATAAGGTTAGATTACATTTTCTTGGGGGTCAGCATCACAGGTCACAGAGATAGTTGCCCAATCAGGGGTAGAAATGTGAGGATCTTCAAGATGCTGCATTGAAGAAGTTTTTAAAAAGCCTCAGGGGACTAAGAGAGAGAGAACAAAAGAGAGGAACAAAGACATCAATGAGAGGAGGCATATTGCTGGTTGCAGGTAATCCAGCTAGGCCTCACCTCCTGGCTCTACCTCTGCATACCATCTTAGCCCTAATCACGATGTGAGTCACTAGGATGTTGCTAGATAGTCGTGTTAGGTTTTCTGTTCTTTTGAAAGCTTTGGCTGGTATGATGTAACTATCCGTATCTGTAACTACGAAACAAAACCTTGGGGAAGGAAATCCCATGTAAGGTGATATCTTCTGTTATCTATATTGCCTGTTTTTAGAATAAATGCTTTCCTTTAACTCCTTGCTCCCTCCACTCCCATGTGCTTATTGGTGACCCACGTACATAGGATTCCTCTCTCCCAGAGAGGGTGGAGGGAGGAAAGGGATCTCTAAGCTTAGAGATTGTTGGCTCCCTCTATGAGCCTCCCACTACTATGACAGGGATTTTTATTCAATTAAGTGGTTGGTGGCAGCATTTAATTAATGGAACGTGGGAAGTTTCCATCTCCTATTTGAGGGCAGCAGTCAGCACTGAGTGGAAGAAGGGCCCATGACACAAGGTGCAGAAAGTCAGTCCTCCCAACCACTGCACAGGGCAGATGATTTTCCTTGGCATCCCTTACAGTTGTTTGGTTCCAGCAGGCATTCATCCCAAATGTTCCTCATTCTCTCCACCTCTTTTTCTCTTGGCAGCGTGTGGGGGCTGCCACCCCTCACCATTGTGTTTCTCCTTCTCTCCTCTTTTCCTTCCATGGAGGGACTGGGGGAATAAGCCAGATGGGCTGTAGTGGCCCTGATGGGAAGGTGTTCCAGCCTTCCCTTCCCTAGAGTGCCCTAACTCTATATTTGGGGACAGTCGTTTATCATGTGAGTGATGGATCTGGTAATGCCCCATATCATGTGGTTTTCTAAGCCAGAAACTCTTGAGACTGGAGTGGGAATGCCCTTTAGCCCAAGACAAGGTTCTCGCTGTTGCTGGTGGTCTACTTGGACTTGATGCTTTCTTGGGCAAGGCTCAGGTTCACTTCCTTGTCAGAGGAGCCTTTTAACCAGAGAGGCACCATCATGGTGGTGAAAGGGTGTGCTCTTCTTCATGTGCAAGGTGCCAAGTTCAGTCCTTGGTATCTCCAGTTAAAAAAATGCCAGATAGCAGATATGATATTGCAGGGCTAGGGCGTCTGGGCTATTTCCGCACTAGCCTGTTATAGTGCTATTATTCCACTTTCAACATCCTATGGAATCCTAGGGTTTGCAGCTTAGGGAGGGCCTTTGAGGATTCCATAGGATGTTGAAAGAGGAATAATAGCACTATAACAGACTAGTGCAGAAATGGCCTAATTAGGGAGAAGAAATGTTTAGCATAAGCTTTTGTAGACACATACTACTTCTCAGATGCACTCAGAAACTTATGCTAGGACTTTCTTCTTCTCTGTTGGTTTCAAAGAAACAACTGGATTCGTTTGTCTTTTTAATGCTAAAACAGACTAACATGCCTCTCTCCTTGAATATGTCTCTGGATGTCCGTGAAATTTTGAAAGGTCTGTATACACTTAGATGTTTAATCCAACCCAGAAGCAGGACAATGGATAGTAAATTTGTCTTTGTTTTCCTCCTTAAAAAAAAACTGGTTGTGTGCCTGATTGAGGAGGGAGAACACAACATCATGGGATTTGAATTACATGTCAACTATAGTTTTTTGTTGGCAACACAAGACCTGCGTTGGAACAAAAGCCGACATCTCCCACACGGTGCTGCTGATTAATATCTGGCCAATACTCTGCTTCATGCTGTTTTGATGGATTGCAGTTCATAAGATTAACACAGCCCCTTCTCTCTGGGCTACCTGTTAAGGTCTGTTTATATCATGTTAGAGATGTTACAGCCCAGCAGTGAAAGCAGCCAAAATTAAATAGATCTTCTTTAGCTTAGGTTCTCCCGCTACCCCACCCTGGAACCAATGGCTGTACAAAGTACAGATGTAAAAAATGGCTGGATGTTTGTTCGGTGCTTCAGTGAAACCACTGAGGAGGTAGAGAAATGGGTAAATGGCAGAACATTCAGCATCTTCATTGTTTTAAAATCATTTCTTTGAAATCCAGGCTTTCTAACACTTTGCTGACTTGTAAGGGAGTGGCACTAGCAGCTACTGGCTCTGTATTAGCTCTTCTCCGAGTCTCTGGCCATTTCCGCACTACATTCTTATAACGCGATGATTCCACTTTCAACTTCCTATGGAATCCTGGGGTTTGCAATTTCAGGAGAGGCCAGACAGCCCCTCCCAAAACTGCAAACCCCAGGATTCCATAGGATGTTGAAAGTGGAATCATCGCACTATAAGAGTGTAGTGCGGAAATGGGCTCTGAGAGCTCATGAGGAAGTATTTATGAAGTTGGAAAGTAGATAAATAGAGGTATTTTGCATTGGTTTGCCGGAAGGACAAAACAGGGTTCAACTGAGCTGTCAGAGGTTTCCTTGTGTGCATATGTGTCTTTCAGGCCATGAGCTCCGTTGGTCTGAGAGGCTGTCTTACCCTCCAACATTTCAAAGGTGGAAACTGGGCATAGCAACAACAGAATGTGATCTATATGGCAAATGTTACTAATGAAGGGGAACAGACAAGCTAGGAGAGGCTGTGAGCAATTTGCTTTTGCCAGAGCCTACTGAGAAGGTAAAACTCTGCCCTCTCCTCTCCTCCAACTCAGTTAATCGAGTACAAACTTCTTTTGCACTTTGAATTAGTTTCCACCAGTTGAAGCTGAGGACAAAAAGGGAAAGTGGGAGGAAGAGAGAAACTGGGACATTTAAAAAATAAGCTGAAAAAAGTGGGATCATAGAGGACTGTCCATCACAAATTGGGAAAATTGGAGCGTATGGCCTATGGCTTAAAGGAAATGAGTTGGTTGAGAGCAGATCTAGCAGCCATTAATAATAATAATAAAATAATAAATTTTATTTTGTTTATTTTGTTACCTGCCTCTCCTCAAAGCTCAAAGTACAACAAAGGTTAAAATACAATTAAAACCAGCATACCAATTAAAAACACATTATAATTAAAATACACTAAAACATAAAACCATTCAATGCAAATGTCATGATGAAAATCATAATTAAAATACATCATAATTAAAAATAGACTGGGTAGGCCTGCTGGAAGAGAAGTCTTTAGCAGTTTTTTAAATTCAGACCATGTATTTTGCTGTCGGAGCTCTTCTAGCAGGCCATTCCACAGTCTAGGGGTGGCGGATAAGAAAGTCCTCTGGGTGACCGTTCCATATTGGTGACCTCACAGTTCCATATTAGTTCCATACTGGTGACCTCGCAGGCTCTGCAAGCTTGTAAGCAGGAATGTATGTACAGAGAAACTAAAGAGCAGCAGTTCGTGTGGGCATTTCGTTCACAAGTTTGATGGGGAAGTCCAGAGTCCCCTCTCCCTACTTGCAATGGATGAAGAAACATGAACAGTGAAAGAGCTGCCATGGTGATCTGCATTGTGTTGCCGGGTCTGGCCAATCTTCTCTGGTTTTCAGGGGAAGGTTTTGAGGTTGGGGGAAGTGGAAGAAACTCAGGGTAAGAGCACTGCCCTGAGTGTGTATGTGTTTATATATTTTTTTCTCATTTGTTATACTAGGGTCATTTCTGCACTAGACTGATATAGTGCTATTATTCCACTTTCAACATCCTATGGAATCCTGGGATTTGCAGTTTAGGGGCCCCGTACTAAACTGCAAAGCCCAGGATTCCATAGGCTGTTGAATGTGGAATAATAGCACTTAACAGTCTAGTGTGGAAATGGGCTATCTGTTTCCTGTTCGAGTGGCATGCTCTGAAGTTGTGGTTGTCACTTAGTGCATTATGTGTGATGGCACACCAGACCCTGTACCTTGTAACATCATCCTTTCAGCATCACCAGGGCCTTTGCCCATGACATCACAAGGGGTTGTCACTATATCTCAGGTCTGGGCCTTTAAACCTGAATGCATGGGATAATCCTGATTTGACAATCCTAGACCTGCAACTTTCTTGCCTGAAAATGTAGAAAGCTATGCTGTACTTGCAGCAAGGGCAAGCTGGTTGCTCTTCAGAAGAGTCGGTAAAACAGCTTGAGGCTCACTTATCTATCCTTTGATTCCCTAGGGAAAATTAAACATTTTTTGGAAAGAGGAAAGGCAGCTCTCCTGAGAGAGTGTTAGAAACAGGGGCAGCAGTTGTGGGCCTCAGAGAGCACAGGAACGACTCTTCTCCTCTCAGATGGGACAGAAATCCTTCTGTTAATAGAACCCATCACAGTTATGTCCATGCTCCCCCATGTCTTTGGGTAATTTATGTGAAAATGTCATACTTCGTAGAGATTTCCTCAAGCAAGTTTCAGAAGGATAGATGCAGATGCTAGGTAGTTATAATGCTTGAAACCAGTTGAAGCCTTTTTTAAATAGCAGAGCATGCTGGCATTCAAAGAGCTGTCATTTCATTGGGAAGGAGAGAAACGGTTAAAGATTTAAGAAGATTAAAACAAGTAATGCAAGCCATGAACAGCAGAATGCAACTTCTCAACTCCCCTGAATTCCAGCATAACAGCTTTCTTGGTCTTTTTCCAGCGTTTCTCTCTATACAAGAAAGAGGAAGGAAGCTGAATTTGTGAGTTGTACCGAAGTCAAAATACCTCCCTTAAAGCAAAGTGCTTGAAATTTTCTTCATAAAATATGCCTCAAGATGCGGGCTATTAGTTTCTTAACTCAAGCCTGTCCTTCTACACACCACACTCAGGGCATTTACATAGAAATGAAAGCTTACATCCACATTTCCTGAATCCCACGTGAAGCTTCAGTGGGATCCTTGTTTCAGTTCTAGGAACCTAGCCCTCTTCGACCTAGGACAGTGGTTCTCAACCTTCCTAATGCCGCAACCCTTTAATACAGTTCCTCATGTTGTGGTGACCCCCCAACCATAAAATTATTTATTTATTATTTACAATGCCTCCCCCCACCCGGCAAAGGCCGCCTCACCGGCCAGGAATGGCGTGGGCGGGCAGGGAGGGAAAGAGAAGCTGTGTGTCTCCCCTGGGGAAAAAACTCTGAGAACCCCCCCGGGCTCTGCTTCTGCTTCCTCTGGGGGGGCAGTGTGGGAAAAGTTTCCAGACTGTCGACCATGGCCGGGGCGGGGAGGAATCCCAGCACCTTTGTCTTTTGCGCCGGGCGCAGCTCACCCCCCAGGAAAGCGCCGCCTTGTGGCCCCCCAGCCCTTCCGCAGCGCCCCCCTCTGTGGCAAGTGGGGCAGTGGCCGTGGCGAGGAGGGGGTCTGCCCCCTGTGCTGCCGCCGCCCCCCCCCCAAGCTGGCCCATCAGATGGGAGGTTCTCCCAGTAGCGGAGAAAGGGAGCGATTTCAGTGCCTTCTGAACAGGGGGCAGAAGGACGCGAGCGCTGCGCTTGCACACCACCACTCCTGCTGTGGTGATGCTGTGGCCGCACGCGCTCCCGCCAAAGGGGGCAGGAGGATGCAAGCGCTTGGCTCGTGCTTGGAGGCTCGCGCGAGGAGGGAATGGAGCCTAAGACCATTGGAAATACATATTTTCCGATGTTCTTAGGTGACCCCTGTGAAAGGGTCGTTCAAAGGGGTCACAACCCACAGGTTGAGAACCGCTAGCCTACAAAAACACTCACACTCATGTGAGACTGGGCCCTTGCTACTTTTGTGTACTACTTAAGAAACCTGTGCGTTTTGCCTCAGGTGAGAAACATACCTCTGAGCTGCTACTAGAATCATAGAATCCTAGAGTTGGAAGGGACCCCAGGGGCCATCCCTGGAAGGGACCCCAGGGGCCATCCAGTCCCACCTTTTGCTGTGCAACCATCAAAGCACTCCCAACAGATGGTCATCCAGCCTCTGCTTAAAAACCCTCCAAAGGAATATATGGGGAAGATATGATCCAAGATGCAGTTTGAAAACACCTTTATGGGCATTCCCCCATGAGGCTTATTATAAAGAAGAGAATGTATTATTTGACAGATGGATGAAATATGAAGATTTGGTTCAATTACAAAATGATCAAGTTAAAATTAGAACACAAGAACTTAATGAAAATGGAATCAGATGTCACTGACTCCTCTATAGACAACTTATAGAAAAATTAAAGATTGACATAAAACTAAACATATCAATCTAAAGAAGAAGAGTTGACAGCAATTCTAACTTCAGAAAAGATCTAAAACAATCTCGCTAATTTATAAAACTTTATTAAAATGGGATACAGAGGATGAACCAATTAAAATTTCAATGATTAAAATGGGCGCAGAATCTTTCTCATGTGATTCCCCTAGGTCAATGGGAGGAAATTGGGAATAAAAGATTAAAATACACAGCATGTCAAGATATCAGAGAAAATGTTTGCAAGATGTATTTTAGGTGGCATCTCACGCCTGAATGACTATCTAAATTGCATGTAAATTGTTTAAACAAATGCTGGAAATGTGAATCTGAAGTTGGCACATTCTTTCAGCAGTGGTAGTCTTGCAAAAAGGTTTAAAAAAATGGAATATATTTCATATCCAGATGGAAAAAATTTTAGGGTTTCCGTTATTAAATGTCTCCTGAGCTCTATCTACTTTCAATAACGAGCGATGATTTAGAAAAAAAAGCCTAGAAAGTTAATATTTTATATGACAGCAGCTGCTAGAATGTTGTTAGTCCAAAAATGGAAACAAAAAACTCCCCCCCCAATAGCAGAATGGGAGATGAAACTTTTTGATATGCTACAAATGGATAGGTTCACATATGTATTAAGAGGAGATAAATTTGAAAAATTTGCCAAAGATTGGGAATGTATGATAATATATTTCAGAAACTTATGGGGGGGCATGTAAAGATGGTGAATATTGATTTTTAAGTATGTGGCTGTAATACACAGGAACATGGAACTTAGAGATGCGATGGACAGACAAATATAATTTTTTCTATTGGACTTATTATTACTTCTTACTCAGGGTAAAGTCATGGATGAATGTAGAATGCAATTTGGGAAATGGAATATTCTAAAATAGGTAGATATGTAGATATTTACACACTATATCCTTGTCGAGGCAGTATGGATGTTATTTTCTTGTTTTATTGTCTGTAATTGTCATTTTCTTGTTTTATTGTCTGTAAATAAAATTTTAAAAAAACCTCCAAAGAAGAAGACTCCACCACACTCAGAGGCAGCGCTAGACTTGTCCTGCCAGGAAAGGGGCCACCATTTTGACTTCATTCCAGCAGACATTGGTAGGTGCCACTTGACTCATACATAACTGTAAGTGACTCACCAAGTCCGCACTTTTGACCTTGGGGTATAGTGTAACTGTGAATGTGCTTGTTCCCTTCCCACCAACATTTTTGTCCCATCGGACTTTATCACACGCTGGTTTGTTGCACCACTGCACTGGCTTGGTTCCCTTTTTGATCCCTTCTTATCACATGATATTGCCCATTTCCGCACTACACTGTTGTAGTGGTATTATTCCACTTTCAACATCCTATATGGAATCCCGGGGTTTGCAGTTTGGGGGAGGGCATTTAAAATTCTCATCCAGAGAGCTCTTGGGCCTCAGGAAACTACAAACCCCAGAATTCCACAGAACGTTGAAAGTGGAATAATAGCACTATAACAGTGGCCCTTTCTGCAACTCACCTTTTCTTGGGGCTGGGGTGCAGTACTCGTGTGAGCAGCCTCCAGAGAGAGGCTTTCGTGTCCAGGGTCCTTCGGCTCCACACGAGCTCCTCGCTTGCACGAGGCCCCCGCCTCTTTCTTTTGCAGTGCAGCCTGGGACCTTCTCAGGCTGCATTGGACAGGAAGCGCAACCAGCCCGGCTCCCAAGGCTCCGCAGGCAAGGTAAGTGCATGTGGGGCCCCGGAGCAATGCGCAACCTTTTAGCTTCAAGCCGAAAATGAAAAAATGTGTGAGCGGTCCCTGCGAAGCACTGGAGCATCATGCAAATGTGAATGCTCCTCACATGTGCACAATGCTCGAGGGGCCCTTTCGCATCGAAAATGCGGTGCGAAAAGGGCCAGTGTAATGTGGAAATGCCCATTGTTACTCTCCCATTGTTGAATTGTATTCTCATCATTATTGGGTCATCTCTTTTCATTCACTGGAAACAGCTGTGAATGGCTTCAATAGCACTGCATTTCCACTACTGGGCATTGGTTTGATGGTGTCATTCTGCTGCAGCTCCAAAAATGTGGCAATCATGTGGGGCCAGTGGGTGTTTTTCTCCCCTTCTCTCCTCTCTGTCCCCAGGCAGGGTGAGTTCATTGCAGTTCCAGGGTCTGGACAAAGAAGACCTTACGGTGCAGGTGAACGATGTTGCTTTTATTCCATTCCCCAGTATGAATTGTATTGTATTCTATTGTATTGTATTTTTACTTTTGGTGTAATTGCCCTGGTGGTTGCCATCTTCCTCCAATCACACCATTACCACAAAACAGCCAGCTGTCACTCCAGAAGGGCGAAATGCCAAAATGGCAGAATGACAGAAAAGCACAATGATGGGAAGGAAGTCTCCCAACATGATGAAATTGTGCAAAGAAGAAAAAAGGAAAAAATATAGCACATGCAGTAGGTAGCACAGAAAGGGGAAGAGACCCAATATCAGACGAGTGGGGCAGAAGACTGATTGTGGGAGTTTGCATTACCAAACTGGCAGCATAGTGTTGTTGTAGATGTGGTGTGACAATAATTGTTTCTATACTGTTGAGAGCCAGTGTAGTGTTGTGGTCTGGGTGCTGGGCTGTGACCATGGAGACCAGGATTGGATTCCCTGCTCAGCCATGGAAACCTATCAGTGACCTTCAAAGCCACACCAGAAAACCCCAGGGTAGGTTCACCTTAGGGTTGCCGTAAGTGAGAAATAATTTGAAGGCACACAACAACAATGTTTTCATTTCCTTAAATAGCACAATTGGTGAAAGATAACAGGCTGGTGTGATAAAGTCCTTTGTTTAATGAAGAATTCTGGAGAACTCAAAAGTTTGCACACTTCTGTGGAATTGAAATAACGGTATTTCACACCTATGGATCTTTCCTTTTGTTTTATCCCTAATAATGAGCTTATGAGCTTATTCCTTAATCCACTTTCAATTCACTTTAGATTTCAATTCAGTTCATTAGATTTCATCTAAATATCAGGAAGAACTTCCTGACAGTCAGAGCTGTCCGACAGTGGAACGTGCTGCCTCCATGGAGTGTGGTGGAGTCTCCTTCTTTGGAGGTTTTTAAGCGAGGCTGGACGACCATTTGCTGGGGTTGCTTTGATGTGTGTTCCCTCATGGCAGGGAGTTGGACTGGATGGCCATTGTGGTCTCTTCCAACTCTGTTTCTATGACTTTGGTGCACCTCTGATCACCGTAACTCTGTTTTATCATTATTATTCAATTAATCACCTCCTGCTTTGACTGTCAGACGTACACCGAAGGGCAGACCATAAGTTTCAACCCTTCCTTTTTCAATAGCCACTCAAAGGTTTTATCTCCATGATCTTGCCATATAGTTCATCTACTTATTTTCTCACTGCTTCCCCCATCAGTTTCAAATTGTTTGGAATGAAAGATAAATCGTAGTTCATTCAGGGTGGTTTTTATCATTACAGTGATTTGACAGCCAAGTAGAGTCACAAGATTATAATAAGAGTCTAGCTGAAAATGTTTATCCCATTTCCCATCTGGCTGTTTGACCTTCGACTGTTGCCCCCGTCTCCTGCCAATCTCTGTCTGGCAAATGCATCATCATTTTAATGCTCAATTCATTGTCTGAATGATGGTAATTTATTGTAATAGCATAGCGTGCCCTTTCTGGCATTTTTGCATTCACATTGGAAGCGGCTTCCCTCCCTCTCTTCCTCCCACCGTGAGAGACAGCAAAAACAGAAGGCAAGCCCGCCATTCAAAATGTGGAATACTGAGAAGGTCAAACACAGAGAAACATGCCAGGATAACGAGAGAAGGGGAGGGGGCATCAGGAATATTCTAAGTGGTGTGCTCTGGTGAATAATGTGATGGGAATGGAATTGACAGGTTGTTGGCTGAATGAATGAAAGGGCATTCACTGCTGTGATGGTTCTGGACAACCGCCCATGGATTGCCATGTAGACATGCTAAGGAAGTGCAAACCTCATGTTCCTTTGCATGTCTTGCAACCCAATTGACTGTAAAGCTGAGAACATATGCAAGTGAACAGAAGAGGTTCAGAAGGTGTGGCTCTCCAAACCTGTTTGTGGCCCCTCCACTTGCCCTGGGCTTCCCTTTTGCTCACACCTCATGTTCCAGTTCTGAAATTACAGGTGTAACAAAGCAAAAACCAAGTTTCCAGAAAAATAAAGAGACTTGATTAGGGAAAAACATTATTCTTGTATTTTTACCTCTCAGACCTTGACTCCCCCAGAAAGAGAAAGGGCCTTTCCACCTTATACTGTTCTAGTGCTTTTATTCCACTTTCAATCTCCTGTGGAGTTCTGGACTTTGCAGTTTCCTGAGGCCAGAGAGCTCTCTGTCTGAGAATTCTAAATGCCGTTCCCTAAACTGCAGACTCCAGGACTTCATAAGATGTTGAAAGTGGAATAATAGCACTGTAACAGTGTAATGCAGAAGTGGTCAGAGAAAATGTAGAAATGGAGAAGGAAAGGCTGGAATGGAGCCTGTAATGGAAATCACTTGTCTTTCTGTCTGTTGATTCTAAAAAGCTGCTTGTTGAAGTGATCATGAAGTGGGATAAAATCCCTGATAATTTGGATCAAATCCTGGGAACTGACTAGCATTGTTTAAATCTTCATGTCCATTAGTAAAACACCACAGAAACAGATAGAGGCATGCATTCAAACTCATAGACATTGTTTTGGGTGTGTTTTTTCCCCTCCAATGTACATTTACAATAAAAAAATGGTGAGCCTGCCAGAAAAGAAAACTCTAGTAATTTGTAGATGCTCAGCCTTCTGTATAACATTTGCAAGCATGCAAGAAATAATGGAGGGTTTCCAATAGAATGACAGGTTACCACTATCACAAGGTCCAGTTTTAAAATGTATAAAAATTGGCCTTTTAGGGACCACAGTAGACCACTGTTTATAGATCAAACAGAACACATAATTCACATTTTAATTACTGTAGTCTTATCCTGTTGATTCAATAGATAGCTCTGTTTTGCGGATAAAAATTAATTGATTTATCAGCATGTTTCTATGCCACTTTCCATTCTGAAAACATCAAAGCCTTTTTCAGTTTAAAACAGAAGTAAAATAAAACCGGCAACCCCAAAGAATCATAGAGTCATAGAGTTGGAAGAGACCCCAGGGGCCATCCAGTCCAACCCCCTGCTATGCAGGAACCCCATCAAAGCATTCCCAACAGATGGCCATCCAGCCTCTGCTTAAAAACCTCCAAAGAAGGAGACTCAGGAGGCAGCATATTCCACTGCTGGACAGCTCTGACCGTCAGGAAGTTCTTCCTGAGGTTCAGGTGGAATCTCCTTTCCTGCAGCTTGAGTCCATTGCTCCTTGTCCTAGTCTCTGGAGCAGCAAAGAACAAGCTTGCTTCCTCCTCAACATGACATCCCTTCAAATACTTAAAGATGGCTATCATGTCCCCTCTTAACCTTTTCTTCTGCAGATGAAACATACCTAGCTCCCTAAGCCATTCTTCATAGGGCTTCATGGCTTCCAGACCCTTCACCATTTTGGTTGCCCTCTTCTGGACACGTTCCAGAAGAAAATAAAACAATGAAATAGTAACACCAATAAGGAAACATTTCATTAAAAACCAGAAATAACTGATCATATTCACAGGTTGGAAATTAATCTGGAAATTGCCTAGGTAAACAAATAGGTTCTCAGTGGTGGAGCTTGGAGTGTGTCGATGGGGGGGGTGGGAGGGGGTTGGGCTATGGCACGAGGAGCGGGGCCAATGTGTGCAGGGGTGTGGCTGGGGTGAACGGGGGCATGGCCAAGGCACGGGGAACATGGCTATGAGCCGAGACGCCCCAAAAATATTGCCACTTGGGGAAAATCACCCTCCCCCAACCACGTCCCTACACAACTGTAGGTTCTGCAAAAGAAATGTGCTAAGTTTACCAAGCTGGGTGTAATGCTTTCAACTTTAGCCTCAAGTTCAGAAAAGTTACCAATAACCAGTATTTCTTTTTTAATGGAAAAGTCATTAGATTGACCCACCACTATCTTGAATCCTGTTGGGGAATTTATGCTGGTGATGGTTATAGTTTTTACATGTTTGCATAAGGAGGTATCCAGTACATGGCCACTGGAACATCACCCTGAAGGTAGCCACTTACAAGCTTGCTTTCTGCTCTTCTGGCATGGAATAGGATTGTAGCATTGTGAACACAATGGCTGAAATCCTATGCAAACATAAATTTGGCAGATGTCAGAAAACTTTGGCAGATAGAGGCATGTGGCTAGACAGCAGTACGTGTGGAAGGGATCTAGGAGTCTTGGTAGATCACAAGCTGAACATGAGTCAGCAGTGTGATACAGCAGCCAAGAAAGCCAACATGATTCTTGGTTGCATCAATAGGAGTATGGTGTCTAGATCAAGGGAGGTAATGGTACCACTTTATTCTGGATTGGTCAGACCTCATTTGGAATACTTTGTCCAGTTCTGGGCACCTCAATTCAAGAAGGATATCGACAAGCTGGAAAGTGTCCAGAGGAGGCTGACCAAAATGGTGAAGGATCTGGAAGCCATGAAGCCCTATGAAGAACAGCTTAGGGAGTTGGGTGTGTTTAGTCTGCAGAAGATAAGGTTAAGAGGGGACACGATAGCCATGTTTAAATATTTGAAGGGATGTCATGTTGAGGAGGAAGCAGACTTGTTCTCTGTCGCTCCAGAGACCAGGATGAGGAGCAATGGATTCAAGCTGCAGGAAAGGAGATTCCGCTTGAACCTCAGGAAGAACTTCCTGACAGTCAGGGCTGTCCGGCAGGGGAATCTGCTGCCTCCATGGAGTGTGGTGGAGTGGACCTTTGGAGGTTTTTGAACAAAGGCTGGATGGCTATCTGTTGGGAATGCTTTGATGGGTGTTCCTGCATAGCAGGGGGTTGGACTCAATGGCTCCTGGGGTCTCTTCCAACTCCATGATTCTAAAAGGAAAACCAGCGCTGATCCACCACAATTATCTCCCATCAGAAGGCACATACAGGATAAGTGGGAGTATGATGTAAACATAAAGCCAAGCATTGGAATGGAAATCTTTGCTGTTATTGGTAAGTGAGTTTGCTGAAATGAGTTTTGGCTGCATATTCCACATAGCTTTTCCTTAGAAGGCACTCAGTAACCTTCAGATGAATTAATTAAATTTACTTCTCTTTGGTCTCAGACTTCAAGGATCCATTCAAGGGAGGCAAGGAAACCTCCATAGCAAATTGACTAGATAATAATACGACACAACTGTGAAATCATTTTTATTGCCTGTGCTCTACAGAGATTTCTAAAGATAAACCAAGATTTTGCATGCATTTGAGGGGTCAGAAAATGCAGGAATTTTCTTTGTGGGCCACAGAGGAGAGTAATATGAAGGGCTTGTGATGATGAAGGATTGTGATGATGACGGCCACGCCATTTCCCATTTTTGTACAGTGCCTAATAATTATATGTGCCTCATAAACTATGGTAATCAAGAAAGTCTTCCTGTGAAGGAAATGAGCTAGATTTTTAAGAATGTCTGAATGGTATCTTAATATTTTAAATATTCCTTGGCTTATTTCTGTTACATTAATTTTGAGGTTGTTGACTGTGTTTTTACCATTTGCTTTTTATACACTAACAGAGTGGTGATTTGGGGGAGAATAGATGGTGGAGGAATCACAACTTCCTTGGTCCTGTCTCATTGGATGGATGGATGGATGGATGGATGGATGGACGGACGGACAGACGGATGGACAGGCGGACAGACAGAAAAGACAGTGGACATAGAGGGATAAAGATGTATAAACTACCTTTCATTGGTCGCAATGAAAAAGAAAATACAAGCCCCTGAAGTGATGCAGGTTTTTTCAAACCCTCTTGGGGATGTTACCCCAAAATGTAGGTGCCAGAAGGGCTGCCCTGTGATGCCAAATGCCTGCTTGCAAAAGTGGAGAATGAATTAGCCCAAAGTTTAGGAGGCTTGCAAGACGGGACAACTTGGTGAGACCTTTCTACCAATGTTTTCAGGCTCACACAGGAAAAGAACCAGACAGAGATTCAAAAGTAAGTAAGCTAAAATGTGTTTTATTGAGGGGAATTCACTTATGCATGCACATAAGATACACACAATCACACATTCACACAAGACATGACTGAAGGAGAAAGGGAGGAAAAAAGTATATACAGAGAGGCAGAGGGTTTGGTGTTATAATTACCAGTCTAGAAGAGTAGTGAAGAAGTTGAAATGTGGCTTAGACTTGTGTCTAAGAGCAGACCAAATCAGGATTCAGGGTGACATAGTGAAGTCCAGCATTTCATCTTGCATATGACTTCTCAAAACCAAGGGTTTATATACACTATTTCCCATCCTGAAGGAGTGTGAGTTAATTGCTCTCCCAGCCTAGTGGACAATGGCAATTGCAGCAGAGACAATGGGCCCCGGAATGGACGGGTTGTTTTAATGTCTTGTTTAAGTGGGGGCTTCTGGGCCAGGCTCAGTAGAAAATGCACACAGCAGGAGTCCTGGCCTCTGCATCCAGGCACCTTATTGTTTTCTGAGGTTGGCATTGATAGGATTAGCTCAGATCTATTAAGTCAAGCTTTCTTGGCTCATTTCAGTGAACTTTTACCTGGCTATGCTGGGGTCATTTCTGACTTATTCCCAGCCAGTGTCCCTTTCCACATGTCCTTTCCAGTCATAAGGATATATAATGTGTATTTTATGCCAACACATCTGCCAATTAGGCCATATCAAAATGTGAGGGTATATGGCCTGGTAACGGGGTAGGGGGTGGAATTGTGTAGACCTCCCCAGTTTAATGCTGACAGGCCCCAGAATGAACATCAATTTTTCTCTTGCTCTCAGTGATACTCACTTGTCCTTAGCCTACAGGTTGAGAAGCGAGAAGAGCAGAATCACTACAGCAAGGACATGGGGGCAACCACAAAACTTTTCATTGGTAATCCTAGAGGCTTCATGGGAGAGGGTGATGTGAAGCCACGTTGGTGGTTTCTCCTGGCCAGTAGAGATGCATTTTCTCACCTTATAGCCTGCTAGAGATTTTAAATTATTGCCAGGGTGGCTGTTGACTTCTATATCAACATTGTAATATAAGCACTCACCATCCAAGTCTGCTATGAAGAAACACACACCTTGCTTCAAGTAATCACATATTTGCAAAGTTTACAGCGTATTTCTGAGCAGTAGAATATGCACTAAATGATGCATGCACTTTAAAATGCAAACTGTTAAAAGAAATAGAACTGGGGAATAAAAGCACAAGTCGAGTGGGAGAAGTTGTTTAAATAAAGTAAATTTCACAAGCAGTTGTTTAAACTGGGAAAACAACATGTTTTAAAAGGTGCAAATTTAAGTATAGAGGGGAAAAGTCTTATTTTAGGAGAAGAAAATCCAACTCAGATTCAGAGACTCTAACAAAAATCAAACAGACAGAGATTTTCACATCTGTGTTTCCAAAATGTAAGATTGCATCTTGTGCAAATGAGACTGTTCGGTTCTAAGCTGCATAACTGGAAAATCTTCCCTTTCAATTTGCTCCAATATTGCTCAAGGCTGTCGCTGAGCTGTGACCGTGAGCTAATTTCCCATTCTCTCAGATGTTTGCCATTGTGGTGAAGAGGTAATAAAAATCATAATTAAAGTTATTTCAAAAATTCCCATTTAAACCAGAGGCACATAGTGCTATAACCTTTATCTCTCAGTCACCAGAGATCTGTTGAACAAGGAAACACATAGTTTTTTATGTAGCACAAAAGAACCATTTCTGTTCTTCCCAGGCTGGAACTGGAGCAGAGTTTTGGCACAACTCCTGTCTCAGGAACGCTCACCTTTTGATCCAAGGGGGAAAATATGCACCAAGACAGTTGGGGCCCATTGCCATTTGCTTTAGCAAAGAAGCCTGAAGCTGCTTGCAGCAAACCCATCTGGAATAATCATCTCAGGCATTTTCGTATTCCCTCATACGAGCAGAATTTGGCCATTCTGTGGTCTTCCCAGGGTACTATTGGGTCTTGTTCACACTGCAGAATTATAGTGCTACGATTCCACTTCACCTGCCATGCCAACATTCTATGGAATGCTGAGATTTGCAGTTAAGGGAGGAACATTTAGAATTCTTTCCAGAGAGCACATGTGCCTCACCAAATTACAAACCCCAGGACTCCATAGGAGGCAGCAATGACAGCTAAAGTGAAAGCATAGCATAGGGTCAAAGTGCTGTAGGATGTTTTCTAGAGCCCCTTCCAACATTGCCTGTGCAGAAAGCCAGAGTCTAGCCCTTGGGATACATGCATCTCTGAAGACTGTTTGTGTAGCCCCCGACCCTTCCCCTGCAGGACCTTTTTCTGCCAGGAAGGAAGGAAGGAAGGAAGGAAGGAAGGAAGGAAGGAAGGAAGGAAGGAAGGAAAGAAAGGTGAATTGCTTGTCCTAGTACCCTACAAGAGCAGCAGCTCACTGTTGAAATAGGTTGCCCAGCCCTATTTTAACACAAAAAACCCTGTTCTTCAAAATCAGTGGCTTACCAGCCACTTCTAGTTTGGACCCCGTTTCTCTCAATTGCAGGTGGTACAAAGCCTCTGGAGTGTTCTGGAGCAAAAAAGAGCCCCCCCCTTGTTAAATTTGCCTCCCTTGTTCTAAGCTTTTGGACTTTACTTCACTGCTGTTCTACTACAGGGACCAGGCAAGAGGCATGGATATAATAAATAACTAACATAAATGTATAGAATGCAATTTATAAATGTAGTATATTATTCACTCCTTACCATACTCCATTATAGTGAGGCTTATCATTGTAGTTATGCCTGACACTATTTCAATAATCAAAGTCTTAAGCATGCAAAGACAATCTTCCCTCCTGACCCTCTACAGAACTGCCTTCCTATCTGCAGCCATTTCCACATTAGACTATTATAGTGCTATTATTCCACTTTCAACATTCTATAGAATCCTGGGATTTACCGTTTAGGGAGGAGCCTTAGGCAAACCCCAGGATTCCACAGGATGTTGAAAGTGGGATCATAGCACTATAACAGGCTAGTGCGGAAATGCCCTGTATGTCTCATCCTCACTCTTCTAACATCATTCCAGTAGCTCCTTGCTCCTCTCACTCTGAGATTTAGTGTGGTGGTTTGAGTTTGTACTAGGACTCGGGAAGACCCAGGTTCAAATCCCTGCTCAGCCATGGAAAAGCGCTGGGTAGCCTTAGGCAAGTCACACTCCCTCAGCCGCAGAGGAAGGCAATGGCAAATCCCCTCTGAATAAAATGTGCCAGGAAAACCCTATAATAGGTTCACCTTATTGGAAAAAATTGGAATTTCCATAAATTCCCATAAATTGGAAAAAAAAAAAACCTTGAAGGTACACAACAACATCTCTTCGCTTTCCCTCTCCCTGACCATCCACATGCAGATTTACTCTCCAGATGTTCCACGCGTGTCATTCAAACTTCATATGTACCTCTAGCCTTAGTTACCATCCATGGTTCCTCACTTTTAATCCTCTGGGCATTTTGGACTTCCCCAGAATCAGCATGGCCAGCACTCATGATCTGGGAAGCAGTGTCAAGGTCTTCAGACTCTCTTCTTATGGTTCCTCATGAGAAGAGCTAGACTTAGACTGTTTGAAACAGAGACTATCTTCAGACTATGACAAATCTTCAGAAAGAGGACTTTGCTCTGTAAAGTAGGACACATACCATGCTAGATAGAAGCCTGTCATCCAGAGGATGCTGTGCTACATCTTGGGCATGCTAACTGAATTTCCTGACCAACAAATTTGGATTTTTAGATGCTGAAAGATCATACTATGAGCTTGTGTTGTTTTGTGACTCCAGTTGTACAATTCACAGAATTTACTGGTTCTTCTAAAAGAACAAATTGACAGCAGATGTCAATTCAAAACCTTTGAAAGGAAGATTCAAAACTTGGGTGGTTATATCCATACCCATGGAAGTCAGATTTTCATTCAGTGGTAAAACATCAAAGGTTAACCAATATTTCAGCAGTAGAATGATTTGCCAGGGCAGGTTGCTGTGAGGGTTGCATGAGCCAACTGTGGACACTCCTACGAAATCCCAAATGTCTCTGCAGCCTCCCTCCCTCCTTATCTCTCCCCATTTCCTCCCACAAGAACTGTTGGGTTCTTGCATCTTAAGACTGATGGGCAGGAAGGAGAAGTGCAAGGAGTGTTCTCTCTCGTACTCTCTCTCTCTCTCTCTGTATGTGTGTAAATAAGGGGGTTTCAATATGATTAGTAGGAAGCAGTAGAGGTAGGTTTTTCTAATAAGTTACTTGGATAACTACTTTTTTCCCCTAGTAATTAGCTGAATTAGCTTTTTCTAGTAATTAGCTTTTTCCATCTGTAATAGACTCTGTAGTAGAGCTGTTGTTTTGTCTTTTCAGGGTGTAATTCACTAGTACCCAGTGGAGCAGGAATAGGTTGTCTGCCTATTCCTACCAGTGTGCTGACTCAGTCTGAGCAATGGGAGGGGAAAGAGGAGGAGTCACATGCATGTCTGTCTTGTTTTGCAACCAGGAAGCTTTGTAATTGCCTTTCCAATGTGCAATATCCGAACTGGCCCCTTGGGGGAACCAAAGGGCACTTTAAAATATCTTCTAATGGCACAATAGGAAATGTAATGGTAGCTTGTTAATAATGAATAACTCAGGGGAGTTGTTTTTGGTGGACTGCAGTAGTAGCAGCCAGTAAGGACTTATGGGGTTGATCAGAGTAATAAATAAAGCTACTAATTCCGTTTTAAAGTAGAATTAGAGCTGCAGTTAAGGGGGAATTACTTTTTTTGGACTACAGCTCCTGGAATCCCTCAGCCAACATCAGTGGTGACTTTGATCAACCCCATAAGTCACCACTGATGTTGGCTGAGGGAGTAATAAATAAAGTTGGCTGAGTAATAAATAAAGCTGCTATTTCCATTTTAAAGAAGGTAGAAAAGGGGAATCACTTTTTTTGGACTACAGCTCCTGGAATCCCTCAGACAGCATCAGTGGTGGCTGGTCTCTCCTATGCGAGTGGAACGGTGAATCTTCTCTATGTTTTAATCCATGGTGCTGAACTCTATCCCCTTCTCCCAAATATTTGGATAGCTCCTTTAAAACTCCTCAAAACCTGAATTGGATTCTCCATCTCATTGAATTGGAAGCCACGAGCCACCAGTGGCCAGATTTTTTTTTTCTTTTTAAGTAATATTTCCAACCTCTGGTAGGAAGGGCATTGGAAGGAATTTCTTTTCTGGCTTAGATTACAACTGAAACTGAATAAAAAGTATGGAGTTGTAACATTTCCTTCATATTTGAGGGTAACTGAGGAAAGCATTATATGCTCCACATTTCTGAAACAGGAAATCTGCACCTTGGAAACATCACTAAATCTCAGACATTTTCCAGCATGAGTTAGCCACTACTGGTGTGGAATATTCTTAAGATGTATCTTTTATTGAATTAATAATTTTGAATCATTCCATGATTCAGTCCAATCTTGTCAGAATGTGACTGCATTACAGCTGCCAAGCTCCAACCAGAACACATATAAACACAGTGCTAAAAATGGCAGTTTCTGTATTAAAATGAAACACACAGTCTCCTCACACCTTGATTTTCTCCCTTACCAAAAACCCAAAAGGAGTTTTTACAAAACCAGAAGTTGATTGCTTTGGAAAACCAGGGGAAATCTTTGGCCCAGACAATCTAATAGATCATCGTCTCTTTCAAGGAACCTTACTGACTTCTACAGTATTCTTCATCAGTATCTTCAGGAGAAGGCTTTCTCTTGGTCTCACCACCATCACAGGCACATTGGGTGAGGGCATGGGAGAGAATATTTTTGGTAGCTGCTCCTAAGTGGCAGAACTCCTTTCTCTGGGAGGTGTGGCTGATGTCATGTATAAGATCAAAATTCAAAATGACCAGATTGTAGGGTTGGACCAAAACTAACATAATGAGTTTCAACGAAGAGAAATGTAAGGTCCTACATTTAGGCAGAAAAAAATGGAATGCACAAATATAGGATGGGGGACACGTGGCTGGATAACAGTACATGTGAAAGGGACCTAGGAGTCTTGGTGGACCACAAGCTGAACATGAATCAGCAGCTAAAAAAGGCGAATGCAATTCTTCATTGCATCAATAGGAGTATGGTGTCTAGATCAAGGGAGGAAATGGTACCACTCTATTCTACTTTGGTGAGACCTCATCTAGAATCCTGTGTCCAGTTCTGGGCACCTCAATTCAAGTAGGATATTGACAAACTGGAGTGTGTCCAGAGGAAGACAACCAAAATGGTGAAGGGTCTGGAAGCCATGCTCTATGAGGAGCAGCTGAGGGAGCTTGTTTAGTCTGCAGAAGAGAAGGTTAAGAGGAGACATGATAGCCATGCTTAAATATTTGAAGGGATGTCATGTCAAGGAGGGAGCGGGTTTGGTTTCTGCTGCTCCAGAGACTAGAACAAGAGCAATGGATTCAAACTACAGGAGGAAAGATCCCATGTGAACCTCAGGAAGAACTTCCTGATGTCAGAGCTGTCCAGCATTGGAATCTGCTGCCTCCATGGAGTGTGGTGGAGTCTCCTTCTTTGGAGATTTTTGAGAGAGGCTGGATGGCTATCTGTTGGGAGTGCTTAGATGTCGGTTCCTGCATGACAGAAGAGAGTTGGACTGGATGGCCCCTGGAGTCTCTTCCAACTCTAGGATTCTAGGATTCTAAGATAACCACTGCTCCAAAGAGCATACTCTGAAGTGTACAGAAGTTTATTCAGTGGAAATCCATTGGAACACCTTGGCAGAAACTGCCAGAATTAACTTACAAAGCAAAATTACATTTTTTAAAATAAGCAATCAGTTATATTTGTGCATGCTAAACTTTCATTGGTTAATAAATCAAAACACTTTCTTTCCCAGGCTGGTTTCCTTCCCTGATTTTCTCAGACCTTGAGCAGTTGTTGTTTCCATTCTAACCCTTTCTATTACATCAACACGCACTTGTTCCCATAACACTGTTTGGATCTTCTCAATACACATATTTCCCTTCTTTTACTCTCCAGCCTCATAACTGTACCTTTGGATGCATTAATCACTATACATTTGGATACATTATAACAACATAATACCTACGAGGAGAAAACATAGGTAGGTTGTATGTAGGTTCTTATATATAAGAGCAGCATACAGCAGGCTATATGAAATTCAAATCTGCTCACCTGAAACTAGACTCTCTTCTATAGAATCCCTTACAATACCATGGCTGGGAAGCAAAGGGATCTGACAGTTGTTCATCTCCCTGTTGTCTTTCCATGGGCAGACAAAGATCTTTCTATTTATGCAGACCTTTCATTTGAACTGATTGCAGCAAATGAAATTCTTAACGTGTGTATGTATGTGATGAGTCTGTATTTATGTTTTTAAAGATTTTAAACTGTTTTTCTTGTTTGTTTTTAAAAAAAATAGAGTTGTGGTTTAATTACCCTTTAACTTTTGTATTAATAATTTTTAGTTGTACTTTTTTTAAATGGCTGTAAGCTTCCTTGAACCCTGTGCAAAGAGAAAGACAGATATAAAATAAATACAGTCATCCCTCCACATTTGCCAGGGTTAGGGGCACAGGACCCTCGTGAAAGTGGAAAAACTGTGAATAACTCTAGGCCCTCCCAAACCACATTTAACACGCAAAAACGTTTGATCACCATATTCAACCCACCTTGGATTCCTTTGAAGCATCGGGGTTCCTTCCCAAGGCAGAAGTGGGGGGCTAGTAAGGCTTCCAGCCACCCACTGCTGCCCCACACCATTTTGAAGAGGGACTTACTCACAAGACTCATTTGCAGTTTCTCAGTCTCACAAGGCTTGCAGTCTCTATTAAAAATGGCACAGAGAAGCAGCAGAGGGGACAGCAAAGAATCTGTGAATAATCAAACCTGCAAAAGTGAAACCCCCAAATATGGAGGGCTGACTGTATAAGTAAGTCCACAGGGGGCTCTGAGGCCAGAAACTGGGCTGGGTACTCCTGTTTTATTGGACATTTTGTACAAAAAAAAGTCAGGTCTTCATCAGAGCATCCTATATAGAAGCATCCCATTATGCAGCTTATATTACTGCCCTGATTGCTTCTTGTAATACAAATGTGTTGAACTTGATGGCTGAGGATGGCAGGCTGGTTGGAGGACAGAAAAGTCATTTGCAGTCACAAATCAAGATTAGGAATCTGAGGTTGATTGGTGAATTTTAAAAAGAACACCTGCCAGAAAAATTACAACAACAAAGGTAGCAAGCGTTCGAACAAGGAAATTTGAATTCTGCTATTTAAAGCTGGCAGGAACCCATATGTATGTGTAACTCCTGCTGGCAGACCCAGTCCCAGGGGAGTGTAATATTTAATATCCAAAGTTATTAAGCCAGAGGTTCACCAGACAGAAACGCAGACATCCAGGTCTAAAACCAAAGCACAACAAGCAAGGTCAGACCAAGACTCCCCCAGTCACTTCTCCAAGACGGAAACCTCAAAAGGCATGTAGACACACACACAATGGGCCATCAACAACGACACCTTTAGGGCAGTACGTGTCCTCTGGATGAGATTAACAATTGCAACAGTGAGAAATACAAAAACAAGATCCATTTGCATGATTCAGCCATTGTCTCTTTTCTAGGAAAGGGTCTGCCCCTGAGGCATATTTTGCCCTATAATTGAGTCCCCTTTTGAGACTCTCTCTTCAGAGAATTCCCACGCTTGACTAGTACCCCAGCGTTCTGCTAGTCAAGAGCTCCCCTCAGCATTCTTCCTCCGCTGAGCCACCTTCACCTTGCTTCTTCCCAAGCCGCAGACTACAGGATCAGGTGCAGTATAAACAGCTCTCTTTCCCTCTACTTTTCCCAATCTTCATATCTTTCCAGCTCATTAGTCCTTGTGCACTTGTGGAGTGACTGCTTCGCTGTGTGTATGTGTGTGGATACTTTGCCAGTTCTGCTAAATAAACTACTGGTAATTTGGCTTTGCTCTGGTCTGACTCCGTAGACATAGGGTCCAAGATCTCGCTGTGTGGCCCTGCCCTTCGCTTTGCTAAGCAGTGCTCTGCTAATTTCCCCAACCTTTGTATTTTTGGAGTGAATCCAGGTGTCCCCCAGGGACCTCCAGAAGTCATAGAATCATAGAATCATAGAAATGTAGAGTTGGAAGAGACCACACGGGCCATCCAGTCCAACTCTCTGTCATGCAGGAACACCCTCAGGGTAACAAATCAAGATTAGGAAGTCAGGGTAACATATGGGTCTAAAGCAAAGATAGATCATCTCTAACCATTCAGATATTATTGAACTAGAAACAGACAAAGCACCATCATGCTGCAGTGAGAAGCAGATGAGAGGCCCTTTCTCCATCCCAACTGCCCCTGGCCTGGCCTTGGGGAGAGATGATGATGATGATGGTTTGTTTGCTTGTTTGTATCCTGCCTTTCCACACGGATCGAGGCGGTGAACAACATGAAATACATTATACATTACAAATAGCATGTATGATTTACAATGTGTTTTAGCTAATTGCCCCCAACAAGCTGGGTACTCATTTTACTGACCTGCGGAAGGATGGAAGGCTGAGTCAACCTGGAGCCCAGCAGGATCGAACTCACAACCTTGTGGCTGCAGTACTGGCATTTAACCACTGCGCCACCAGGGCAAGCACAGCTCCATCATGCTTAGGCCCAGAAGCAGAGGAAAGGGTCTCTCTCCATCCCAGCTGCCCCTGCCCTGGCCTTGGAGGGAGAGAAGAAGAGACAATATCCGATGCACTTAATTCCCTCCCACCCTGCCATTTCCTTTTCCTTTTGTGCCGTGTCATAATTAGATGATAAGCTTGAGGACAGGGGACTGTTTGTTGTTCTTTTACTTGTAAACCACCATCTGCAGTGAGGGAACAATTAAACAAACAAACTACCACTCTCAAACATTGGCCATGTGTCTGGGGCAGGCAAGAGTCCACCATCTGAGAACAGGGTAAACTTTGTGACCTTTTCCTCCGTACCTGTAGGAACCAGTACAGCCTAGAAAAGAAATTTTGAAACATCCCAGCCCCTTTCTGGTTTCAATAATGCAATTATGAAAATTAGTTAGAGGGTCTTTCTGCTCTGTGGTTGAGAAAGCAAGATCGTACCCTATCTTGTTCACTGTGAGGTTGGGAGTGCATTGGATTCTGATGTTCTCAGATAGTCTTCAGTGTAGCAGTGATTAGCTGTGGGTAGCAATGTTGTCTAGTGGTTTGAGCATTGAACTATGACCCTGGAGACAAGGGGTCAGTTACCTGATTGGCCATTGAAACCTTCTGGATGTGTGTTTTACACTCTCTCAGCCCCAAAAAACCCTGTGATAGGTTCACCTTAGGATCACCGTGATAGCTTCACCTTTGGGTCGCCATGTCAATTGTAGAGATGGATTAATTGTCTGCCAAACTGAAGGGAATTTCTGATGAAGAATGTATTTCAGAATGGAGATGTTTAATAGAATTTTTAAGGATAAATGACGGTGATTTGGTGATCCTAGGGTTTTGAACTTGCTCATTATTGTGTCTTTTTTTTCTTAAAAAAAAAAAACCAGTCGTAGTATATTATTATCCTGAGAAAGATGTAGAGAAAAAATTAAATATGATTATAAGTTGTTGCTCTAATATGTTTAAGATAGATTTGATTTGATTAAAGGGAGTAATAATATAGTAGAATTAAGTAATAGTATTTTAAAATAGTTAATAATATTGATTTTTGAAATGGAAATTTATGGAATATAAGAAGAATTTGCAGATGACACCAAATTAGGGGGATAGGTAATACTCCAAGGACAGGATCAGAATTCAAAATGACCTTGACAGGTTAGAGAACTGGGCCAAAACTAACAAAATAAGTGTTAACAGGGAAAAATGTAGGATATTACACTTAGGACAAAAGAATGAAATGCACAGATACAGGATGGGTGATACCGGGCTTGAAAACAGTACGTGTGAAAGGAAGCTAAGAGTCTTAGGCCATTTCTGCACCAGGCATTTAAAATGGTGTAGAGTGATCTCCAATGGAGGTCTTCTACACCGTAGAGTGGACTGGGGCAGACTAATTTTTGTAGTTCCATACCCCAGTCCAGTTCTGCGCAACTGGAACTGGTCGTGCAGTGTGCTTTTTAAAAACATCTTTTTAGAGGTTTTTAAAAAGCACGGAGCGCGCGACTCCGTGTAGCTCCGTTCCCACGCTCCGGAGCAGATTTGCAGGCGCGCGCAAGTGCGTGCCTGCAGATCTTCCGGGGCTGGGCTTTCGGCTGGCAAGCTTCTCCGGTTGGTGGAGAGCCTCCACCAACTGGACACCGCCATTTTGGATGCTGGAGAACTGCGGAGCGAGGGGCTCGCCCTGCTGCTCTTTGCTACGGACTCGCCTGGACGCAGGAAAAATCCGGTGAGTCCCATTTCTGCCCGATTCACACCCCACGTGCGGAAAGGGCCATAGTGGACCACAAGCTGAACATGAGTCAAAAATGTGATGCAACAGCTAAAAAAGCCAATGCAATTCTGGGCTGCATCGACAGGCGTATAGTGTCGTGATCAGTAATCAATAATAATACTACTTTATTCTGCTTTGGTTAGACCTCACCTGGAATCCTGTGTCCAGTTCTGGGCACCACAGTTCAGGAAGGATATTGACAAGATGGAACGTGTCCAAAGGAGAGTGACCAAAATGGTGCGGGATGTGGAAGCCATGCTCTGTGAGGAGCAGCTTAGGGAACTGGGGATGTTTAGTCTGCAGAAGAGAAGGTTCAGAGAGGACATGATAGCCATTTAAATATCATGTTGAGGATGGAGCAAGCTTGTTTTCTGTTGCTCCACAAACCAGGACATGGAGTAGTGGGTTCAAACTACAGGAAAAGAGATTTCACCTAAACATCAGGAAGAACTTCTTGACAGTTAGAGTCATTCGACCATGGAATACATTGCCTGGGAGTGTGGTGCAGTCATTTTCTCTGGAGGCTTTCAAGCAGAGGCTGGATGGCCATTTGCTGGGGGTGCATGGAGTGTGTTTCTACATGGCTGAATGGCGTTGGACTCAATGGCCATTGTGGTCTCTTCCAACTCTGTGCTTCTACGATGTTCTTGTCTCTGCCCTCAGACTCTTGCTTCCTGCCTTGATAACAATCCTGCTATCTCAGAAGCCCTTGAATACTTTTTCTTACCCTGTTCAGCAGCCCCTTTGCCCCCGTGATAAGCACGCCTGCTTGCCTGCAGTTGGACCATCTATTGCAAGGACCACAAAAAGTGCTGCTGCGTTTTGCTTGTGGAAGCCGTGCCAGAAGGCCGAAAGTGGTTTATTGGGTCTTTTATTGCCCTAACGACTTCTTGTTGAGGATATTTGCTGGCAGTTAACATCCTGCTGGATTAAATACCCTTGGCTTGGTTTCAGGCTTTCCAATCTTCCAGCCATTTTTTAGCTGCCAAGAAAGCAAAATGGCCTCCATCTGCACCACAGCTCTTTCCCCCCTCCCTGCACGCTCACACTCTAAAGGCACTTTCCAAAGTTCATTGCACTTTCTTATCTTTCCTCAGAGAAGCAAGCATCATCTATCCTACTAAAGTTGGATTTTCTAGATTCTTATTTTCAGAGTGTACTTTCAGAGAAATTGATAAAAGCACGGTAACAAAGATTTGACAGATTTATCTGGGATTCTTAAAAAAGAAAAGTAGAGTAATCTTTAAAATGACACAGGACTCTTGATGTCATGGAGGAGATGGAAGTCAGCTTCCTACTCTCATAATGCACTTGCTAATTTGTCTGGACAACTGCTTCGCTAACGGATCCAGCAATTAAAAGCAAGTTTTCTGTAAGATCCCTCCTCTCTCTAATTTATGTATAAGAAAGAAGAAAAGCCAGCTAGAATAGATTACGTCTTTACTAAGTCCCTATTGATTTCATGGGTCTGCTCTAGTTGGGATTGTTAATGGGATTTAGGTGATAATTAAAATCACCTGAAATCACCAGAAGAGGAGTATGAGGCAATGTTAAACACAGGCCATTTCTGCACTAGACTGTTATAGTGCTATTATTCCACTTTCAGCATCCCATGGAATCCTGGGGTTTGCAGTTTAGGGAGGGGCCTGAAGCATGAGATGATCTTCTATTACTCTTACAGATGGTATTTTGTACATTTTCCAATTCTTTTGAACATGTTAATGAAAATATAGAATCTAGCTCTCATTTCCATGGAGAACTCTTTGCCACTGAATTATGAACCATTTGAATGGTTAATCCTCATGTTCTGCTTTGTGTCATATATTTTACCTTGCAGAAAAGTGGCTTTCACACAAAGAGCTTTTTAAAAGTTCAGTATAAATGCATTCTTTTAAAAAAATGAGTATATTATGAGAATGTTAATATAATCATAGTTAAAAGCATGAGCCGTAAATCAAGTGGCCCTGAATCCAGCCCCTTCCTCAGAAGTGAATTTCTTGCTGTAGTTCTAAATAAACTGATCTCCTGTAAATTCGGTCCCCTGTATGCAAACTAATAATAACACTATCCTACCTTATTTGTTGTTAAATTATTGAGATAATTCATATGAAATGTTGAAAAATGTAAAGTTCTGTATGGCTGCTAAGAATTAATACCAAAATGAAACCTACCATCCAACCACCCCAGTTTGGCAGGGACAGTGCTATCACCCCATTTTTTGGTTACTTTTAAAATGTCTCATTTTTTTAGTTCCCTCCTCTCACATTTCCAGTTTCTTCTCAGGTTACTTCAGTTGCTGCAAACTGAATTCAAATTGCAAAAGGTGTTTGTACTCAGTTAACTCAGCAGCAGGGAAAGGAAAAGAAGGGACAGAATCTTATCGAAGGGGGCTTTGTTTCCTGTGTAACTCTAGGAGGAGTTAGAAGACCAGGCCTGGAGAAGGAAGGATCCAACTTTATTTAGGGAAAGGAAAGCATTCCTGTCTCCTGACAGACCAGAATCCGAGGAGAACGGGAGCCCTGAGGTCTTACATTCTACTGTAAGTTTACCAAGGTTGCCAAGTCATTACTGCAAAGCACATTTGTGGGAAAATTCCTTGAAGCTAGCAAATGTGATAGATGTCAAAACTTCTAGGCATCAGTTGGTCATGCAGCATCTTGTAAGCTAAACAACCCTTCTCCAGTCCTTGCTACATTAAACCCATTCTCCAGTTTCTTGTTGTCTTAGGGGGAAAATGTGCTACATAACAATGTCATCTTGTTCTTTTTGAAGAATTTTCCTATAGCCAGGATACACAAACAATGGAGATGCAAGTATTTTGAGGTTAGCACATGTCAGGCCATTTTCGGTTCTCCTTAATAACTTCTGCCAGTTTGATCATACTCTGATATTGTTTGGCCACATGGGCCCTGGTTTTCATCTGTGAAACATTGGAGGGTATGTGAAAATAAAGCAAAAGATGAGAAAATTATAGACCAAGATCCTAAATCATGCTTGTGTAGACTAAATCACATAGTAACCTGTTGGGTGCAGCACACAGCTCTTCTGCTGAATACCAGTATTGGGCAATGGATTGTGTATCTGCCAGTCGGCTTGCTTATGGTCTCTTTCAACAACAGGGAATGTGCAGTGCTTGTTTCTGCAATTCTGGTGAAGAAAGTAGTATAGCAAAGGTGTAGACAATTAATTACACACCATCTAAGAATGCACAGCTGCATGTACAATGGTTATATAGGTGCTCCTTAGCTTCTTCAGCCATAAACTGTGGTTAGACCTCATTTGGAGAACTGTGTCCACCTGAACCTCAAGAAGAACTTCCTGATGGTCAGAACTGTCCAGCAATGGAATATGCTGCCTCCATGGAGTGTGGTGGAATCTCCTTCTTTGGAGGTTTTTAAGCAGAGGCTGGATGGGCGTCTGTTGGGAATGCTTTGATGGGCATTCCTGCATAGCAGGGGGTTGGACTGGATGGCGCCAGGGCCTCTTCCAACTCTATGCTTCTATGATTCTTCTCGGGGCTTTTTCGCACTTTGGGGGGAAACACTGAACTTACTGGGCTGATACTTACTGGGCTGGTGTGCTCCCTCTGCTGATCCAGGCTGATCCGGAGCAGTGCGTGCCTGCGCTACACACTTCTCCGGGGACGAAAATGGCGCTTTCCGGTTGGTGGAGGCTCTCCACCAACCAGAGAAGCTTGCCAGCCTAAAGCCCGCCCCCGGAAGATTTGCTCGCACTGGTGTGAGCCTGCAAATCTACACACACCTCTTTTAAGCGGTCTTTCAATAGCACGGCAAACCACCAGTTCTGTTCGTTCTGGAGTGGGCTGAAGTCCAGACATACATAAAGTAGTCTGGACCCAGTCCGCCCCTAAGTGCAAATGTCCTCGCTGGAGGACGCTCTGCCCCGTCACTAAATCAAAGTGTGGAAAAGGCCTCAGCCAATATGTCCTCCCAACCTATAAAACCATCTTAAAATATTTTTAAGCACATGTGCTTCTAAACAACAGCCTGCACCCCCAATTTTCTGACATCTTCCTAGCCTTAAAAAAAAGATGCCTCTGATAATTGAAACATATGAATTTCTTTTCAGTTGTGAGTTGCCTTGCCAACAAGGTGCATGTTGTTTTCCAAAGAGAAATATGATTAAGAAGGGTAACAATGACAGTTCTGTCGCTTCAGTGCTTTCATCCCAAGGTGCCTTTATGCAGCTGCTAAATATTTAATGCCTTTTTAAAAAGTGAGCCTCAAATTTTAACAGTCCAAGATGAAAATGACTTCCAGATCTAAAAACTAGGTAATGGGGTGGGGGAAAAGGAGGAGAAAGATTCTGTCTACCAGTCATGATGGACAATGAATTCAGATACTGCCAGCAAACATTGTGAAGTCTTTCTTGTTCAACAGTCATTGGAAACAGCTCTTTTCAAGCAGCAAGATGTCAACAAGGGTGGCCAAGATATAACATATTTTTTTGGTATTGTTCCAAATGGTATAAATGAGCTGGAGTGTTTCACATCATTTTCTTCTCTCCCCCCACCAGCTCCATATGTTTTTTTGTTGGTAAAGACAGTGCTTATTTCATTTTTCCCCCTGAAAAATCACATTGGACACTCTTTAAAATTTTGGTTTAAATTTTGTTTTTGTTTTTGTTTTTGGCACCTTGAAAGGTGGCAAGGGAACAGTCTCTCTTGGTAGTTTGGTGTAATACTGATGTTGCTCCAATAAATAAATGGATAAATTACTAAGGCCCTTTTCGCATGGCGTTTTTGAAGCGAGAGGGCCCCTTGAGCCTCACATAAATGTGAGGAGCGGTCTGCATGACACTCAAGGGCCTGATGCGGACCATGCATGCCTCTCGTCATTTTCAGCTTAAAGCTGAAAATGCTGCGTGGTCACACATTGCTCTGGCATCCTGCGTGCACTTACCTGGTGTGTGCAGCCTCGGGAGCCGGGCCAGTCGCGCATCCTCTCCTCAGTGCAGCCTGTGAGGTCCCAGGCTGTACTGTGAATGGAAGAGGCAGGGTGCTCGCGCAACGAGGAAGGAGCTGCGGAGCCAAAGGAAGAGGCTTGTGAGAGTGTTCCTGCTAAGCCTTCTCGCACTAAAACCCCAACCCACCAGCACGAAACGGTAACGTGCGAAAAGGGTGTAATATACAAAAGTCAAAGGTTGTTTGTCTGTGTCAGGCAGGTGTTACCTTGTTCTCTGGGGGTCCCGGGAGGGGCGCCCAAATAACCAAAACACAAACACAAAGTTGGGGGAATTAGCTGGAGCACTTTACTAAAGCTAACGAGAGGCAGGGTAACTTAGCAGGGATCTTATAACCCAATGTCTACAGGGTCAGGTCAGTCAAGCAGTCAGATAGTTTTCAAATAGCAAAAATGAAGTTTTATTAAAAGACAAACAAACGGTAAAGACACCACAACCGCACAGCTAACGGAAGAATTGGAAATAAGGATTTTGGGGGGAATGGGTGATACGACACCTTTTCTTGTAATCTTGCAGAAGCTTGAAGTTGGTAGGGAAGAAACTCAGCATGGAGGCCGAGGGGAGCTCGCCAGACAAAGTGGCAGCAAGGCAGGATAGCAGTCCGGAGTGATCCGAGGTGCTCTTGGAATCGGGGGCTTTTTATAGGGTGAATTGTGACTGCAGGCCATGCCATACTCGGTGACAATAATGCAAGTTTGGAGTGAGACAAAGCTTTGGAAAAGGTCAAGTTTAACATGATGGGCTTAGCGCTGAATCAACAGTAGTATAGCCAGTATGCAAATGTGAGGTGCTTAGCTTGGCTTTGTAAGACTATCAGCTCGGGGTCAGGAGCCTTTGTTTAGAGTCGCGCTTAAGCAAGAGGTGTTTGCAGGGAGGTCCCTGAAGCAACGGAGTGGCTCTATTCTGCCTGCCTAGGTGGAGAATGGAATGTCCAACAATTACTGGCTGCGCCTGTGTACATGCTTGTCCGGAGGCCTCGCAAACACGTGGAGCAGGGTGGCAGAGGAAGGCCAAATGGATTTGATATCAAAAAGAGATATCTAGTGCTATCATCAGGTAGGCCTGGGCCGAAGTAACACAGGTGAAGACCTCATATTATTGTCTAGCTGTGAAGATTCTATAGAATCCTGGGGTATGCAGTTCAGGGAGGGGCCTTTAGAATTCTCAGCCAGAGAGCTCTTGCGCCTGGCTGGTTACTATGGCAATGAAGCCTAGCAGCAAGGAGGAAGGAAGCGTATCCCCTCACAACCTCTGTATGTTAATGACTCTGGATTGGGGAATATGGGGAAAACTTACAGGTACTGGACAAGACAGTTTGGGGAATTAGAGACACAGGATCTCAAATCTTTCTAACAAGTATTACCGATGAGAAAATAAAATCCCGGGCAACGCCAGGTATATATACTCGTAAATTATAAAGTTAAAAGGCACCACAAAGGCCATCTGATCTACCCTGCCATGCAGGATTTCTCAGCTAAAGCATTCCTGAGAGGGGGCCATCCAGTCTCTGCTAAATGTCCACCATCTTCTGTGCCAGTCTATTCCACTGTTAAACAACTCTTACCACCAACAACTTCTTCCTAATGTTTAATGGGAATCTTGTAATTTGAGTCAATCGGTTTGTGTACAGTACTACCATTTGGAGCAGCGGAAAACAAGCCCACTCCATCTTCCACACGAAAGCCCTACCGGTATATAAAGACTGCTGTCGTATCATCTCTCCGTTTTCTCTTCCTCCAGACTAAACATACACAGTTCGCTCAAGTTTTTTCCTCATTGGGCAGCCTACGATTCCACTGGTTGTTTTGTGGTTGTTTGGCTTGTGTTTCATTTTATTTTGCTGCAGCATCACAGTGTTGACATATGTTTGGCTTGCGATCTACTATGACACTAGATCCCTTCCATATGGGCTGGAGTCAAGCCAGGCACCTCCCATTTTACATTCGTGTGTCTGATTTTTTATGTCTTAACGGAGAGCTATGCCTTTATAGACACCAAAATGACAACGTATTATTAGTGCTCATTTCTTTTACTGTGGGATCTGTGGCTGAAACAGCATGGAATAGCTGAACAAAGTGTATGTGTGTGGGGTAGCTTTTAAAATGTTTTGGCAGAAAAGGTTATGGATGCCAAGGCTATGTAAATCATTTGTGGTCATTATTTTTGTTTTCTTAATGTTCAACTGTAAACCTGCTTTACACTTTCTGCCTTGACTTTCTTCAGTAATTGTCCCAGGTCTTTGGTGTTTTCTGCTGGTAGCATGGTGTCATCTGCATGTCTTAAATTGCTGATATTCCTTCCTCCAGTTTTCATATCTGCGTCCTCTAAGTCCTGCTTTATGTATGATATGTTCAGCATACAACTTAAACAGACAGAGTGATAAAATGCTTCCTTGCCTGACTTCCTTGCCAATTGAAAACCATTTCGTGTCTTTATATCCTGTCCTGATGGTAGCCTCTCATCCTGAATATAGATTGCACTTTATTTATTTATTTTTAATTAATTTTTAACCTATCTTTTTCCCAACACAGTGTACAAGACAGTGTACATTTTAAAAGCACAAGGCAATTAAAAAACTGTTAATGCAAAAGTTAAAATGCAATTAAACTAAATTACTATTTTAAAAAACACAAGTTAAAAACAGTTAAAAAGCATTACAAACTAATTAAAGCAGCATTAAAAGATGCTTTAAAACATAATAAAATCACTACACCACCCATTAAAAGCTTATTTGCAGCATCCAGTAAAAACCAAAAGCTTCCTTAAATAAAAGGTCTTCTTTACCTGCTGGTGGAAAGACAGCAGAGGGGGGACCGGCTAGACCTTCCAGGGAAGGGAATGCTCTTGGGATAACCAAATGTTGTGGCACACCCGTTTCTTTAGGAGTGATCCAATTTTTCATGCCCTACACAATCCAAGGCTTTGCTATAATTTATAAATCACAGGATGATTTTTCTCCTGTAATTCTTTGGTGTGCTCCATTATTCAATATATGTTTTCAATATTATTGAGTCTAGCCTACTGTTAAACAGCAATTACAGTCAAGAAGTTCTTTCTAATGCTTAAGTAGAATCTCTTTTCCTATCCTTTGAATCCATTGCTTCATATTCCGGTCCCTGGAGCAGTACAAAAGAAGCTTGTTCCACCTTCTACCTGAGTATCCTTCAGTTTTTAAAATATAGTTTACTTCATTGATTGATTGATTTGTGGGTTGCCATCAAGTCTCCTTTAGACACATTCCAGTATGTCAATATCCTCACAGAACTGTGGTCCCTAGAACTGAGCACAATATTTTAGGTGAGGTCTGACTAAAACAGAACAGAGTGGGACTGTTACTTTCCTCAATCTGGATACTATTCTACTGATGTAACTTACAATGTCATTGGCTTTTTTGGCCATCTCATCACACTGTTCATTCATATTAAGCTTGTGGTCCACCAAGACCTCTAGAAATATGTCACGTGTGTTGATGTCAAGCTAGGTGGTGCCCATCTTGTATTTGTGCAAGTGATTTTCTTGCCCGAATATAGCAAATGTGGAGGCAGCCCTGCACATTTCTGGGTTTAATTTTCATGGATTTGATTATTTGCAAGTTTCTCCAGTCTCTACCCCCATCTCAAGAGCTTCTTTCTGAGGGAACCTTCCCTTTTGGTGGCTCTGATCCTCCTTCTCCTACACCAACCACTGCCTGGCCAACTAAGGATGGATCACAGCCCAGACCTTCTCCCAATGCCTCACACCCACCCAAAGAAGGAGATGGGCAAGAGAGGAAGTATAGGCCACCATGCCAACCTACCCCTTCTTTCTCTTTTCTCTGATGTGTATGGAGTGCCTGCTCTCCCCACCATGCCTCAGCTCCCTTCCTACAGACACACACACACATTTTGTTATGTGTAGTTTTTCCACATGTGCAGAAGTCCTGCACCCCTAGCCCTAGCAAATATGGAAGGTTGACTGTATATTTATTCATGTTGAAAATCCTTGTGTGATCTCCCCCGAATAAGTATTATTTAGTCTGTTTTAACCAATCCAAGATGTAGACACTTTACTCCTGTTGATGCAGCCTAGAATTGAATTGGCTTTTTTTCATCACCTTATGCCTAGCTCATGTTTAGCTTGTTATCTACTAAGACACCTAAGCCTTTTCTCATGTATTGCTGCCAAGCCAGGTATTACTCATGCTATATTTGTGCATTTCATTTTAATTCTGATCCTATCCTCTGGGTTATAAACTGCCCCTGCTAATGTGGTGCCATCTGCAAATTTTATAAGCATGCTTTCTAATCTATCATCCAAGTCATTTATACAGGGGTTGAACAACACAAGGCCCAGAACACATCTCTATGGCATACCACTAGTCACTTCTCTCCAGTAGAAAAGAAACTATCAGTCAACACTCTCTGGATTCAACCCATCAGTCAGTTCGAAACCCACCTGACACCTGACATTAGTGCTCTCTAGCCCACATTGTACTGGCTTGTCTGTGTGAGTATCATAGGAGACTCTGTCAAAACACTTAATGAAATCCACAGCACTCTCCTGATCTACAAAGGCTGAAACTCTACCAAAAAGATGTAAGATTAGTCTACCATGACTTGTTTGCAGGAATCCCATGCTGGTTCTTGGTAATCACAACAGTCCTTTACATAAAGAAATCACAGAGTGGTACAGATGTATTTAAGCCTTTTACTCCAAGTCTCAAGTCAAGTCTCAAGTCTCGGAGCCAACTTTATACCCCAATCTATATTCCAGAATTTTTGGACGGAGTTGAATAAAGTCAGTTTTAACAACTGAAGCAGAGTCAGCCCTCTGCTTTTGTGATTTTGCCATCTGCATCTTCAGACGTGGGGAATAGGATCCTTCTTACTTCACATTTCAGAAGTTGGAGGATTTTTCAGAAGTGGAGAATAGGATCCTCTTACTGCCCATTACTGAAGCTTCAAAAGCTTTAGAAAGGATCCTTCTTCCTCGAGCCCGTTCCCTGACACATTTGCTGTTCCCCTTTGAAAAATGCACTTGTACTCTGGGGGCGAGTCTTGTCTTCTGCTCTTAGGAAAAGTTTTAGGAAGGTCCTCTGAGTATACAAGTATAAAATATACAAGTCTCAAGTCAAGTTGAGTCAGTGCATCATTTATGGCTGAGTCAAGTCTGAGTTGAGTCACTGAAGTGACATAAGTCCGACTTCAGTCCAAGTCAGTTAACTCGAGTCTATATCACTGCGGTTTAATCATCTGCACCTTCTCTGTTATTGTCTGGCTGTTAGTTGATCAGGTCCTCTTTTCCCTCCTTTCTGAAGATACACCTTTCTCTGGTTTCCTGGAACTTCTGTTCTTGAAGAGTGGCTCTGGGATTACACCTGCAAATTCCTTTTGTACACTTGGATGTAGCTCATCAGGCCCTCAACACTTGAATTATTTAGGGTTTCTAGGCCGTTCATTTACTGCCTCACTATTTCTTCTAGGCCGAATTCCCCTCCTTACTGCATCATTTGTTCAATTCACATCAAATACTGTGCTGTTTTCCTTTCAAGAAAGGCAAAGAACTTGGCTTCTTCATCTCCTGCTAGCATTTTCCCAACATCTCTACACAGTGGCCCTACCATTTCCTCCTTCTTTCTCTTGCTCTGAATATAGCCAAAAAAAAAAAAAAAACCACCCCGTTTTATTATTTTTAACCTCTCTAGTGAGCCTGAGCTCATCCTAAGCTTCGGCTTTTCTAACCTTCTCTGAAAAAATATTTGTTTCTACTCCTCTTTGGAGATTACCCCCGACCTTCTCTGTATACATGACTCTTTTAAATACCAGCTCACCTGAAAGTTCTTCAAACATCCACTTTGTCTTTTCTAAACACTCTCACTTTTCTTTCCCCTTTTTTTAGCAGTTCCCTGCCACTCCTGTAATTCTTTATCTTGGATGAGAGCATCTTTGAGCCAATGTGGTCATGTAGGAACCAGTGTCTCTTCTCAGCATCCCTTCTTTCTTCCCATTTTTAAAAAATCTTCTATGAGCAGAAAGCAGCTGGCCAAACATGCACATGGTTACAGATTCTCTTTTTTATTTTTATTTTCTCCCTTTAAAGTATATTATCCTTCTTTACAGCTCAATAGTACTTCTCCTTGCCACAGGTAAATGAATTTACTGTCATGGCAGCAAAATAAAATTCTGCTTTATTTCTGCAGCCACCAAGTTCTTCTAAGTATTTCAAATGCAAAATTGTATGTATCCAAAGGATTTGGGTTTTTTTAAAGAAATCAAAGGCCTAAATCCTGTTGTTTGTTCCAGCCGGAATGGCACAATTGTATCAAGGAGATGTACTCATGAGTTGACTTACTATCAGCCATTAATTGAATGGGTCTACTTCAGATAGGACTGACCAATAACAATCAGATTGGAGTTGCCAGTGTTGGCAGAGTTGGTTGGTTGGGAAAAATTATCCTCACCGTGACCATGTGACACAGCAGCCAAGAAAGTCGATGAGATTCTGGGCTGCATCAGTAGGAGTCTGGTGTCTAGATCAGTGGTTCCCAAACTTTGATTCTATGAATGTTTTGAACTTCAAATCCCAGAATTCCTGACTGTTGGCCAAGCTGGCTGAAGCTTCTGGGAGCTGAGGTCCAAAACCCCTGGAGGACCAAAGTTTGGGAACCATTGGTCTAGATTGAGGGAGATGATGGTACCACTCTATTCTGCATTGGTTAAGCCTCATTAGGAATATTGTGTCCAGTTCTGGGCACCTCAGTTCAAGAAGGATGTTGACAAGCTGGAACATGTCCAGAGAAGAGCAACCAAAATGGTGAGGGGTCTGGAAGCCATGCCCTATGAAGAACGCCTTAGGGAGCTGGGTATGTTTAGTCTGCAGAAGAGAAGGTTAAGAGGGGACATGATAGCCATGTTTAAATATTTGAAGGGATGTCATGTTGAGGAGGGTTGTTCTCTAACACTCCAGAGACCAGGACAAGGAGCAATGGATTCAAGCTGCAGGAAAGGAGATTCCACTTGAACCTCAGGAAGAATGTCCTGATGGTCAGAGCTGTCCAACAGTGGAATCTGCTGCCTCGGAGTGTTTGGAGGTTTCTAAGCAGAGGCTGGATGGCCATCTGTTGGGAATGCTTTGATGGGTGTTCCTGATAGCAGGGGGTTGGACTCGATGGCCCCGGGGTCTCTTCCAACTCTATGATTCTATAACTCTATGAGGTATGGTAAGACAAGATTTGTTTTGTTTTGTCCTTCTTAATCTTGGAGAAAACCTATATATTAGCACATTTTAATACAAATTTTATAAGTGATATCTAGTTATAAAAGTAGTAGCACTGGTTGGGTTGCTCGTATCTCTGTGTTCAATCCAGTCTGTACTATTTTGTGTGTCTGTGTGTGTTTAGCTTCTCATTTGGAAAAAAAGACAGTAGTTTTACACAGAAGCAATGGTTTTATTTGAAATATGTTTAACACAATTATCAAAATGACAACCACAAGCATTTGACGTCTAGATTTTGCATTGGTAATGTCTCAAGTGGGCTTAAGAATCTCTGAGATAGCATGTCACCACGAGGAGATGACCAGTCTTGACTAAAACCCTGGCAACAGCAACATTTATAGTGAGGAAAGAGTTTTTAAAGGAGTCAGCAAACCAGGCTCACATTTGTTACTTTTGGCAATAATTTTGGTATGAATGAAAAACTGAATGACACAAGATCGACTCAGTCAATATATCATTTGTTCTCGGCTCCTCTTAGTATACAGATTGTTTATGAAATTGTCTATCAAGAATATAACTCTAGCCCTCATGATTCACGTATCGGTCCGTGCCAATTCTTCCACCCTTGTCTCTTTTGGTGTCCTTTTATTCTCCTGGAGTTCCTCAAAAGTTGGTCCGCTGCTCATCCACTCATCCTCTTTCCTATCCTCGTGCCAATGCCATGATCCTCTTAAATCTGCAGTTGTAATCTGAGCTGGATTATCTGACTTCAGGTGGGGAAAAATGATTTCTGGATCAGAATGGAGGATTTAAATAGAATCCTACGAGTGTCCCTTCTGGTCCAGAGGCTTCTTTTGCCTCACAGGGCAATCTTTTGCTCTCACAGGCCTCACCTAATAATCACACATGCTCTGCCTTGGGAAATTGCTTGAATTAGGAAGGAGTATCACTGCACAGTCTTAGAGTCCAGTGGCAACAAAGGAAAATACAGCAACCAAATATGTCTCCATGTGACTAGTATCCGCAGTTTCACTTATCCACACTGAAATGCAGTCTGACATTTTTCCCATCTCTTTTTGGACTGCACATTGTTGTTTATTTTTATGTTTTTATCAGTTGTGCATTGGCTTTGGTCTGCAAATATTGGCTACAAAGCCTTCTTTCTCTTAGATTCTAAAGTTCTGTCAAGTTTCAGAGCTTCCTCTCCAAGCTGTATGCTCCTCTTGATACCTACATCATTAATCTCATTGAAGAAAATAGTGTTTCATTATCTCTGTCTTTTGTTAACCAAGGTAAGTCCGGGAATGTATCTCTTGTGGATATGGGAGAACTTAATGTACTCACTAACCTAAACCCCCTGTAGGTTTAAGACTGAAACTGGCAGCCTTAAACCTGAGATGCTGAACCAAAGACCATTCCACTTAAACACAAGCTTACTGTGAAGAGCCAAGTCCCACCATGGCCAGACACTTTCTGCTCCCAGGCACAGAGAGAATACCAGTGGGAAGAAAGGGGAAGGTGCTCAACGATTACAATCAAAGACCAACCCTGCAGGTCAGATTTTTTCCGGGCTGGAGGTGACAAAGTAGGAGTGGGAAACCTTTATCTCTTCAAATGTTTTAGGACTTCAGCTCCCCAAAATCCCAGCCGACATGGCCAATGGTAAGGAATTGTGACCGTTGTCCAAAACATCTGGGCAAATCTCCGTGCCTGAGTTAGTCTTTGGGGAGCATAATGAAGCCTGAGAGGAAGGACAGTACAGATAGGCTAGACTCCTATTGGTGATGTATGCAGGTATAAGCTCCAGTTATGTCTGTGTATGTATTTTTGGGATCTTGCAGAAGGAGATAGCCTTTACTTCTCTGCACAACATTTATTTCTGGGGTGCTTTCAGGCAAAACTCTGTGCTCCCAGCCACTGATTGGCTGTGGGGGATGTTCTTGGGTATGTTCTCGCTCTCCTTGTGCACCTGCCGAAGGAGGAGCATGCTTCTTCTGGGAGCTCAGACTGTGAGTTATTGAGGGGTGTAAGAATGCACCCAGGTTGCACCTCAAAGCTGCTCGTGCCTTGCTGCTATTGTGTGATCTGGGCGAGATTAGGAAAGAGAGAGCAACCTCCTTCAGATACGTGCATGCATACCCTGAAGACACATGGAGACTTGCACTACCAGCACATTCATTAGATCTCTGCCATAAGCCACCTGCTCCCTGTAAGCAATGATTTTCATAATCCTTCAAGATTGGCCAGGCTGGCTGGGCTCATAGAGTTAGGGATCACAGAGCCTGGGCCTCTTTGAGGACCTTATGGACAAGGGGGATGAATCTCAAGGTAAAAGCACTGCCTTGAAGAGTGTGTGCGTGTATATTTTTGCTCATTTCTTAGACTTGGTGGCTGGAATCTTGTTGGGCAATTGCAAGTACCTAACCCACAGTCAAGCAATCACAACTGCTAAGTATTCATGATCTCTATGGAGCCCCTAGTTTAGGAGTTACGTAGGAAGGGCGAAGGACCCCAAATCCTGCTTACTGGTAAGCAACCACTGTAATTGACAGGGGTCCATTCCCCTGTCAAGCAGGAAGCAGCTGCCTGATGTTCCCACCCCACTCACGCAAACAATCTCTGGTGTGAGGGGGATTTGCAACAGGGGTCCTTTTTCTACCTGTTATGCCACAGAGCTCTCATAGGAGGGGGTAAGAACACCAGGCAGCTGATTCTGGATTCTGGCATTCACTATGTAGCAGTGCCACTACATAGTACACAACGATTGTATAGGATGCTGGTATATCTTTTTTCAAACAGCGTACTCTGTGCCACTGTGGTTGATACTTTAAGCATCATTTTTAATGACATCACCTGAGTGAACATTGCTGCTGGCACCTACCCACTCCCATTGGCATCACAAAGGGTTGTCCCTAGATCTCAGGTTTCAGCTCAGAAATTCCCACCCTGGGATAGGTCTGACCTGGCAAACCCAGCTGTACTCCAAGACATCTGTCAGGCCAGACTTTGGCTACCCCTGCTGCATTGTATCATTGTAGGTGGAACTCTTTGGAGCATCTTTCCACAGTTTTGGGTACCTTGTATATGTAAGGTTCCCAATTCTCTCAAATTTATGCTAGCTACTTTCACCAACGTGATCACTGGTATACTGGGAGATCATATCTTTATCCACCATGTTTTAGGTAGAACCCCAGGCTATATGGGAGCTTTTCATCCACAAGACAGGATAGATTTAAACCAGCAATGAGATTTATTGGCTTCTTCACAGCTGATACAATTTATTTGTGGGGGGTTTTTTTCCATTGCACAATGGCAGTCTCAGAAGCCTAATTTTTCAGACCTTTAGCAGAATTTCCCTTCTGTGGCAAGGTGAAACAAGTGTCATAATTCATGTTCCCAACTTCCTGTAAAAGCACCATAAAGTATAATATCCATTTAGATTGCATGACTGGTCTCATTTTGGATGTTTTTTCTTTTCTTCCCACAGCTTTGGAAAAAGGATGTGGTTGTAGACAGCCGGAGAGCTTTCATATCAGATGAAACTGTGTTTCCCCGAAGAGTTCATTTCCAGCTCAGTGCAGTGGTTGAGTTGCTGGCAGTGCAGAAAGGTGTGAAAAATGAGCTGTTGGAAGCAAAAGTCAGAGGCAGGTCGTACAACTTCACTATGCTTCCTGACTGTCTTGGGTTGTGATAAACCTTGACAACTTTCCTGTGGCTTTTTGCTGGAAAAATGAAGTGGGAAGCAGCACTGGTGACTTGCAACTCCCATATTATTATGGTGGTGAATCCATCCTATCTTTTGACTATCTTTACAGGAGCTAGCCTTAGGCCAGCGGTTCTCAACCTATGGGTCGCAACCCCTTTGGGGGTCAAATGACCCTTTCACAGGGGTCGCCTAAGACCATCAGAAAATACATATTTCTGATGGTCTTAGGCTCCATTCCGTCCTCGGTGGTGGTGCACAAGTGCGAGCCATGCACTCACATCCTCCTGCCCCCTGTTCAGAAGAGACTGAAATCGTTCCCCTTCTCCACTACCGGGAGAACCTCCTGTCTGACGGGCCAGCTTGGAGGGGGGTCGTCAGCACGGGGGGTGGGCCCCCTCCTCGCCACGGCCCCTGCCCCACTTGCTACGGAGGGGGGTGCTGTGGAAGGGCCGGGGGGCCACAAGGCGGCGCTTTTCCGGGAGGTGAGCTGCACCCGGCACAAAAGACAAAGGCGCTGGGATTCCTCCCCCCCCCGGCCAGGGTCAACACTCTGGAAACTTTTCCCACACTGGCCCCCCAGCGGAAACGAGAGCGAAGCAGAAGCAGAGCCTGGGGGGGTTCTCAGAGTTTTTTCCCGGGGGAGACGCACGGCTCCTCTTTCCCTACCTGCCCGCCCCCCTGTTCCTGGCCGGCGAGGCAGCCTTTGCCAGGGGGGAGGCATTGTAAATAATAAATAAATAATTTTATGGTTGGGGGTCACCACAACATGAGGAACTGTATTAAAGGGTCGCGGCATTAGGAAGGTTGAGAACCACTGCTTTATAGAAAGGAATATTGGGTTGGCCCAATGAGAGCAAATGAACTGGTTGACATTTTCAGGTTGTAATGACCTTAATGAAAATTTCTACAAAATGATGAATAAATAGTATATGACCTCCTAGTTAGCTGCCTAGAATATATAATGGTATAAATAATAGGTGTTGGAAATGTAACAAACATAAGGGAACTTTTTATCATGTTTGGTGGAAATGTAGAAGAGCGCAAAAATATTGGATATTGGTTTGGAAGAAGATGCAAAAAAATTCTAAAAAGGAACATAATGTTTAGACCAGAATTGTTCTTATTGAGTATGACAGATAAAGAAAGTAAAACAGAAAGACAGCATGGGAAATTAATTAGCTACATGACAGAAGCAGCAAGAATATTATATGCAAAATATTGGAAAAGCAGTAAAATACCAACAGTGAAAGAATGATTGTATAAAGTAACAGATTTGGTGCAATCAGATAAATTAGCAACACTTACAAAAGAGAACTCAATAGAATCCTTTTTGAAATCTTGGAAGCCTTTCCTAGTTCATGTAAGAAAAAGGAACAGGGGTACTGAGATTTGAGGTTTGATAATGAAATTGTAATTAAAGTATGCAAGGAGGACCAGTAATAAGGTAGAGTGGACAAGAGTTAGTTATAATGAGTTGTTAAATGCTTATAGTAGAAGAAAAATGGGAAGTGATGTTAACAGGAGGAGAGGGAGTAGAGATCTTGTAATTTGATGTTTAACATAATATGCTTTGTTTTAATTGCTTACTTACTAAAGATGATTTATTAAACAAAATTTTATAAGAAAATCTTTTACCATATATGGAGCAAGAAATGCCACATGTTGCAGCTGGTTCAGAAAAGGAAGAAACACTAGGGATCATATTGCAAATGTATGTTGCGGTGCACCAAAGAAATTTAAGAAGAAGTCCCAGGACGACACCCAAACTAGCTCAGAGTTACAAAGGCATGGTTACAGTTAAGTGTTTTGAAAACAAAAATAATGACCACAGATGATTTACGTAACTTTAAAGTAGAAAATGAAGACTTTCAGATAGTCAAAGTTTGTACCTTGGCTGAGTCATTAATCAAAATGGAGTCTATAATAGATTGTAGACCATAGAAGACTAGGACTTGGAAAGGCAGCTGTGATCCTGAATGGGAGACAAGATCCTGAATGGGAGATACATCTTTGTGTTCCCAAAGTCAGGATTTTATTTCCATTGTCTGTCTATGGTTGTGAAAGCTGGACAGTGAAGAAAGCAGATAGAAAGAATCATAGAATTTTAGAGTTGGAAGAGACCCCAGGAGCCATCCAGTCCAGCCCTTTTCTGCCATGCAGGAACCCACATCAGAGCATTCCTGACAGATGACCATCCAGCCTCTCTTTAAAAACCTCCAAAGAAGGAGACTCCACCACACTCCTTTAAGGCAGCATATTCCACTGTTGGACAGCTCTGACTGTCAATAAGTTCTTCATGAGGTTGAAGTGGAATCTCCTTTCCTGCAGCTTGAATCCATTGCTCCTTGTCCTAGTTTATGGAGCAGCAGAAAACAAACCCACTCTCTCCTCGACATGACATCTTTTCAAATATTTAAATAGGGCTATCATGTCCCCTCTTAACTTTCTCTTCTGCAGACTAAACATATCCAGCTCCCTAAGCCGTTCCTCATAGGGCTTCATGGCTTCCAGACCCTTCACCATTGTGGTCACCCTCTTCTGGACATGCTCCAGCTTGTCAATATCCTCTTTGAATTGAGGTGCCCAGAACTGGACACAATACTCCAAATGAGGTCTTAGCAGAATAGAGTGGTACCATTACCTCCCTTGAGCTAGATGCCAAACTCCTATTGATCGCATTGGCTTTCTTGACTGCTGCATCACACTGCTGACTCATGTTCAGCTTGTGTTCCATGAAGACTCCTAGATCCCTTTCACGTGTACTGTTGTCCAGCTAGGTGTTCCCCATCCTATATTTGTGCCTTCCACTGTACATTTATCTCTGTTGAAATTCATTTTGTTAGCTTTGGTCCAGCTCTCCAATCTGTCAAGGTCATTTTGAATTATGAATTTTGACCCTGTCCTCTGGTGTATTAGCAACCTCTCCCAATTTGGTGTCATCTGCAAATTTGATCAGCATGCCCTCTATTCCTTCAGAGAATCAGCTCATTTGAAATGTGGTGCCGGGAAGAGTTCTGTGAATACTATGGAGTGCTAAAAAGAAAATTAAATGGGTGCTAGAGCAAATCAAGCCCAAACCGTCCCTAGAAGTGAAGATGGCTAAGCTGAGACTGTTGTACTTTGTACTTTGGGCTTACATGAGAAGGCCTGAGTCAATAGAAAAGACAATGATGCTTGGCAAGATTGGAGGCAATAGGAAAAAGGGGAAACCATTTTACAGTTGGATAGAATCAATCAAGGAAGCCACAGCTTTGAGTCTCAAAAAACTGAGCATGGCTTTTGATGATCATTTCTCTCATTAGTCTCTCATTAGTAGGATCTCTCTAAGTCAAAGTCCTACTTGACAGCAGGTAGCAACAACAAATAAAGATATCGCTGCAATATGGACTTCAAGTTTTGTTTTAATGATCAACACAACTACTTCTGCATTTGCTTGTAAGTTTTCTATCCACTTCATTTCAAAAGCAACGTCCAACAACAACGACAAAAGACCTAACAATTCTGTGGAAGCAGATTTAAAACATTTGAAAGCCCAGTTTAAAAACCAGTCTTAAAATCCAAGGGACATATGAAATGTAGTTTGGTCATTGAAATGTAGTTTGGCTCAACAAGGGATGAAGCCAGTCTGACTTAGCTCGAAAGGGATTTCTTTCATCAAATGCTGCTGCAGAGAATACCCTTTCTCACATTAACACCATGCATTGTAGGTAAGATACACTACAAGGACCTTGCTAAAGATCTCTGGTTCTGGGCCGGTTGGTGCAGAGGAGGCAGTCTTCCAAACATTCTGACCCTGAGCCACTTGGGGCTTTGTACTGAGCTCAGAGGCAAATTTGAAGCCAGTACAATTGATTCAAGTCCACTAAATGCAATGCTGAAGTTGCTGGCATTGTAGGGAGGTGTGAAAACTGGTTTCTACACAGTACACCAGGTAAAAGTTTGAATGCTGCATTTTTTCTTTGCTAGCTATGCCTTCCAAACCTTATTCAAGGGCTGATTCATGCACAGTTGTCTAACTGGAGGTTAATCAGCACCCTCACCCGTTGATTAACCTAATTCCTTGACTCCTGCCCAGATGATCAGAGCAGCTGAGAATTCCATGGTCACCAATTGGCTTCTTTGCTGTTTCCAGCACCGGGAGAGGGTCTTCTCAGTGGTTACTCCCAAGCCATGGCATTTCTTCCCAGTGGAGACTCCCCTGTAACCATCCTTTTTGTCTTTTTGGCAAATGCCTTTTCTGTTTTCATGGGCTTTTGGAAGTTGACCAGTTCCTGAGGAAGTAGGTTCAAACAGGAAAGCACTGTGCTTATTTATCAATGTGTTTTAAAAAATTTTTTAAATAGTATATTATTAAAATGCTATTGGTGTAATTATATTCTACCATTATATTCATGTATTTTTATCAGTACCTTACCCTCTTGGGATCTGCCTGGATTCCTACCTTTGGGAGATATATAAATCAAATAAATAAATGAAATTATCAAGTGGGGTGTCAGGGAGGAGCAATTAGTGAGTGTCTGTTTCTCTTCCTGTATGTGTGTTTGTATTGGGGGAAGATGCCCATGCTTGTTTTGAGAGGGAGAGGAGTGGGACCCAGGCATCGTCCAGTTCCATGTCAGTTCCAACCAGGCTCACCTCCCTCATTTATGAGGCAATTCACTGAGGATGGTGGTAGGGAAAAAGCTTTCTTTGCCCATTACCACCACCGTATAGCAGGCACAATGGTGTAAGGTTGCCCCTTTGGGTTTGGACATTCAGACCAAGGCCATTTCCGCCCTGCACTCTATAGCGCAATTATTGCACTTTCAACATCCTATGGAATCCTGGGGTTTGTAGTTGAGGGAGGGGCCATCTGACCCCTCCCTCAACTGAAAACCCCAGGATTCCATAGGATGTAGAAAGTACAATAATTGCGCTATAAGAGTGCAGGGCGGAAATGGCCCAAGACTTGCATCTCCCTTTTGCTAGCCAACACCTCGTCTGTTTTGCTCATTGTCTTTGCCCCTCCTTTCCCTCTCCACGTCTCCCTTTGCCAGCCATTCCCCCAATGGAAACACCTTGGGCTTCCTTCTCTTGACACCTCCCACCCCAGGCACATCCAGATTACATATTAATCCCCAGTGCTCAAGCTCTCAGGGTGCAAGCCAGTGTTGGCAGCAGGAGAAGAATTCAAACCAGTCTAAATCTGAACTTGAAAAAGCATGGTTCTACTGGTATTATAGCCAAACAAAGAGGCAGATATGGGAGAAGGCCAGGGTCAGAGCTGCCAGTCACCAGGGGATTAGTCAAAAGGCACTCCAGCTTCTCTCAGGGTTTCATCCTTCTCCTGCCCTTGACCAGGGGAATGATTCCTCCCAAGGGTGGCTCTAAGGGCAATGGAGGGATGAATCTGCTCAACAGTTTAGTCTGAAGTGCAACATAACTTTTAATATGATAAACATATTTTGGACACACGGGGTTCAGCACTTTAGACAGCCCTCTTTAAAGTCCTAACTGAAACCCAGGGCAGATTCACCATCCCATAGACATGAAAGTCACCGATTTCCATGATCCTCCTCTTCTGTCCTCTCTCTCCAGTGGAGAGAGTTGGGTCTGAGGCACACTCACCAACTCTCCCAGTCTCATGCTGAGAAGAAGGAGCTCTTCGTTTGCAGAAGTGCAGGATCAGTTCGTTTGTGATAGCTGGATCTAATCTTGTTCTCTCTGCCCCAAAGGAGATGCCAGTTCAGGCAACTTCTTCTGGCCAAGGACCAAAAGTTATTAATTTGCATTATGTTTTTACCCTTTTGCTCTCCCATTCCTATTGCTTCACATGTTGTCTCTCCATTGCTGGGTCTGATTTCTTCATCAGAAAGGTGAAAAGCAGAGGACAGAGAAAGACTCAGCCAATTGCACTCACCAGTGATCTTTGGCTCTTGCAACTCCTCCAAATAGTGCCGAGTAGAAATTTAGCCATTCCTAGCAGCATATCTTGGGTGGGAACAGAAGGATATTACTTTGCCAGACTCAGTCCCATTTCTGCTGCCTTTGCTCTAGTCTTTAAATATTGAGTCTGCCCATTTAAAATAATCTTTCTATTATACTTCCCTGCCAACAACAGGGAAAGATTCCCAGGGCAAGAGTCCCTGCTCTCATCCTTTAGATTTGTCTCTGGTAAATGCAGTAGTGTTATAGGATGGATGCATTTTTAATATATGCTGCATCAGGCTAAATGTTATCCTTACTGGAGGCCATGGAGGACTATGAAGTTGGGTTAGAATTTCAGGGGTACTAGGGATGGGTAAAATGGGTGAAATATCTTCTGATACTCTTGAGTTACTCAGTGGCTGTTGCTATTGCTCATATTTAATTGACTTCAGAGCAGAGCTTGGAAAAATTCAAAACTATGGCCATTTCTGCATGATGGGGCTCTGGTAAGTCTTTCTGTTGCAGCCCTGGCAGGAAGGGGAGCCAAGAACACTCCAGTCCACACCTCACCGGGTCGCTGTGGAGGGCAGCACTCTGGCCCTTCCTCTTCCCTTCTGCACAGCCAGGCGCTTTGCCATTACTGTGCTGGGGAGGATGGCATTGCCAGCATGCATTCACCCTTCTGCACAGCCAGGAAGGGCAACAGCACCGTACTATGATAGGTATAAAAAGGATTCTTTTTTCCGTTTTGCATATATCGTGTGCGCTCACCGCTTAGGATCAAGATGGTGGTGGACGGGGGATGATGACATGCTGAAGCACAACCATCATGCAGAAGCAGGCTGTCATCCAGGCCCCACAGCGGCACAGCCCCCTCTTGTGGAAAGGGCCTACAACTCTCTGAAACCTTCCTAGCATTCTGAGGGGACATGGGCCATTTCCTCACTAGACTGTTATAGCGCTATGATTCCACTTTCAACATCCTATGGAATCCTGGGGTTTGCAGTTTCCAGCCCCTCCCAAAACTGCAAACACCAGGATCCCATAGGATGTTGAAAGTGGAATCATAGCGTTATAACAGTCTAGTGCAGAAATGGCCATAGTCCAAAATGCTCTACTTAAGACTGATGCTACATGGTGATACCTTCACACAGTGTCCTTCTGCAGCCATTCAGGGTGAATGTTTTTCTGTCCTCATGCTGAAAAATTGGAAGGGTGTCAGGAGTGCTGAGGCGCTCATGGGCTGCCATTACCCCCAAGTTCTTGAAACAGTTGACAACAGTGAAAAGTTGTGACTTGGGGTGATTTTGGAGAACCTTTCAGTGCCCTTTTCAGCCCTCTCTTTTTAAGCAAGCTTTTCAGAAAATGCTGGCTCAACTTCAGTGTTATTCTCTCTTCTCACTAATGAATGATATGGCTTTTGTAGCTGCTTGTCTGTTTTAGAGAAAAAGAATTTTATAGGCTCTTTAGTTAGTCTTTGTTTTCCCTTTTATGTTTTATTTTCAGCTGGCTGGAAGGTATGATATAAATATTTCAACAAACTAAGCAAATAGTTGTTTCTCATTGGAGACAGAGAACAAACACATTAGGAAGTATATGAGAAACAGGAATCCTTTTTCCTGACATAACTAGTTACCTGAATCAAGAGGCCTGCTTGCCTTTAAGGGTTATAATTCTTCACAAATTTCATCCTTGAAGGAAGTAACCAGTAATTTTAGCAATTTTCTTTCCACTGGAAGAAAGCCTTCTCAAACTGCAGTTTTGAAGACAATTTGCAGCCTGAGACTTTTTTTTTCTGCTCAGAAAATTCTGTGCAAAAAACACTGCTCTTGGAGATTTATTCTTTCCCAAGTTTATGTGTGGCTTTTTCACGCAGAGGATTGCATTTTCTGTACAAGAAACAGCATCACCTGTACAGAAATATTTTCTGCATAAAATCAAATGTGCAATTTTGGGGAATCAGAATAAGTCTCACCCACCTAAGAATCATGAGTGCAGGATTCTTTTTGCCAGGGTTTCCTGGCAATCTGTGAAATATATTGGATATTTTTTCTATCCCTACTGCCTTCCTGCCTGCTATCAAGATGCATGGCTCCTGTCATAAGGAAGCTGAATGTATATTGGTCTATGTAACAAAATAGGTTTACTAGCTTAAATGGGGCTATAGTTTGCTAAGCATTAAAGTATATCAAGTGCCAATTGCTACTTGCAATCATGTATCGGTTGGAAGTTCTAAAGTAGCCAAAGGCACTAAATGGTTAATGGCTGCATTGGTTGATGTCACTTTGTATCTGGCAAGATCAGAAAGATCAGAAGGGAGAATGCAAAAGTAGCAGGAAAGTGTTATGGGAATGGGCAAGGCAAAGATAAGGGGACAGGAATGTTCACCAATTCCCAGGATGAAAAATGAGTAAATAACCAAAGGTCTGGGAAAGTGCTGGTGCTGCTGGGATGATGTGACATTTATGACTTTCATTGCTATGCAATGCAAAAACTGTAACCATCCAACATGTGGTAATCTCAGCAACGTCTCAGGAAAATTGCTGTGTTGCTTGCTTTGCTCAAATAAATGCTTCTGTTCAAACTCTGAGTTAAGTTGGTGAGCACAAGGTATTCAGGACATGATGCTTGCCTTCCTTCCCCCTTCCTCAATTATGGTGTAGCCTAGAGAACTATCTCTGGCCATTCTGTGACAACTGCGCAGGGGTGGGCTTACCATGCATGATGGAGGGGCATCAGGGAGAAGATGATGGGTTCATGGAGTAGCAGCAATATGTTAGAAAACGCAGCAGCATATGTCATGTGCTACATGCCAGGCGGTATAATCTAAATTGGTCTGTGGCTTGCAGGTGTTGTGGAAGATGCAGTTGTCATTCTGCTCAGTTTCTGTACAAAGTGGGCTGACTTCTTGTCTTTGGCCTCAGGCAGCCAAATGTCCTTCCCACTGTGTATTCCCACATGTCATCTGAAGTTGTACGAGGAGCAGAGAAAGGCTGCCCACTCAGTTGAAGGGAAACAAGCTTCGCAGCAGACGCACAGCAGCTAAACAAGGAATATTTGTGTGTGTGTGTATGTGTGTGTTATCTATCTCTGTTTACCAGGGTGGGAAAACCACAACTTGCACCAGACCCCTCCAGTCCACCAAACTCCCCCTCCCAACCTGAAATGGCAGAAACTCACTTCTGATTTTATAAAGCCTCCTTTTTTTCTTTTTTCTTTTTTGGTTTAGGTGCTAAACAGAGGTAAAGGGCACCTTGCTTCTTCTGTTAAAGTTAGCAACCTTTGCATACATATACTCACTAACTGCTAGTTTGCATATTATAATAATGTAGGAAGATAGAAGCTGTGGGGAAAGCTATAGTTTATTCTCACAGCTTCTCTCTTCTTGCATCATCATAACCTTCAGCCTTTCTTTCCTCTTTTTTTGTTCTCTTGCCTCCAACAACAACAGTAACAATAATATTTATTTATTTATTTATTTATTTATAGCCTCCTCCTCTCCCCCCCAAAGGCTCAAGGCATAACATAAATTAAAATACAATTTAAAAGCACACCATAGGTTAAAATACACTAAAACCACATAAAACCATTTAAAATACTAATATAATTAAAATGCATCATCATTAAAAATAGACTGGGTAGGCTTGCTGAGAAAGATAGGTTTTCAGTACTATTTTGAACTCAGACAGCGCAATTCACTGTCAAATGTCTTCTTGCAGGTGATTTCACAGTCTAAGGGTGGCACTTTATTTGATTATGGGTGAGTTTTATTAGGAAAGCTGCCTGGTGTGTTATAAGATTGCTTCTTTCTTTGCCGGAGCCTGTGAAGGGACGTAGGACCGCTTATTGTTTAGCTGCAGCTTTGCCAGTTTCCCAGCAGCTCCCAAAGCAAAATTGTCATTTCTGTAAAGGTTTGGCCACAGGGAGAGAGGGTAGCAGTTCTGTTTCACTGGGTCCAGGAGGGGCCCAGGGAATGGAGGTGGAAGGTGACTTTGGGCCCTCAAGGAAATACTGCCCCTCCATTTTCCCCTAGTACCTCCTATCAGTTGTTGTTGTGTACCTTCAAGTCATTTTCGATTTATGGTGACTCTAAGGCAAACCTATCTTGGGGTTTTCATGGCAAGATTTGTTCAGAGGGTGTCTGCTTTTGCCTTGAGGCTGAGAAAGTGTGACTTCCCCAAGGTCACCCAGGGGATTTCCATGGCCATGGGGCAATTTTGCCATGGTTTTGTGAGCCATTTTAGGAACAGTAGAAGCCTTTTTTCGCAATAGGAAGTGACTTGGAACTTTGTCTTTGAACAAAGTCTTCTCCTGGAAAGCCAAAAAAGTGGCAAAATTTCCCCACACTTTTTAGCAGCTTTTTGGGGACTTTTAGAGGCAGTTTTCTTTCAAAAGTATTTTACAATTTGGGAGGAATGTTCTAGGGATCAGAGAAATGGCCCTGAGGCCGCATGTGACCTGCAGATGACTCATTTCCTTGTGTCTTAGCACTATGGACTCTGTTCACTTTGCACTGAAAGAGACCACCAGTCCCTATTACTTTCTTCTCTGGCTGCGATCAACAGTCTCACTGAACACATGCTTTCTTTCCACTTAAGATCTACAGTTGGCCCTCAACATTCACTAAGGTTAGAGGTTTTTAAGCAGAGGTTGGATGGCCATGTATCAGGAGTGCTTTGATGTGTGTTCCTGCATGGCAGGGGGTTGGACTGGATGGCCCCCGGGGTCTCTTCCAACTCTATGATTCTATGTGTCAGGAACTGAATCCACACACACAAACAGTACAGTGCATCAACGCTATTTATTTAGAGTGAGATACATTGTGCAGGACTTCAGTGAAGGAACTAAAGGCAATTAGCAAATTCAAAAGCATAAAATACCAAGACGTTTCCCTCCCGCTTGCAAGAGACCTTGAAGCCGTGAAAACCTGGCAGCGCTTATCAGTACATTCCTAGCTATTTGTTTACCTAACGATGTCTGGTCCCCATACCTTTGTTACAAGCAAGCAGCTAATCCAAAACCTACTGCATATCCCATTACTATAATATGGAAGGCAACCTTACACTATGACTCTATGGCCATTTCTGCACTGGACTGTTATAGCCTGGTGATTCCACTTTCAACATCCTATGGAATCCTGGGGTTTGCAGTTTAGGGAGGGGCCAGCTGGAATCATCGTGCTATAACAGTCCAGTCCGGAAATGGCCTATGACTCTAGGTGCAAGACCCTCAGAAAAGTGGAAGAATCACAAATATCAAAATGTGTGGCAGAGTGCAAGGCATGAGAGGGAGAACAGATACCCAGGGTCCAAACCAAGTCAGGGAGAGGGTAGGAAGTGTTGGCATGGTGACCTTATGCTTCCTCTCTCACCCATTTCTTTCCTTGGGTATCTGGGGGGCAACAGGAGAGGGTTTGTGGTGCTGGGAAATTGGGCTATGAGCCACCCTTTGTTGGCCAGGCAGCGACTGGTAGAGGAGGAGGAGAAGGACCAGAGGTGGGTTTTTAAAGGGCTGCACTGCTTGATCAGAGCTACCAAGAGGGAAGGATTCCCCAGAAAAGTGCCTAAGGTAAGAAGCAGGGTTTGAAGAAACTTGCAAATAATCAAATGCATGCAAGTGGAGCTCACAAACGTGGAGGGCTAACTGTATTAATTGGTGATTCCAGGGTTTAAAAAGATCTTACATTCCCCAGGACTCTATCTTTTTTGAGAGCGTGCTTAGAGTTTCTTAGCTTTTCAAATCTGGAAAGGAAGAAGGGAGGCATGGCAGAAGTGCTGTTCACTTTGTGTAGGGAATGGCAGAGTGCCTAACCACGGTGGTTTGGCAAGCAGTCAGGACTTCGGGGCATATAACAGAACCCTTCAATGCTAGTCGTGGGAAGGATGTCCCCAGTTAATTTCAGCTACACTCTTATTCTTTCTTCTGTTTTCTTTCTTTCTAAACTCTTCCCACCTACCCAGCCCCCCAAAATAATATAAAGCTGTGTATGTTGTACACTTTAGATTCCAAGGAAACCAACATTGTTGTTGCACTTTGACTTTAAATGCAAATGGAATATGTTTTTCCAAGGATCTCTCCCAGAGGTGAGTGAGTTTTGGCAGATGAGGGGTAGAGAGGAGATTTTTTTTCCCCCATTCTAATTGCTGAATGCAGGTTGTGCTCCACATGAGACCAGGAATGACTGGGCAATTATTTCAGGCTGAGTTTAAAAACAAAAGCAAAAGCAAACCTCATTTTTAATAAGCCAACGAACTGGGGCATCTGTGTGTAGCTTATATACATGGGCATCTTGTGCTGAAAGGGAATTATGTTTCTTGGAGGCTTCTAGAAACACCATTCATTCATTCATTTGTCAGGCAGGGACATTGGAGACTGCAAAATCTGACTGGGGGTCAACATAGCCCACAAGCACTATGTTACCCACCCTGATCCATCCCGTCATGCCAGCAGTCTGCTCCATTGCCAAAAGAAACATGGGTGTGCTTGAAAATATAAATTCAAACATCAGGTAACATAGGCTCAAATACTTTTACTAGTTTTACATAGGCTAGGACCTTTGACTCGCCACTTGTCAATGAATTCAGTTAGGAGTTCTTCCAACTCAGATGACTTCTCCATGGCCATTTCTGCACTAGATTGTTATAGTGCTATCATTCCACTTTCAACATCCTACGGAATCCTGGGGTTTGCAGTTGAGGGAGAGACCTTGGAGGTCCCTCCCTAAACTGCAATCCTCAGGATTCCGTAGGATGTTGAAAGTGGAATGATAGCACTATAACAGTCTGGTGCGGAAATGGCTTATATATCTCAGTGTTCTGAGACACTGACAGGCAGCAGCCTTCCGGGCTCTTGGGCAGAATTCTTGGCCATCTCCTGCTCTCTTATCCTTTTTCACTGGTCATGCCAGACTGAAACAAGGGCTTTCTGTATGCGAACCAGGTGCTCTACCAGTGAGCTACAGCAAGTGGTTGGGGAGAATTTCATTCCATTAAATTTCAATAAGAATTTATCATATTCACAGTTCCTGGCTCCATATGCGACCCAGAATGCAACCAGCATTTTGAGATGCAGTTCTCCAAAGAAAAGCTGTATACAAACATGCATATATTAGGGAAACACGCACTGAAATCTGGCAGCTGATAGACACAAATATAGAAAGATTTTGATTGCAATGAACTTAAAGCAGAATTTATTAAAGCAATTACATCAGGGATGTTTTATATCGTGTATGATTAAGAGAATATATATCCATTGGCTCATGACAGACACTGGAGATCCAAAGATCAAGCTGCTGATTATATGCACATTTTTAGTATTGTGTTAAAATTAAAGGTAATTGAATGTATATCATATTGACATTAGAACAGGTTATGAAACACCAAGGGATCTTTTAAGAGTGCTTCGGAATCTCTCAAAGAGTTGTCAGAAATGCCCTCTCTAGAGAAGCTTCTTGGTTGGCTGGTGGCAGCAAGAAGCGACATTGCCTTCTATTTGCACAGGGTTGGGGAAAATGCCACTCCAGAGCTACAGGCACCCCGATGGTGTTTTTGTGGGTGTCATGTCCTACCTGGAGGAGACCTCCTCACAGAAAGGAGGGGAAAAGGAGTGCCAAGATAACAGGCTCAGTTGGACCCAGAGGACACTGGCAATCCTGTCATGGCAAAAGCAGAGGAAAAGCCTGATCCATCCCAGGCAGCAGTTGCAGATAAGGAGAAGAGCACCCAACCATTTCACGTTGTCCAGCTTTGCAAAACAAAGGACCATGCAGCACCCTACAAGACTACAGGAAATGGAGCTAATGGATCCACGTGGGCTGATTAAGGCCATTTCTGCACTATACTGCTATAGAGCTATTATTCCACTTTCAACATCCTGTGGGATCCTGGGATTCCCCAGGATTCCATAGGATCAGGATTCCATAGGATGATGAAAGTGGAATAATAACGCTATAATGGTCTAGTGTGGAAATGGTCTAACTGCTGGCTAGCAATTAGCCCACCCCGTCCCATTCCATTGCTGTAGATAATAGCCCCCAAATTTCCATGCAGCCCTATCTGACATCTATGATTTTGCAGATCTGTGATCTTGAACATGTGCCTTCATACTAATTTGCCTGGCAACTCCTATCTCAGCTTTGGACTCTGCTCAGGACTGCTTTTCCCTTTTTACCTTGGACTACCTAGCCCATCCTTCTGCTAGTAACTCTATGTATGCCTTGGGATAGCCCTGATATTCCCTTGGACTGTAGGTGTGCCAAGCTGGAAACTTGCCAGCGTTAAATAAGACAATGGATCCTGATAGCTCCCCACCCCTTATTCCTCCAAACTCCCCTTTTTTTTTTGCCAAAAAAGAAAGGATTTGTTGCTCCCATTGAAACTTTCCAGGATGGGCAATTCACCTTTAAAACTGCCTATGGGCAAAGGGGAGTTGCTGTTTAACATTCAAAAATATCAGTTTTGCAAACCTGAAAACAGACTGAAAATTGGTGTGTGTGTGTGTGTGTGTGTGTGTAAACCCCTACAATTCCCATGCAAAACAAACAAACCATCTGTATTCGTGCAGAGAATAATTCCCCAAACACTTTCACGACACTTTGTACTGGGGAACAACTGCACAGACCTAGTCTTTCTCTCTGCAGTGAGGAGAAAAATGTAGAAATGATTTGTCCTCACTTGCAAGAATGAAAGGGTCAAATAGGAACATCCTTAGTGCATGGAGAAGTGCATTGCACATTGTTGATGGAGATGCCGGTTGTGTTGTCTGTAGGCAGACTGCATTGTGTGTGTAGATGTGCATTTCAGGATGAGCCTGAATGTGTGATAGCATGTTTGACTGTGCAATGGTCCCATTCAATAAGAACATAGCACTGCAGAACTGCTGTACAACATCTTGAGTTACTCCGTCTCCTTAATGCAGTTTCCTGGCCATAATGGTTTTGTTCCAAGATGAATCAGCACCACCATGACACATGAGAGGGAGGCATGGAGAGGCTGTGGGCAGCCAAAAAAAAAATCTAGAAATTTTTTAGAAATTCAGAGTTGGAAGAGACCACACAGGCCATCCAGTCCAACCCCCTACCATGCAGGAACACCCTCAAATCAATCCCGACAGATGGCCATCAAGCCTCTGCTTAAAAACCTCCAAGGAAGGAGCCTCCACTACACTCCGAGGCAGCATATTCCACTGCCGGACAGCCCTGACTGTCAGGAAGTTCTTCCTGAGGTTCAGGTGGAATCTCCTTTCCTGCAGCTTGAATCCATTGCTCCTTGTCCTGGTCTCTGGAGCAGCAGAAAACAAGTCCCCTCCTTCCTCTACATGGCATCCCTTCAAATATTTAAACATGGCTATCATGTCCCCTCTTAACCTCCTCTTCTGCGGACTAAACATACCCAGCTCTCTAAGTCTATCCTCATAGGGCATGGCTTCCAGGCCTCTCACCATTTTGGTCGCCCTCCTCTGGACTTGCTCCAGCTTGTCAATATCCTTCTTGAATTGGGGTGCCCAGAACTGGACACAGTATTCAAGATGGGGTCTAACCAAAGCATAGTAGAGTGGTACCAGTACCTCCCTCGATCTAGACACCATACTCCTATTGATGCAGCTGAGAATTGCATTGGCTTTCTTGTCTGCCGCATCACACTGCTGACTCATGTTCAGCTTGTGGTCTATGAAGACTCCTAGATCCCTTTCACACGTACTGCTATCCAGCCACGTGTCTCCCATCCTATATTTGTGGATTCCATTATTTCTGCCTAAGTGTAGGACCTTACATTTCTCTCTGTTGAATTTCATTTTGTTCGCCCTGGCCCAGCTCTCCAATCTATCTAGGTCATTTTGAATTTTGATCCTGTCCTCTGGCGTATTAGCAACCCCTCCCAATTTGGTGTCATCTGCAAATGTGATGAGCATGCCCTCTATTCCTTCATCCAAGTCATTGATAAAAATATTGAACAGCACTGGGCCTAGGACAGAACCCTGTGGTACCCCACTAGTCACTTCTCTCCAGGATGAAAAGCAGCCATTCGTGATCACCCTTTGGGTTCGGTCGGTCAACCAATTACAAATCCAACTAACAGTAGCCCTGTCCAGCCCACATTTTACTAGCTTCATTGCAAGAATGTCATGGGGAACTTTGTTGAAGGCCTTACTGAAATTGAGGTATGCTACATCCACAGCATTCCCTTCATCTATCAAGCTAGTAATTCTATCATAAAAAGACATAAGATTAGTCTGGCATGACTTATTTTTGAGAAATCCATGTTGACTTCTCGTGATTACCGCGTTGATTTCTAAATGATTAGAAACTGACTGCTTAATGATCTGCTCCAGGATCTTTCCGGGTACTGATGTCAGGCTGACTGGGCGATAATTATTTGGGTCCTCTTTTTTTCCCTTCTTGAAGATGGGGATAACATTTGCTCTCTTCCAGTCTGCTGGAACTTCTCCTGTCCTCCAAGATTTCTCAAAAATTATAGCGAGCGGTTCCGAAATGACCTCTGCCAGCTCTTTTAATATCCTAGGATGCAATTCATCTGGCCCTGGAGACTTGAATTCATCCAATGCGGCCAGGTATTCCTGTACCACCTCTCTACTTATTATGTGCCTCATTTCCTCTGCTTCCTCCCCTGCTCCCCGACCGCCAGGTTGAGTGCTTGTATCCTTCTGGGAAAATACGGAGGCAAAGAAGGTGTTAAGTAGTTCTGCCTTTTCTCTCCCCCCTGTGAGTAATTCGCCATCTGGAATTGTACCTCTAGATGCTTGTGGGGGGAGTGGCGCTCCATTCAGTTGCTATGCTGCCTTCTTTCTACATGTCTTTCTACAAATAGCCTCTCTGGCTAACATTCCACCCTGTTCCACCCTCCCCCCAAACTACAAGTGACCTCCTGGCTTTTGAAGTTTCTTCTGGCTTTGAAAATACATGGCCGCATGTGGGAGTGGGTGGGAAATAGGATGAGAGCAGCCTTTGGATGGTCCACAGCTCCCCATTTCTGGTGTTAAACATGATTGACCAAAATCCAACTGTGTGCTTCTGTATGGAATTTGGCCTTTCTTTCCCTTCTCCTTCCAGAGCAGATTTCTGTCACTGATCCTGATGGAAGCAGTGAGATCCTACAGAGGTGTGCCACTAGATCCTTATAAACTGCGTATGCAGAAAACTTCTTCCATGTTCCAATCAGAGAGTTTTCAGCTTGCTGGCCAATGCCCTCCCCTTGCATATACTTTTTAAAGTCATTATTTTCATTACAAATATTCCTTAACTGACACATATAACATTGAGTTCCCTCTTCCTCTTCCTCCCAATCTTAGCTAATAAGCCAGCTATATATCACTAGCACATCTTCAGTATATTAACAGTTGGGTGGTACAGTTGGCCCTCTATATCTGTGGATTCTGCATCCATGGATTCAACCAACCATAGCTCAAAAAAAAAATTTTTTTTGAAAAAAGCAAAAGCAAACCTTTGAATTTTTCCCTGTTTTTTTTTTTTTATAAGGGATGCCAACCAATGTATAACAAGGGGACTTGAGCATCCAGGGATTTTGGTATCCATGGGAGATCTTGGAACCAAACCCCAGAGGATACTAAGGGCCCACTGTGTATGATTCTTAAGATTAAAAAATACATTTTTCCTAGAGAAAGTTTGACCAGGTGTTGGATTAAACCCAGAGTTCACACAAGTAAAATAAATGTAATGAAGGTTTTCCAAATTTCTTGGGAAGCCTCTGCTTTTCCCTGTTCATATTCTTTGCTTATAGGAACACTTTGCAGGTGGAAAGCTAGCAGATCTTGATATCAAAAGAGTCAACATGTTTAATAATTGAGCCAAGTTTTTAACACTTCCCTCACTAGCCATATACATGTGATTCTTTTGTTTGAATTTCTGTAATTTCTTCTGTTGACTCACAATTTAGTGTGCGCTTCCTGCCGCTCTAAGGGATGAAGAAAAAAATTGTTCTCTTGAATGCAATTTGACAAGCCAATTCGGTTTAGTCCAAGAGAGTTATGAATCCATTTGATACAATTGTGTTTTTCTACATGCCATTAAGAAGGAAATATGGCTTGTATGCTTTCTGCAGAAGTGAAGTCTTTATAGCATGCTGTAAAAGAGGGGCATGATTTTAAAAAAGCTACAGGTGAGTGAGGATTTCATTGCATTTCTGCATGGACCTTTTTGTCAAAAATGAAGCTTCCTTGTGAAATTCTAGCAGAATTGCCAGTAGCAGCTGGTGGCTGCCCCGTCTGTCGGGCAATGGGATCCATTCTAGAATTGAGTCCAAATGTCACGGGAGCTATCCAAGGTACTGGACGCATTTTAGCATGGGGTTCATCTCTGTAAGTAGCTCCTTTAAAGTTCAGAGTAAAACCCAGAATAGATACTTGAATAACTACCAAATGCTCAGTTTCTGTGTTGTGCATCCTTTAAGCCTCTAAAATATGTGAGAGCTATCTTTCTTCACCCATTCTTCTTGCTCTCAACTGGCTAAGGCTTCCTGATAATTCCATGAGATTATTTGACGTCATGAAGCCAGAAGAGAGTGAGGGCAATGTCAATTGAGAGTTGTCCAGGTTAACGAGAAATAAATGGTGCCTGTCAGCAGTTGGAAGCATGACTGCCACTCCCAATAAGCTTACCACATGCTTCCTCCCTGTTGTCAGACAGATTAACACACACGCTACAACAAAACACCCTTAACCCCAAAGCCTGTAAGGAGAATGAGTGAAGGGAAAATTTAACTTCAGCACCAGCAGAAGCAAGGCTTTGCAAAGTTACTTTTTGGAGCAACTGCTCTCATAATGCCCCGATAACAGGATGAAAACTTAGCTTGCCCATTTTGAAAGCTATAGTCCAACAAAGCAGTTTTTTTAGACGCTGGCTCTAACAAAGTAACCAGAGACATGAGGCCTGGAACTTTGCCTTAGGAACTGTCATCTGCCTTTTGAAATTTCTAGGACATTGTAGGGTAAATTAAAGTTGCAATGTCCTTGAAGGCCAGGAGCCAGATAACCTGCAACGCTTCTCTCCCCAACATGATGGGAAGGCTGTCAACCTTCTTCATCCCACCCCACCACCGCTACCTAAGGAAGCCAGATACCCAAATTAGCCTTCTTGAACCTTAGCCTTCTTGAACCTTAAGATCTTTCGGGGAGGACCTTTCCTTTGTTTCTTCACCTCTGTGGTTATGATTGGTTATGACACAGGAGAGAACCGTTTTGGTCACTGCTCCCACACTATGGTGCTTCCTGCCATGAGAGGTTTGCTCTTTCCATGGTTTGCTCTTTCCAAGATCCCTTTTTACAGCAAAGACTCTTTTATTTAAACAGGTGTTTTGGTCTCTAACTAGATGTGTCAGAAGGCTCTTTCAATGTCTTATATGCATTTTAAACTGTTCCAAATTTTTAATAGCATTGTCTATTTTTTAAAGAAAACTTTCGTACTCTACATTGTTTTACCTGTATTTTGTTTTAATTGTATACTGTAAGTCACCTTGGGTCCAATTTTGAGAAAAATGGGATATAAATTATATACACACACTCACTCGATTGACATTTGGATTTTTCCTTGACACAAGTGATCAGCATCTTCTGTCGCTCCTGAGAGGCAACAGGTTAAATCAGGGAGGGCGCATCACAGGGAAGACACAGCTCCATCCTTGAAGAGAGGAAAACACAGCTCCATCCTTGAAGAGAGAAACAGCCCCCCCCGAAACCGCAAACCCCAGGATTCCATAGGATGTTGAAATTGGAATAATAGCACTATTACAGTCTAGTGCAGAAATGGCTTTAAAAGCCTTCTGTTCTTAAATGCCCGCCTGAATAAAAGTCTTAGCTTACTGATGGAAAGACAGCAAGGAGGAGGCCCATCTTGCTTTCCTTGAGAGGGAATTCCAAAGTCTAGAACAGACCTTTCCAAACTTTTCATGTTGGTGACAAACTTTTTAGGTACGCATCATTTCATGTCACAGTAATCCAGTAAGTGATTCTGTAAGTGGAGGCAGCTCCTCTACCTAGGCCTGGCCCAGCAGGCTCTTCCGCAGGGCAGCAGTGGCAGGAGAGGCAGTCCCTACATTCGTTGCATTCGCATGACACACCTACACATTGCAGATGACACTAACGTATTGCGACAGACAGCTTGGAAAGCTCTGGTCTAGAGCCACAGAGAACACCTCTCTTGTTTTCTCACCAACCGTACCTGGGAAGATAGTAAAAGAAGGGCCTCTTCTGCCAATCTGTGGCCCTTTCTGCATGACGACACTCTTCTGTCAGTGCGCTGCAGATCCTGGTCCAGAAGGGAGTGCATCAGCAACGCTTTCCTCCGTACCTGATCGCTCTCTGCACAAGGGAGCGAGAGAGCCCCACCTCTTCTTTCCAAAGGGCAGCCGGCCACTTGCTATTGCTGCACTGGGGCAGGAAGCATCGCAATTTTGTTGCCGCGGCTTCCACACAACAGTAAGTACAGAAGTGCCACACAATGAGAGGCGTAAAACAGATTTTTTCCATTTTTCAAATACCACCTGAGTGCGATGCTTCGTGACAGAATGGCAGCAGGACAGCAAGAACGCCAACCACTGCCAACCACTGCCGTCCCATCGTGGAAACAGCTCAGTGACAACATGCAGAAATGGCCTCAGCATCTAGGTGGGCTCACAGGAGGAGATAAAGTGTGTCAGATAGTCCAGGTCTAAGCCACATAAGGCTTTATCGGTGATAATGAGCCCTTTGAATTGTGCCCCAAAACAGTTAGCTGAGTGCTGAATCTGCTCCATATTTTAGTAAGAACTTTGAAAGAACTATCCAAGTTTCTGAACCATATCTCCTAAATAGGTTCAGCACCTTAGACCTGACATCAGGGCCACCAGTCACCACAAATAAGAAGTAACCCACCAAAGTGCTGACAAAAAATGTATATTCTCACACTAACTAGCTGTATGAAATTTAGGCAAAAGCTAGGTCCAGTTGTGAGGTGCATCTGCAGACACAAAATCACCTCCTTCTGTAGAGCAGCAAGAGATCTGCTTGCTCACAAGGCAATATTGTTCACTTCTGGGCATCTTGACAGTGTGCTTAGCTTTTATTTATACCATGTGTGGGTAAATAATTCTATTTACATCTGAGGCTGTTAATCAAGCTCAGCTTGAGGTCAAAAGTGGAATTAGAATCAGTAGCACTTCAACTCCAGCAATGCATCAGTTCGAGAAAGAGAGAAACAGGAAGGGAGGGAGGGAGAGACCGACAGCACATCATTTCCCGACTCAGTTTCAGCATGGCTGGTTCAGTCGCTGCTCAAAGAAAACCCACGACTGAGCAAGCATGAAGATTGGATTGTACTCCATCCACTGAGCGGCCACTGCAGCAGCCCCTCCAGGCAATGAACAAGCCCAGCAAGAGAGCCCCATGGGCAAAGCAACATGCAGCATCGCTTCATACGGCCAATGTCTGTGTGTTCCATATTTATGTGCAACTTGGCACGCTTCAGATGTACTTCTGGTCTGCACAAGCTAGCAGAACCCTGCTCACTGCTCATGGGGGAACCTCTCCATCTCTCTCAGTCACCAGGTCTGGAAGACCTATAGAATCATAGAGTTGGAAGAGACCCCAGGGGCCATCCAGTCCAACCTCATTCTTCCATGCAGGAACCCACATCAAAGCATTCCCAACAGATGGCCATCCAGCCACTGATTAAAAACCTCCAAGGAAGGAGACTCCACCACACTCTGAGGCAGCATATTCCACTGCCAGACAGCTCTGACCGTCAGGAAGTTCTTCCTGAGGTTCAGGTGGAATCTCTTTTCCCATAGTTTGAATCCAGGACATAGTCTCTGGAGCAGTGGAAAAGAAGCCCGATCCATCTTTGATATGATATCCTTTCCAAGATTTAAACATGGCTGCCATGTCCCCTCTTAACCTTCTCTTCTGCAGACTAAACATCCCCAGGTCCCTAAGATGCTCCTCATAGGGCATGGCTTCCAGACCCTCCACCATTTTGGTCGCCCTCCTCTAGACACGTTCTCTGGACCTGCAAAATGTGTGTTCTCTTGTTGTTGAAGGAGGCAGCTGAAGAGAATTTTTTCACCTGAGACCCAAGATTCTCTGGGTCTCCAAAATGTAGTGATCCTGGAGAACTAATCCTGTCTCACTCCATGCTGTAAAGCTCACTGATTCACAGCATTCTCTCAATCCAAGTTTGCTACCCTGTAGTGAAGCTGTCTCCTTTCTCTCCTTTGTGACTGATTGTCAAGGCCTTGGCCAAAATCCTGCACTGAGGAGCTGGAATTACAGAGTTATGTGGCAGCTGAACAATGCTGCCTAGTTACTGAATTGCAACATTGCAGAACTAAACATGCATGCACTTCAATGTGCAATGGACATTCATGTGGGACTTCTCTTCCACAATATTGAACTGACTACAACTGCTCTGCGTTGGACAAAAATGTCTAACTGCTTCCATAGGGGGACTCACAAACACATAAATCACCAACAGGAGTCCAGAGATTGTTCACACAGTTGGTAACAGTGAAAAATTTATTCCAGATTAAATACTGTACTCTTTATATACAAGAAGAAGCCACGGTAACAGAGAATCATTTAAAAGTTCTCCCTGGCTGCAAGAAAGTGTCCACCCAGAGTTGTTCATTGCCTCTAAAGTCTGAGTGACATCTGATATAAAAGATACCGTACTTGCAAATCTCCTTTCCTTCAGTCAGAAAGGGTATCTCTACACCATGTCAAAAAAATGGTCTCCTTCATGAGATTTTTTTGTATTTGGGGACTTATTTTGGAAAAGAAAAAAATGTGCAACCCCCCCTTGATATTATTTTTTTTTTGCACAAAAATAATGTTTGTGCAAGAAGAACCATTTTTGTTCAAAACCGTGTGTTTTGCACAAAATATCAAAGTGATGTTTCTGCAAATGTTTTCTGCACAGACAATGACGCTCGCTGGTTTGTCCCAAGCAGAGCAGATCTCTTCAGTTTTTTGAACATAGCACAGATTGAACGGCTCTGCTCTAGTTAGGACTAACAACAAGGTTTAGACCTAAATCCAAATTGCAATTTCATTAGAGCAAATGAATTTTTCAGAGACAAAGGCAAAATGAAAAGAAAATAAACAAGCACGGAAACTCATCATGTTACCCAGCAGAGAAAATAATTTTTTTCTTGCTTGTGAGAATGAAAACAAGAGAAGATTTAAATCCTTAGCTTTTAAAATTCTAAGAAAATATTAACCCCTTGTGGTCCCTTGCCATTGCTAATACATTAAGGGACTTTAATTTTTGTCCCTTCTGATCTTGCAGCCACCCTCCCCTGAATGCAGGGAGGGAGGGAGGGAGGGAAGACGGACAGACAGACAGACAGACAGGGTGGATGGAGATGTTGGCATGGCGGGGTGGGTGGGGAGAGAGTGCAAATTCCAATGCTCTCAATTTATTGAAATTGCCTATGATGTGGAAACTTCCACTCGCTCTGCACACTCTAAGAAAATCATCAGAATTTGAATTTGCAGTTTTCCATTTTGGTCCTGGAGACAAGACAATATAGATTGTTTGCAAATATATATTGGAACAAGAGAAACGGTTGAGAAGTTGCTGCTTCTTACTGCTGGGAGACCAGGACCAGAGTTCTTGGAATGCATCGAGGATCAACTTTTCTTTCTCCCATTTCTCCTTTCTAAACAGCATGAATGTATTTGTTGTATTTGTTATATTTGCCTCTTTAGAAGGCCTGATCATTCAAGTTGAGGGGAGAGGTTGGCAGGAAATAAACCACAACATGTCAGTGGGAGAATATGTGAAATAATTGCATTCTTGCCTCAAACCACTTTCCGCTCTGCTGGTTTATGGCAGAAAACAGTGACTGATATTAGACTAAACAATCTTTTGACTTGAGTGGCTTACGATGGTTGCAGACAAGATGTGCATTTAATTTGTAATTGACGTACCCAGGTACGTAGTTGTCTTTTGCATTCTCTCTCTTTTTCTCTCTCCCTCAGTCCCAATTTCCCCCACCTTCTTTTCTTCCAAGCAGAGCAAAATAAGTAGTGGCAGAAATACCAGAAAACAGCTTTGCAATTGAACTGGAATATGCAATTTAAAAATAAGTGAAGATTACTCCTTGGTAGTTTATGGCTTTAACTCCATAAAGACCTAATCTCCAGAGCAGGCTGAATAATGACAGTCATGCTTTGCGGGGATGGAGAAACTATACATTTTATTGTGGCCTTGAGAGCGATTGTTATATCTAAGTGGTGTTTTGGTTTGACTTCTGCTAGCAATCTAGGGCTGATTCCTTCTATTCTTTATATATGTTGCAGCAAATGTACTGTCCAGTGGGACAGTGGACAGTTCAGGGCAGGTAGTTCAAAAATTCTGAATTTTCATGACAGGCACACTTCACCCTCATTCTCAATTCAGGAGTGAATTTTTTTAAAAAAAATGGGAATTTTCTCCCAAAGCTTCATAGGACCTTTCTACCCTACACTATTATAGTGCTATTATCAGTCACAGAGGGACGTGGACGGGCGGGGGGATTTGCCCTGGGTGGCAATGTTTCTAGGGCATCTCAGCTGTAGCCACGCCCCCACACACCATAGCCACGCCCCTTGTGCCATAGCCCCGCCCCTCCTGCCCTCCCGCCACACACTCCAAGCTCCGCCACTGGCTATTATTCCACTTTCCCGTGGAATTCTGGGATCTGTAGTCCAAGGAGTGCTCTGACTGAGAATGCTAAAGGCCCCTCCCTAAACTGCAAAGCCCAGGATTCCACAGGATATTGAAAGTGGAATAATAGCACTATAACAGCGTAGTGTGGAAATGGGCTATGTTTCTGTAACTTGGAACTTAATTGTCAACATGGTTGGGTCCTACATGCTGTTAATATAGCTAAGAGACTCCAAGGGTTGAAAGTGGAATAATAGCATTGCAACGGTGTAGTGTGGAAACGGCCTTACACCAAAGAGCCCTGAGCCAGATACTTTTCATGGGAATTCAAACGCATTCAAAAATCCAGGCAGAGTTTAGGAAAGGTACTTTTTGGACAAGAAGTCCCAAAATTCTCACACTCATGACCATTCTTGTAAGGTTTTCGGAGAGCTGTTATCCAACGTGGCTGGATAGCAGTACGTGTGAAAGGGATCTAGCAGTCTTCATAGACCACAAGCTGAACATGAGTCAGCAGTGTGATGCGGCAGCCAAGAAAGCCAATGCAATTCTTGGCTGCATCAATAGGAGTATGGTGTCTAGATCGAGGGAGGTACTGGTACCACTCTACTATGCTTTGGTTAGACCCCATCTTGAATACTGTGTCCAGTTCTGGGCACCCCAATTCAAGAAGGATATTGACAAGCTGGAGCAAGTCCAGAGGAGGGCGACCAAAATGGTGAGAGGCCTGGAAGCCATGCCCTATGAGGATAGACTTAGAGAGCTGGGTATGTTTAGTCTGCAGAAGAGGAGGTTAAGAGGGGACATGATAGCCATGTTTAAATATTTGAAGGGATGCCACGTAGAGGAAGGAGGGGACTTGTTTTCTGCTGCTCCAGAGACCAGGACAAGGAGCAACGGATTCAAGCTGCAGGAAAGGAGATTCCACCTGAACCTCAGGAAGAACTTCCTGACAGTCAGGGCTATCCGGCAGTGGAATAGGCTGCCTCGGAGTGTAGTGGAGTCTCCTTGCTTGGAGGTTTTTAAGCAGAAGCTTGATGGCCATCTGTCGGGATTGATTTGAGGGTGTTCCTGCATGGCAGGGGGTTGGACTGGATGGCCTGTGTGGTCTCTTCCAATTCTGAATTTCTATGATTCTATGATTCTATGATTCTATGATTCTAAGTCTCCAAAGCTCTGGACCTGGCTGTCCTGAGAGAACTGTAGTTGGCTGTGCCACCAAGAGCTGATAGGCAGTGTTATAAAGTCAAGCCTGCACGTCCAAAAGCAAAATATCCCTGAATATCAGTAAATGGGGGACTGACAGGTGAGTGGGAGCAATTGTTCTCCTTGTCTTCTTGACCATCCATGTTTACACAGTCACACGTGTGCGTGTGTATGTCTCCATCCCATGCCTCCCAGTGCTCTCAGTTTTTACAGCCTAAAAATAAATATACTGCTTAGCTCACAGTGGGCTCAGGCAATCTTGCTGAATCTGTTCTCATTGATTGAGGTGGGGAGGGGAGGCTTTGATTCTCTGAGCCATGGAGCTGTTACTCATGAAACTATGACAACTCGGCATTAGCTGTGAATCAATGAGCTTTTTAAAGGAAGTCAACGCAACAGAAGAGAAAATGCTCTTGCCAAAGCCCGATAAGCCCATTGCTGGAGTGAGTTGTACCTTTATCTTTAATGCCATGCGATCTTTTTTTCCAGTTTGATACTTCCATTTACAGCATTGATTGTGATTATATGCCATCTCTGCTACAATTTCACCCTTTCTGGAAGCACTTACACAGAAGGATGATATTGAAAGGCATCTCTCCACTTCCTCACACAGTACAGAAGAATCACAAATAAGATCCAACCGGAGGAAGGAGACAATATAGCGGGGAGTGATGCTCAGGAAATGCGGAAACCAGGATGCATAGGGGAGATTTTAAAAGGAAAGGTTTGTTCACTCAGTTCTGCCAAGGGGATGATAATTCCCTTCTGGGTTTTAGTCAGAACATTCAAGGCAAGCCACTCTGAACTCTAGGTTCTAAATAAGTTCAGTACTCTTCAAAACTCCTTTAAAGTCCAGGCTAAAACTCAGAGTAACATTCCATTCACATTGGAAGAAGGATGTGGAGAGCACCAAACCTCACCAACCAGAAGTTCTTGAACTGCTAGTCCATGGAGCACTGGTGGTCCACAAACTCAGGTCCAAGGAAAATCAATTATAGTCCTCCCTCCCCATTTGCTAGGGTTAGGGACACAGGACCCTTGTGAAAGTGGAAAAACTGTGAATAACTCTAGGCCCTGCCAAACCACAAAATTTTTAACTCACAAAAATGTATGATCACCATATTCAACCCACCATGGATTCCTTTGAGGCTTCGGGGTTCCTTCCCAAGGTGGAAGTGGGGGGCTGGTGGGGTTGACAGCTACCTCCACTGCTATCCCACACCATTTTTAATAGGGACTTACAAGCCTCGTTCAGAGTTTCTCAGTCTCACGAGGCTTGCAGTCCCTATTAAAAATGGTATGGGGGGCAGCAGAGGTGGCAGTAAATAATCTGTGAATAATCTAATTGACTAGACTGATCAGTGCTGTCTGACAGTGGTGACTCTCCATGGTTTCAGGAAGCATTCTTTCCCAGGGATATCTGGATACCTCATGTGTTCTCTAGTGGTCTCCCTCCCAAGTAGTAACCAGGTCTGACCCTGCTTAGCTTTTGAAATCAGATGAGATTGGATATGTTCAGGCTTCATGGTGGTACCTGAAGGGAGCCCTGGTGGTGCAGTGGTTAAATGCCAGTACTGCAAGCCACAAGGTTGTGAGTTCGATCCTGCTGGGCTCCAAGGTTGACTCAGCCTTCCATCCTTCCGCAGGTCGGTAAAATGAGTACCCAGCTTGTTGGGGGCTTGTATAGAAATACATGCTATTTGGAGAGGCGGGATATAAATAAATAATAATAATAAAAAAATACCTGTTAAGAGGTTTAGATTACTGTAGTGCACTCTGTGTGGGGCTGCCTCTGGAAACTGTTCAGCAGGTTCAAAATGCTGCAGGCAGAGTGTTCACCTGTATGGAAATATGCAACTACTTACTGGGAGACTGGTCAACCTCTGCTTAGAGATTTTCAGCCAAAAAGAATCTACCAATTGCCGAAGCACCTGATTGCACTGTTGAAAAGTTCTTAAAATAATGTTCTTCCAAATGTATTGATGGAGTCTCTTTTCTTGTGATTTGAATTCACTGGTTCTTGTTCTAGTCTCTGGAGCCACCCAAAAGAAGCTTGCTCCGTCTTCTACGTGACGTCTCTTCAGATATTTAAAGATACCTCTCAATCTTCTCTTCTCCAAGCTAAACATAGCCAGTTCCCCAAGCCATTCCTCTCCTGTTCAGAGATTAGCAGAAGTCTCCTCCTCTTTTCTGTTTTTACTGCCATGTTGAAAGTGAGATTAATAGGTGAGGCGGTGATGAATGTGGAATGCAAAACAGAAAACGCTTCCTTCCAAGCTTCTATTGATTCTCTGGCAAACGTCTTCTGACACCGAAATCCGAAGCTGACATTTAGAATAAAGAGATGCTTTTAATATAGTGGTAGAAGTTGCACATTTGAGTCAAGAAGTTCACACAAATTCCCACTTGTGGTGCTGGTTCAGGAAAGCCTTGCCCAGGGCCTGTGATTCGGGGGGCAGCTATCCTTCCAAGCACATGTGTAGGTAACCTGATGGTCTCCAAGTATTTTGAATAATAAAATCATAGACCTGGGCCATTTCCACACTATATTCTTATAGCGCAATTATTCCACTTTCAACATCCTATGGAATCCTGGGGTTTGCAGTTTCGAGAGGGGCTGACTAGTCCCACCCAAAACTGCAAACCCCAGGATTCCATAGGATGTTGAATGTGGAATAATCGCGCTATAAGAGTGTAGTGCGGAAATGGCCCTGGAAGAGACCACAAAGGGCATCTAGTCCAACCGGAGCAAGAATACAAAATGAGAGCATTACTGAGAAATGGTCGTCCAACCTCTCTTTGAAGACCTCCTGTGAAGGAGAGTTCATCATTCCAGTCCTGAACAGGTCTTAAAATTAAAAAAAGTTCTTCCTGATGTTTAGGTGGCATCTTTTTTATAGTCCATTGGTTTATGTGCTAGACACTGGAGGTCACAACTCTGTATCACTGCTCCTTCAAGCCACATGCAGCATGATTAGGAAATCTGTTGTCCAAAATGGCTGCTGAGCACCCGGGTTGTCAGGGCCATTTCTGCACGAGGTTGATACATCATAGCTGTATCTAATTCTTACCATCCGGTCTGCACATCGTACCATTTTAGCATGGTACTTTTGCTTGTAGTTCTGCACATTTTCAGCTCCTAGAACAGTTCACTGCGATGCAAAACTGCTTCATGGGAAAACCGGAAAAACGCTGATGTAAATCTCTCAAACCAGTTCAGCATCATTTTTTGCCTACATGCAGAAGTGTAGCATTGATTCACATTGCACAAGTGGCTGGCTATGGGTGTTCCCAGGCTGTCCCTTCCGTCATGTCCCTCCCTGTCTCTCTCTGCCCATCAAAGAACAGGCTGCCGTCATTTTTGTCTTCATGCATTAAACAGACAGCGGGAAGATCTGGTAACAGACCATTAAGATGTGTTTTTTTCCACGTATCAATGAACATACATGCCTACACACAAACGTAGCAACACAGAAATGTGTTAAAAATGTGTTTTTTAAAAAACAGACTAATCAGAGATGGTGGGGCGGGGTGGGGTGGGGGAATGTGAGTGGCCAGGGACTTGCTGTTGCAGATGCAGCAACCACTGTTCTCCACAGTAATACAATGTAAATGGGGGGGGGTGCAGACTGCACAGTTTCTGAATTTCTGAATTGAGTTTCCAAATCAGAGTATAAAAACACTGCTCTTGACATGCAGTGAACCGCTCCTCCCCTCTTGTGCAGAAATGGCCTATCAGGGACATAGCTCAGGAATCCTTGGTCCCAGGGGAAGAAAAGGCCTCCCATTGCCACTGCTGTTGCCACAGCAGAAGACCCAAGTGTTAATCTCCCCCCTCCATGAAACAACACATTAAACACACAACTGTTCCTCCCCTGCCATGCAAAAGAGGAGGGGAAGAAGATGGTGTTGGTGTGCCAACGGTGGATGTCCTCCTTTATCAGCCAATAAGAGCCACTAGGACTATTGCCATCACATTCTTTGTTCTTCCCTATCGGGGTTACCCTCCATATGTAGGGGATGATGGTATAGTGAGTGACTTTTAGTAGTATTAATATTAGTTCTTTCTCTAATGGGCATCTAGCAAGTATGTGCCAGGTGCACATTCCATTTCCTCTCATTCTCAAAACATTCTCTAGAGAAGGAGATAGCAGCTGTGTCATGGTATGTGGAAAACCACATACCATGCTGCACACAAAATTTCCATATGATAGAAACAGGCCTGAATCCTGTTGGTACTCTTACCAAGAGTAGATCCACTAAAACAGCTGGATTTACTTAATTGCTGATCTACCATTCAACAATTGATTCAAGGAGTTTCGTTCAGTTGGGACTATCTAACAGGATTCAGGTCACAGTCTTGCAACTCAAACTGAACCAAAGATGAGGAAAAATAGAGGTGGGACTCAGATAAACAAGATTTTTACATTCTTGCCAGAAACCCCAGATCCTTTGTAACACTGTCTTATACCGAGGCATTTCTGCACTACACTCTTATAGTACTATTATTCGACTTCTAACTTCCTGTGGAATCCTGGTGTTTGCAGTTTAGGAGGGGCCTTTAGAATTCTCAGCCAGAGAGCTCTTCGGCCTCAGGAAACTACAAACCCCAGAATTCCACAGGACATTGAAAGTGGGATAATAGTACTAGAACAGTGTAGGGCAGAAATGACCTGAATCAAACCACCTAGGCGAACTCATCTGCTAAGGGAAGTAGCTCTCCTTGACCTCAGGAAGAGTTCTTTTTCAAGTAGAACTGGTGAGAAACTAATTTGATCAAAATCTATCAATTCATTTTTTCACATATTTGCAGCTTTTTGGAAGTTCTTATCAAACAATGGTTTGAAAGAAATTTTCAGTAATCCGTAGTGGAAGGAGAAGCAACCATGACCCCATCAGTTCTGCTGAAACGCAAGCCCACTCTAACTCATCAGACTGTTTCTCTTCAAGCATCTTGGATGCAACTTGAAGAACTGTTGCCTGGGTCTACTTGTATTCTTCTTTCTTGCTTATCTATTTTTCTTTTCATCTTGAGTCTTTTACATAACAGCACGCCAACTGTCAGCTAATGTCTTGTTTTTAACGGCCTGATGATCTGGGAATCTTTTCTGCTGAAGAACAGGGTGAAGAAGCTTGAAACAAATGAATAGACAAATATGCACGTCTGTCTCAGAGCCTGGAAAAGTAACCATTTTGAAGTACAGCTTACAGAATTCATCAGCTGCCAGGGACCAAAAGTGTCACTTTTCCAAGCTCTGTTTTCTCCCCAATTTTTGACTATGGGAAACTAAGGTCATTTCCATACTAGAGTGTTATAGCGCTATTATTCCACTTTCAACATCCTATGGAATTCTGGGGTTTGCAGTTTAGGGAGGGGCTTAAACTGCAAATCCCAGGATTCCATAGGATGTTGAAAGTGGAATAATAGCACTATAACACTCTAGTGTGGAAATGGCCCAAGTCTGAGAGAGAATTACTTGGACATAAGAGACATGAACCAAGATCCCCATCCTGTTACAGATACGTCTCTGCTTGTTGTTATCATTGCTCATTTATATTTGTTTCTCTACTGGATCTCAAACAGCCTAAATTTTAGAGGAATTGGGTCATATGAGGACAATATTCTCCAAGCAGAATAACTAAAATGCTTCCATCTTTCCAGAAATAGAGAGAAGCCAGAGATGCACACTTGTCTTCTAGTTGTCAGTGCTGATGTTATTACACGTAAAAGGATACTGAATGCAACCATGTTTTACAATCTGAGCGAGCAAGGCAGAACTCTGTTATCTCAGTCTATCAAGTTGTTATGTTGGATTAAATATACTGCTATCACAAGCTATTGCCTACTAGTTTCCTACAAGAAATTTAAAGGGCTATATATCATTTCTTCCCCTCACTTGTCATGCTGATAACATTGCATTTCTTTCAGTTCTTGTGTCAGACGTGACTCACTCCTGTGCAAACAAATTTAGGCTGTTTTACACATTACAAGGAGGTAAAGCAGGGTTTGCAACTGAGCCTGTACCAGTGGCAACTAAAGGTTTCCATGCAACTGTGGCGGTGAACTCTACCCACACTTAAAGGAATTATCCGAGGTGATGAACTTGTTAGATGGATAGGTTTCAGCACTTTGGGTAGCTCCACTGAATCACAGAGTTGAAATGGCCATGGAATCCAACACCAAGCTCAATTCAGTAAAACCAGCTAGAGCATCCCAAGAAGATAGCAGTCTAGTGCAACCATTGATAGCAACACTTTGAATACAGGGGTGTTTTTTTCTACTTTGAAAAATAGTTTATTTCAACTGCAATCAATCCAAAGGATATCATACTGCAATGCTGTGAAAGCTGTGAACCTAAGGCAATAAAGATTCTTCACCAGTCTCTTGTTCTAGCCACAAGTTTCATCTGCACACACACCTCCCCATGTTCTCTCTCAAAAGGGAAGAATGGTAGGCAATCTTAATTTCAATTCTTGGGCACCAGTCAATAGAGGAAAAACTGGCATCTGAAGTAAGAATGTTGTAGATAATAAAGTTTCTCGGAATAGAATTTTCCAATCAATTTTGGATCGCTTTCACAATGTTCCCATCTATTCCACATTTAATCAGTTTTCTAATGTAAACATGAGGGGCTTTATTAGCTGCTTTGCAGAAATCTAAATTAACAGTATCTACAGCATTCATAGAATCATAGACTTGGAAGAGACCCCAGGGGCCATCAAGTCCAACCCCCTGCTCTACAGGAACACCCATCAAAGCACTCTCGACAGATGAACATCCAGCCAGTGCTTAAAAACCTCCAAAGAAGGAGACTCCACCACACTCCACTGAGGGAGCAGATTCCACTGCCAGACAGCTCTGACCATCTGGAAGTTCTTCCTGAGGTTCAGGTGGAATCTCCTTTCCTGCAGCTTGAATCCATTGCTCCTTGTCCTAGTCTCTGGAGCAGTGGAAAGCAAGTCCACTCCCTCCTCAACATGACATCCCTTCAGATATTTAAACATTGCTGTCATGTCCCCTCTTCACCTTCTTTTCTACAGACTAGACATCTCTAGCTCCCTAAGCCGTTCTTCATAGGGTTTCGTGGCTTCCAGACCCTTCACCATTTTGGTTGCCCTCCTCTGGACATGCTCCAGCTGGTCAATCTCCTTCTTGAATTGAGGTTCCCGGAACTGGACACAGTATTCCAAATGAGGTCTAACCAAAGCAGAATAAAGTGGTACCATTACCTCCCTCAATCTAGACACTGTACTCCTATTGATGTAACCAAGAATCGTGTTGACTTTCTTGGCTGTCACATCCCAACCATGTACTAAACTAGTGAATCAATTAAAAAAAAAAAAAATACAAGATTAGTTTGGCAGGATTTGTTCCTAACCAACCCATGCTGGCTCCTACTAATCACTGCACTGGGAACTTGACACTTGCAAAGAGATACCTGCATAATCCATTCTAATATTTTACTGAGATCAGGCTGATTGGCTTATAGTTCCTCAATGTTCGTTTTTGCCATTTTTGAAGAGAGGAACAATATATGCTCTTGTCCAGTTCTCTGGCACCTTACCAAGAAAAATGTTGGCAAGTGGCTCAGAGAGTACATCAGCAAGTTTCTTCAGTACTCTAGGATGCAATTTGTTTGGCCCTGCAGATTTGAACTTGCCATCATTTTGGAGAAATCTTGGAGAATGGGGAAAGTGCCAGGGAACTGGGGATGAGCAAACATTGTCCCCCATTTCAAAAAGGCCAAAAAGAAGATCCGGGAAACTACAAGATGGTCAGCCCAACCCCAATACCAGGAAAAAAATCAAATAAATTATACAGGAATGTGTCCACAAGTATCTTGGCAAGAACAAATCCTGCCAAACTAACTTTTCATCTCTCTCTCTCTCTTTTCTAATTGGACAGCTTGCTTAATAGTGTTGGATAGAAATGCTGTGACATTTGCCCCAGTTGAAAATACATTTGATGAGCATGTGGGATACACCTGGGGAATGACTTGGCAAATCATGATGTAATCCCTAGGGGACAGTAAGGCTGAGTCATGGTAATGTGAAATCATGGCAAGCGGTTGCATCAACTATTGTCCCTAGCTGATGATCTATCAGCAGGTGTGTATAAAAGAGGGGAGTTCAGACTGGTTCTTTCTCTGACTCTCGCTAACTCTTATGACACGACTAACTCGTCCGAGCAAGCCTCTGCCTGATGTGTCTGTGATGCTGAACCTATGACTGAGGATCTGCGTATCCTGATGGTACAGATGTGTATATATTGGAACTTGAAGATGAAAAGCCTCCAGGTATTTTGGATGACAACTCTGTGTATTAGAGTTACTAACCAATGGGTTGAGTGTGGTCAGAGCTGATGCTGTAAGTTACACTCTGCTGCTGCTCACGCTTGTTGCTGTTTTGATACTCTGCTGGATGTTTAATGCTTGCCTCTGGGACACCTTTTGTTCAGAATGCAGCGGTTCCTGGAAGGATTTTGTGCTAGGTGCTGTAAATCAATCTCCCGACAAATAGTTGGTGGGAATCCTGTGGATATCATTTATCTGGTTTTCAGCAAAGCATTTGATAAGGCCCCCATCATATTTTGATTAGCAAACTGACTAAATATGGATTAGATGGAAACACATCAGATGGGTCCATAACTAGTTGGAAAAATGTTCTCAAAGAGCTGTGCTGAGACTGGAGGGTCTCAAGTGGAGTGCTGCAGGGTTCTGTCCTGGGGTGAATGCTCTTGAATATTTTTATCAATACAAAGTTAGACTTTTAGGCCATAAAAAACAAATGCACAGATATAGGATGGGGTATATTTGGGTCAGCACTACTACATGTGAGAAAGACCTTGGATTATTGTTGATCGTACATTGAACATGAGGCAGCAATGTGATGTTGCAGCAAAGAAGACAAATGTTATCTTGGCCTGCATTAATAGAAGCATAGGTTCGAAGTCAAGGGAAGTAATAGTTCCTCTATACACTGCACTGATCAGGCCTCATCTGGAGTACTGCATTCAGTTCTGGCTGCCTCTTTTTAAAAAAGATATAGACAAGTTGGAGAACATTCAGAAAAGGGCAACAAGAGTGATAAGAGGTACAGAGAACAAAATATATGAGGAAAAGTTGTACAAATTATGCATATTCAATTTGGTGAAGAGAAATGATTTACATGACTGTTCTCTTTCAATACTTCAAACAGTCACAAAGAGAAAAGTTCAGGCTTTTTCTCTGCTGCCTCAGAGGGTAGAACCAGGTCTAATGGTTTTAAGTTACAAAATGTTGGCTTTTTGTTGAACAGTAGAAGGAACTTCTTGGCAGTGAGAGCAGTTTGGTAATTGAACCACTTACGTAGAGACATGATGAAGTCTCCTTCTCTGGATGCTTTCCTTAGCTGGAGATCCTACACTGAGCAAGGTGCTGGACCTCATGGCCCATAGGCCCCATTCCAACTCTGTGATTCTACGATTCCCGTTGGGAAGGGATCCAGAAAAGGCCACGCTTAATCTCATTGTGCTACTGGGTGGACCATTGATATGAAAGTGACAGACAGGTTCAGAAATTTGGGTGAAGTCCTAAAACGGGTGGGGGGATCTCTTTTCTTTTCTCCCCAGTGGCTTTTGCGGAAAGTTGGAAAAAAATGGCACACTCATATTGGTGAGAAGAGTGCACAATTTCAGCAGCAAATTTTCATCACCACTGAGGACAGCAGCAGGAGAGGGAGGAGGAGAGTCCTCATTCTGCAGGTGCTGGGTGTGGAGGCGTACCAGAAGCCCACCATTGGGTGTTGGCCTTGGCGGGATCTGTGGCAGCTCTTAGGTTCTTACCTTCTTAATAATTATTATGGAGGACATGAGGGAAGAAAACACAGATTCCCTTTTACTCCATGCAAGAGATGGTGGGGTGGGCAGAACAGAATGGTGTCATGGTTTTTTGGATTACAGTTCTTGAGATCAGAGTCCCATTCCCTGCTCAGCCATGGAAACCCACTGAGTGACCTTGGGCAAGTCACACTCTCTCAGCTTCAGAAGTGGGCAAAGGCAAACCCCCTCTGAACAAATCTTGCCAGGTCTCCATAAATGAAGAATTACTGGAAGGCAGGCAAGAACAGAAAGAGCAACACAGACAGGTGTTCTTCTCTCAGATGGTATGACATGTTCCTCCATCAGGGCCACTGACTCTCCACTGCTTAGTGGGAAAGAATCACAAAGTTGAAAGAGATCCCAAGGATCTAGTCCATACCACTCCCAATCCAGGAATCCACAAACTTGTTGCATTTGTGATTTTATTAGTGTATTTTTGTATAATTCAGATCGTGACTTGGGAGGATTTATATCCTGAAAGTGGATATAAATCAACAGGGGGGAAAAAAAGTCAAATGAGGAAGCAGGCACATCAATTTGATTAGATTAAATTTAATTTGATTTCTATTCCACCTGTCTTCCATGTTTGGGAAATAAGGCACTTTCTGACATAATGTAAACACACACATACAAATGTGTGAATGGGTGGGTGTAATTAAATTAATTATACTCTTCAACCACAAATTAATTTTGAAACATGACACTAATCATTAAAAAAGCAGTACAATGTTTACACAGTCCAGCACATTCATGTGTTTTCTGCACTCAATTGTTCTATAGTATCTGGATACGCTGCTGAGTTTGGGCTACACATGGCCAGCTGACAACCACCATGTTTTACTTTTGCAGAGAGCCCCATAGTTATTTTCTCCCCCCCAAATATATTTATTAATTAGTTTCAAAAAACATATTCATTGCAGTATATTCGGCACTTACATACACCCTTAACTTTACATTGTAATATGAACACTATATACAACATTGACAAGAAATCAACCACAATAGTAATAATCACAGATGACAAAGAAAGAAAAAGAAAAGAAATATTTATATCAAAGAGCATCCACATTGATTATACTCTTCCAACCTCTTTCACTAATCTCCTTTTGACCCTTATTATCTCGTTCTTTGTTAAATACTTTTAACATACAAAATTGATATTGCATATGTAAATAATCAAGTGGATTTCTAACCAAAATAGTAAATTGAATATAGACATAGAGACACCCCTCCGCGCTGAATAGAACACAGCTGCACATTTTTATACTACTCTTTTAACTACCTTCCTAATTGGTATAAGAGGAAATAATAACATGGGAATTGTGGAATAAATATAAAATATGTGATGGCATAAATATAGACTATTATTGAAATGATGTAATGTGCTACATTAAAGTAATTACCAAAATAAAACATAACATCCATCTCTTAATTCTCTTTGTATCATTCAGCATCATTATGCATTGTACTTTACATGTTGTACACTAGACTTTACACATTTTACTTAGGATACATAATCAACCTCTAGCAGAAAAACCTTACTTAAGACTACCCCATGTCTAGACAACTTAACTTTGAAACCAAAAATGCTCCTTAACTTTGTCTAGATTTTCTCCTTTGAAATAGCACTAATGGAATCCCACCATCTCCTAACTTCTGAGATTTAGCCCCATAGTTATTATCATAATGTGATGGCTCCCAGGCAACAGCTGCCCAAAGAAACTCTCCTATCATCTCTGAAAGGAAGGAAGGAAGGAAGGAAGGAAGGAAGGAAGGAAGGAAGGAAGGAAGGAAGGACTGTTATCTGTTCTACTGTCAGCACACTGAATGACAATCAGTGAAAAACTGTGTCTCCCTATATGAACCTGCTAGAGCCCTAAGTTCTGCAGGGGTAGGCTTTCTCTCAATTCTGCTACCATCTCAGGGTGACCTGCTGAGCACACAGGACAGAGCTTTCTTGGTTGCTGCTCCCAGCCTGTGGAGCACTCTTCCATGGGAGGCTAGGCTGACCTCCTTCCAGCTTTGCTTTTGTAGGCAGGCAAAGACATTTCTTTCTAAGCAGTCCTTTAACAGGTGAGCAGGAGTGCCTTCTATTTATTTATTTTCTGTTTTTAAAATTTATTGTTAAATTGTGGTTTTATATATGTTAATGTTTTTAATTGTTTAAATGTTTTTGATTTTTTAAATTAGAATCATAGCATCATAGAGTTGGAAGAGATCTCAGGGGCCATCCAGTCCAACCTATGCAGGAACACACATCAAAGCACTCCCAACACATGGGCATCCAGCCTCTGTTTAAAAACCTCCAAAGAAGGAGACTCCACCACACTCCATGGAGGCAGTAGATTCCACTGCCAGACAGCCCTGACCGTCAGGAAGTTCTTTCTGAGGTTCAGGTGGAATCTCCTTTCCTGCAGCTTGAATCCATTGCTCCTTGTCTTAGTCTCTGAAGCAGCAGAAAACAAGCCCTCTCTCTCCTCAACATGACATCCCTTCAAATATTTATTCACTAATCTATCGTGTCCCCTCTTAACCTTCTCTTCTGGAGACTAAACATCCCCAGCTCCCTAAGGCGTTCTTCAGAGGGCATGGCTTCCAGACCCTTTACCATTTTGGTCGCCCTCCTCTGGATACATTCCAGCTTGTCGATATCCTTCTTGAATTGAAGTGCCCAGAACTGAACACAAGATTCCAGATGAGGTCTAACCAAAGCAGAGTAGAATGGTACCATTGCCTCCCTTGATCTAGACACCATACTCCTATTGATGCAACCAAGAATCATGTTGATTTTCTTGGCTGCCTCATCACACTGCTGACTCATGTTCAGCTTGTGATCTACCAAGACTCCTATATCCCTTTCACACGTACTGCTATGCAGCCATGCATCCCCCTTCCTATATTTGTGCAACTTTGTGGAAGCTGCCTTGAGTCCTACTTTGGGAGAAAAGACAGCATATAAGTAAAATAAAATAAATCCCCAGAATCCTGTCGGCAGCATGGCCAAAGGCCAAACTGATTAGACACACTGGGAGTTTTAACCCCCAAATTAATTTTTACAAGCTTCAGAAACTCTTCTCACAAATCTTCTGAACAATTTGAATCCCTTCTCAACATGAGCAAAAGCTACCCCTAACCTGCAATTAGGATGGCAAATGTGTACATTTGCTGGGGGAAGGGGGAAGAGACCACCTCTCTGCCCTACATCTCCCATTGCTGCAGCTCAGTTCCCCACATGTGGGTTGTAAGTCAGCTCATCTAACTCCTCCTTCTGTAAACAGTAAATGTGCTTTACTGCCAAGCTAAAATACACAACATCAAAAGGAAAGTGACTGTGGGAAACTGTTTTGATCCCTCGAATGAAAAAATGGATGATTGCAATGAGCTCTGATCATCATGGTTGTGTTTCAAAGTTGAAACTCACAGGTGTGAAGGATCTCCAGGGAGGGGCAGATGACTGGATATCTTAATGAGACAATGTGTTGTCTGAAGAACTAAAGCAAGCTGGAAGAGATGAGGCCTTGAACAACAGATGGATAAATAAATCAGCGTACATTTTTTTCGAAGTATCAAAGCAATCAGAACATTTGGGGCACTCAGGCTAAAGTGCTTTTTGCATTCCATACTCTGGTAGCTGAAGCAGAGTTTGCATTCCAGAAAAGCACTAGTATATTAAAAAGATGCTCACGTTCTCCATGCAGGAATAGCACCCATTTCCTGCTGGGGATGCTGTGACTTATAGTCCCAGTCCCATCGCTGGTGAAAATATATGTTCTATCAGGGATCTAAAGCACGAGCTGCATTACCTGCTCTTCTGGACACTAGAGGATAGTTGATAGGCCTTTAGGGAGTCAGCATAGTGGGGTCACAGAGGCAATGGAGTCAGATATTCATAAGTGCCCTTGGACTTTTTTCCCCCAAAGGCTTCGAGTAAAAGTATGAACTTGTGAGATCTCATTTACTCTTATTATTTGATCTTGGCAGTGGTGAGATTGTTACTACTGAATCTTGGGATTCAACAAGTGCAGCCTGTATTCCAAACTACCTAATTGTCTGGAAGCCAAGTCAGAGTGAAGACGGTGGCAGCCCATAATTTACCCCAATTACTGTAAACCCATTGGATCCAATGGGACTTACATAAGTGTTGCCTTCCATTCAACAACTGATGCGTGGTTTTACTCTTGTTGGGACTACTAGTAGAATTTAGATCAAGTCCTCTCTTTGCTCTGGAGTCTGCTGAGATGGAGGCTGAACATTCATGGAAGAAAAGGAGTGTTCACTGTATCAGCAGAGAAGAGTGGAGAACTTAGGAAAGTTATTTTCTGGATGGTAACTCTTTGGATTCTGAAATTTGCAGTCCAAAAGATTAGCTGTCTGAAGCCCTAGAAGAAAGTAACTGCCACTAGTACAGTCTTTCCTCCATATGTACCCACTCCCCATTCTCCATCTATAAACAAAGAGTTCCATGTTGTTTTGGAGCATAAGTTGTCAAGAATGTGTAGATGGAAAGAACACTTTAACAGTTCCCTTGAACTCATAATCTTCTGCTCTGAGCACACTGACTATGCCTTGAACGAAGATCAGCCTTCAGGAAACACTTAAAAATCAATTATGCATCTCCTGCATAATGGCCCACAAGTGACTTACCTGTGCATAGGTGCAGCTTCCATGCACATTGGTTCCATGCAGAGGACCCTTGTGCTCTATTAAATAGCAAACAAACAAATCTCCCACCATCCAGAAGCTGTCAAGTCTCGGGAGGGACCCAACTGGTGTCATGTACAGGTGGGGAGGGAAGGGAAAGGGGAGGTAATTTGGATAGTGAAGATGTGGCTACTCTCAGCTCCAGGAGAAGGAAAAGGTGAGTGCACTCCAGAGAGGCTTATCTAGGGTGGGGCAATTAGGGTATGTGCCCTGGTCACCAATGCCACCGCATGTAAAAAATTAATGCCAGAAGATTATCAGAGGAAAAGGAGGAGAAGGTGGCAGTGGCCCTGGAGTTATGGGTACAACTTCCACACCTGCTCTAGACGCTCTTTACACCAGATACATCTCTGGTGCTCCATCTGAGCATTTTCCAATCAACCCCTTCCAGTCAAGGCAAGACTAGCTCCTTCTCTGTGGTCTGAATCACCTCCATCCCCCTTGTCCTCCCCACTGGAAGGAAACGACAGCAGGGGCCCCTCCAGGGCTTGGCAGCTGCAAGGTCCTCGGTGGCCACAGTATCTGCAGGATCTTAGCCACTGTGTGTTAACAGCTTTACACTGTTCCCCGTCTTCATGTCTCTCTGCCTCTTCTTTTCAAGCTGCCAGAGTCATCTACTTGTGTGTGTACTCTCCAACACTTGACAGTAACAACTTGAAGGTCTCCAAAACAATCCTGGCACTTCCCCAAAGAGTTGGTGTATTGTGGGGGTTACTGGGGGCATGTATCAGCATCTCGAAGAAAAATTTTTCCTTCCTTGCTCCCTCCTCCCTCCCTTCCTTTGGTTTAGCTTGGAGTTTTTTTGTTTGTTAGTTAGTTGCTGAACTGTTTAATTGCTGGTGCTGAATAAAGACAAGTATATCAAAGGCATCTGCTGTAATTAAAAAGATATGTGAACACAGGCTAACAAATTAGTGCATCATAATGTTGTCTAATTAGGAGAAGGAAAATTCAGCTTCAGCTTTAAAGGATGGGCGTGTGGGAGAAACCGGTAAAAGGAGACGCTGAAAAGAAAGATAAACTATTGTGATGGTACTTTTCAAAGAGACAGCCGTGTTAGTCTGCTATAGCATAAAATGGAAAGAGGGAACTGAAAGGAACCAGCAGCACTCTGGAAACTGATTTATTTTATCATGGACTTTTTTGGATTTCAGTCCAGTACTTCAGATGCAATAAAGACTGCATCTCACTTCAAAGTTATTTACTTGAAGATTTCTTCTGTCGCAGACCTAGAATTATTCACCCTTTTGCTTTTCCTCATTTCTGACTCATTTCCTTAAATGTTTAGACCTAAGTTGTTCAGTGCAGAGCTCAGAATGTCAATTCTAAAGAGCAACTACAGTGGCCCCTAAACTTTCATAGAATCATAGGGTTGGAAGAGACCCCAGGGGCCATCCATTCCAACCCCCTTCTGCCATGCAGAATGCAAAGCATTCCTGACAGATGGCCATCCAGCCTCTGCTTAAAAACCTCCAAAGAAGGAGACTCCACCACACTCCATGGAGGCAGCACATTCCACTGCCAGACAGCTCTGACCATCAGGAAGTTCTTCCTGAGGTTCAGGTGGAATCTTCCTTCCTGCAGCTTGAATCCATTGCTCCTTGTCCTAGTCTCTAGAGCAGTGGAAAACAAGCCTGCTCTCTCCTTGACTTGACATCCCTTCAAATATTTAAACATGGTACTACGTCCCCTCTACCTTCTCTTCTGCAGACTAAACATACCCACTAATCTATCATGTCTCCTGTTCTGCAGACTAAACATCCCCAGCTCCCTAAGCCGCTCCTCCTCCTTCACCATTTTGGTCGCCCTCCTCTGGGCACGTTCCAGCTTGTTGATATCCTTCTTGAACTGAGGTGCCCAGAACTGGACACAGTACTCCAAATGAGGCCCAACCAATGAAAAATAGAGTGGTACCATTACCTCACTCAGTCTAGACACCATACTCCTATTGATGCAACCAAGAATCGCATTGGCTTTCTTGGCTGCCGCATCACACTGCTGACTCATGTTCAGCTTGTGGTCTATGAAGACTCCTAGATCCCTTTCACACCTACTGCTATCCAGCCAAGTGTCCCCCATCCTATATTTGTGCATTCCATTTTTTCTCCCTAAGTGGAGGACCTTTCACTTGTCTCTGTTGAAATTCATTTTGTTAGCTTTGGCCCAGCTCTCCCATCTGTCAAGGTCATTTTGAAATTTGATCCTGTCCTCTGGCATATTAGCAACCCCTCCCAAGTTGGTGTCATCTGCAAATTTGATCAGCATGCCCTCTACTCCTTCATCCAAGTCATTGATGAAGATGTTGAATAGCCCTGGGCCCAGGACAGAACCCTGTGGCACCCCGCTAGTCACTTCTCTCCAGCATAAAAAGCAGCCATTGGTGATCACCCTTTGGGAACAGTCAGTCAACCAGTTACAGATCCACCTGACAATAGCCCTGTCCAGCCCACATTTCATAAGCTTCTTTGCAAGAATGTCATGGGGAACTTTGTCAAAGGCCTTACTAAAATCAAGATATGCTACATCTACAGCATTCCCTTGAAGATTCAGAGCACAGAACACTCACAAAAGTGGAAAAAAACATGAATAACTCCCCCAGTGATCCCCCTCTCATTCCCTTCCAGGGCTCCCCCTGCATTCCTTTGCTTTTTGCCTCAGTGTGGGTTCTCGGCACTGGGGCCAGAGGCAAGAGAATGGAGTGGGGAGCTCCAGAGAGGAGAAAGAAGGAACACGTGTGCCTCTGCTCATTTCCTTTCCTTTTGTCTGGGTGCTTGCTTTCCTTCTCCACGCCCAGCAAAATGCAAGAGAATGGGAGGAGGAGAATGGGGCCAGCAAGGCATTTGCATGCTGCCTCACAAATAATCAACTTCACAAAGGTCAAGCCCATGAATGTGGAGAGAGGGCTGTAGTTATTTTACTCATTGCTCCAATTACCAAACAGGTCATTACTTGTTACTGTTACTAGAGAACAGCAAGATAACTCTTACAGATAAGGCCTAGAAATAACCTATCACTGAGTTTTCTTGGCAGAATTTGTTCAGAGGGGTTTGTCTTTGCCTTCTTCTGGGGCTGAGAGAATGTGACTTGCCCAGGTTCACTCAGTGGGTTTCCATGCCAGAGCAGGGATTCAAACCCTGGTCTCCAGAGTTGTGGTCCAATGCTCAAACCATTACTCCCTGCTGTCTCTCCCCATCTTTGGAAGTCTTTAAACAGAGATTGGATGAGTATATTTCAGGGGTACTCTACTTATGTATTCCTGCCTGGCAGGGAGGATGAACTAGATGGCCTTTGTGGTCTTTTCCATCTGTAAGATTCTATGATTCAGACTCTCAACATTTCACAGATTAAAACTAGATATGTGTGGCCAAAGAACATTGGAGTGTGGACAAGATGGCAAAAGAAACAAATAAGGAAGGATACACAAGCTAAGAGAGGTTGCAGCAGTTAGCTTTTGCCTGAGCCTTCTGGGAAGGGCAAGACTCCAGCATCCAATCCTCTCCCTCCAGCTGAGTGCTTGTTAGGGCTCTGTTCTACTATTGTGTTTTGATAAGACAATGTCTGTTGTGATAAGGCTGAAAACCAAGGGAACAGCTATTTTAGATCTGATCCTAACCAACAATGATGGCCTGGTTAATGTAGTGGAAATGATGGGATCCTTAGGTAGGAGTGACCATGGTCCCCTGGAGTTTTTATACAAGAAAAGGGGAAGGGGAAGCCAAGTGCAGTCAGACATGCATTCTAGATTTTAAGGAAGCATATTTCAGTAAGGTGTATAAAGAATCTAGTATTTAAACAGGGCTATCATGCCTCTTAATCTTCACTTCATCAGGCTAAACATACTTAGCTCCCTAAGCTGATCCTCATAGGGCTTCATGGTTTTCAGACCCTTCATCATTTTAAAAGGCCTGGAAACCATGCCCTATGAGGAGTGTCTTAGGGAGCTGGGTATGTTTAGCCTGGAGAAGAGAAGGTTAAGATAGCTATGTTTCAATATTTGAAAGAATGCCATATGGAAGATGGAGCAAGCTTGTTTTCTTCTGCTCCAGAGACTAGGATACAGAGCAATGGCTGCAAATGTCAGGAAAAGAGACTCCATCTAAACATAAGGAAGAACTTCCTAAAAGCAGTTTAACAGTGGAATACATTGCCTGGGAGTGTAGTGGATTCTCCTTCTTTGGAGGTTCTTAAACAGAGGCTGGGTGGCCATCCTTCAGGAATGCTTTGATGGTGTATTCCTGCATGGCAAGGGGTCGGACTTGATGGCATTTGTGGTCTCTTGAAGCTCTATGATTTTATGAGTTAACTGAGTGCAAACTATTTTTGCGCTCTGAACTCAGTTTGCACCAGTGGAAACAAGTCAAGGAGAAAGAGGGGAAGTATGAAGAGGAGACAGAAACTGGGACAGTTTTAAAAAAAAGCTGGAGAAGTGGGACAGCAGTGGAGTAACTGGGTCTCTCCTTGCCAGACCTTGAAGTTGATGGACCTTGCTGCAGCATTCTGTATCTGTGGACATTTTGGACTTTTCAAAGGCAGCCCCAGGTAGAGTGCATTACAGTAGTCTAAGTAGGATGTAACTATGGTAAACAGGATGTAATTAAGTGTAATTAAGTGAGACTATTTCTGAAAACCTTCTGGCCATTTCTGCACAAGACTGTTATAGTGCTATTGTTCCACTTTCAACATCCCATGGATCCTGGGGTTTGCACTTTAGGGAGGGGCCCTTTGAGGCCCTTCCCTGAACTGCAAACTCCAGGATTCCATGGGATGTTGAAAGTGGAATAATAGCACTATAACAGTCTAGTGCGGAAATGGCCTCTATCTCCCTGCATTCTTTTATACAAAGATGAAGAGGGCAAATGCTGGGCCTGATAGCATCTCCAGACACAGGCCACTGAGTTTCATTAGAGTCCTGAAATGACGCTCTGGCATTTAGCTTTAAGTATTTTCCATTTCCCTTGGCATTCGACCTTTCCTTTGCTCATATAGTGCTTTGCTTTCCTCATATAGGGAGAGCAACAAGTCGCCTTTATGCATCTCATCCGGCTAGAGCTGACCATTAGCATTCATCATACTCCCTTCTTTAAGTGCTGGCTTCCTTTTTGCTATTTCCCACCTGCCTGCCTCTCCACTGCCTCTCCATCTAGGAGAATCTGTATTTCAGAAGTCACTCTGCAACAGAAGCCAGCTGATGAAGGAAGATGCTCTGAGGCGGGCAACTGAGAGATAAAAGAGGCTGTGTACCCAGCAGTTATTGCAGACCATACTTCTCTTCGGCAATAAATACAAAATGAAGCTGGAATACAACAAGAGTGAATGGGCTGGTAGATCATCTTTTTCATAATCCCCCCTCCCCGCCCTGTACACTCTACAAGGCGGTAGTGATGGGCACAGCAAGAAGTGCTGCTGGTGGACCATTAGTGTTGCCAAAGGCATCCATCTAGTAGCATTTTCTAATACAGACCATTTATCCACTGATGCATGCTAGCAGATGTATAGAGCTGTTCTAAGGTTTTCTCCCTTTCTTTGTGATGTAGGAAGTAAGCCTGCATTGTTAGAATTAGAACTGAAGGCATGGCCATGACGGACTGGACTTTTTAAAGCATGAAAGGTTCACTTAGAGGCACATGTGGGGAGGAGAAGGAAATTTCAACCAGAGAGACTTGTTAAGAAATAGATAACAGCCAGCAGGAACACACAAGGCTCATCTGCTCCCTAGATTATGGTGGCATTTTGAAACAGTTATTGTTGCAAGGCACATCAGGGATAGAATTCTAAATCAATAAGACAGTGGTTCTTAACCTTTTCTTTCCTGGGGACCCCCAAGATTTCATCCAATGTTTAAATTTAGATGATAATATTCAAGTATTTATTTAAATATTCAAATATTTATTTAAGGCTTTTGGAGAGTAGGATTCAAATCGACACTCAGGCCCTGGGTGACCTTGGGCAAATCACATTCTCTCAGCCTCAGAGGAAGGCAAAGACAAACCCCTCTGAACAACAAAAACCCTACGATAGATTCACTTTAGGGTTGCCATAAGTCAGAAGTGACTTGAAGGAACACAACAACAAATTGCTGCTGACAGGGGAAGGTTCTTTCTAGCCATCATGTCTCTCCCCTTTGGAAACTGCAGCACTAAGGCAAACTGATCATGGGGGATTCATTGCAAGATTTTTGCTTTTGTCTTTGGCCCTTTCTGCCCCCTATCTTCTTGCGTGATGGCAATCCTGGCAGACCAGCTCCCTGTGGAAGGGAGTGCAATGGACAGGCCTCTTCCTTCTTCAATGCAGCCAGGTACTTTCCCAGACCGTGCTGGGGCAGAAAACACCGTCATCATGCTTCCTGCCCTTCTACAGGACAGATAAGTGCAGGATGGTGACGTGATCGCTGGTCACTGATGGAGAAAACCCATCAATGATTTAATCTGCGATTGTGGTGCTTGGGGACAAGAGAGGAGTGGGACTGCAATGACATCATGCAGAAGTGTCACCGTGGCCCCTGTTCTGTCCCGTCTCCATGCTGGGATGGGAGGCTACTGCAGAAGGGGCCTTTGTCTGAGATTGAGAGAAAGTGACTTGCCTGAGGTCACCCAGTGAGTTTCCACGGCTGAGTTCGGATTCAAATCCAGGTCTCCAGAGTCATAGGCCCTTTCCACAGCTTACCTTTTTTCAGTGTTGGGGTGTAGGGATCGCGCAAGCAGCTTCCAGCGAGAGGCTCTTGTGTCCCCGCTGCTTCAGCTCTGCACAAGCTGCCTGCTCCTGAGCAGGTAGTGCAAGATCCCCGCCTCTTCCTTTCGCAGTACAGCCTGGGAGTTTCCCAGGCTGTGCTGGGCAGGAAGTGCAACTGCCGCAACTCTGGAGGCTCCGCACGCATGGCAAGTGCGCGTGGGACCCTGGAGCAATGCGCAATCATGCACCATTTTCAGCTGAAAGCCAAAAATGAAAAAGTGTGTGAGTGGCGCCTGCCCTACCCTGGAGCATTGCACGATTGTGAGTGCGTCGTGCAGATCACTCCTCACAATCATGCGATGCTCCAGGCACCCTTTCGCATGGCAAATGCCATGTGAAAAGGGCCATAGTTTGGGAGTGCGCATATGCCTGCTGCTGTGTCCTTTCATCAAGGATGTGGCAACAGGGGTGTGTGGGTGCTGAAACTGCTCCCTCATTTGCAAACACAGAAGCAGTTTGGGTATGTGCACACATGTGCCATCATGTCCCTTAGCACCCACACCTCCTGCTCCCGCATCCCTGACAAAAGGGACGTGGAGCAGGGGTGTGCGCATGCCCAAACTGCTCCGTCATTTCCAAACAAGGGAGGAGTTTTGGCACCCACACTTTCCACACTGCCAGGTCCCTGTTGCTGCAGCTGCTGTTGGTTTCCAGCAGCAAGACTTTGCAGCCCCCTGTGAGGGCTCCACGGACTGCCGGTTAAGAACCACAGCAATAAGAGATTTAGAAGAATTCCAACTGAAGAAGATGATATTCTGAAATCTAGACCAAAACATTGCATCAGATTTGTGGCTCCTCGTGAGCTTTCATTCTGGGTTAAACTGTCTGATATGCTTAACATGTATTTGGAAGCAGGATTTCCTCAAGTGGTGAATGATGTCTATTTGTCATAGTACCAGCATCTGCACTTGGCATGCTTTGTTTTGTGATGGGTCTTGGAAAGTAAACATGGATTTCACTTACAAATATAAAACTGAAACACGTAGCCCCCATTGCTGGAACAGAGAGTCCGTTATCAGAGGGAACATGAGTTCCTCTGAACATCTAGTTTTCCACCAAGTACTACGTGCATAGAGCAGAACAGCCAATTGTGTTCCTGATACCTTTGACCTTCAGCTTCCAAGAACCCTATCCAGCACTGCCAATATTGGGAGATGATGGGAATTATAGTCAAAACATCAGGGACAGAACCTTCATGAAAATCAAAAAACCCACAAATGACTCCCCCCACAAATCAAGTGAGCACTCCTCGTCCCATTCTTTTGCCTTTTGCCTCAGCTTGTGTGCATGCCTTGTCCGTGCCCAGGCAAAAGGCAAACAAATGGGGGGCAGCCCCACATGCAGAGAAGGTGCACGTATGCCTTCCTCCCCCATTCTTCCCCTCCCATTCCCTTGCCATTTGCCCAGGTGTATGTGTCTTCCTTCCACACACCTGGGGAAAACGCAAGAGAATGGGAGGGAGGCAGCCCTGTGTGTGAAGGTGTGTGCTTGCCTCTTCCCTCGCCATTTTCTTGCCCTTTGCCCGTGTGCTGCTTTCTTTCTCTGTTCCCAGGGAAAAGGCCAGGGAATGGGAAGAGGGAATAGGGAGGGAAGGATTGCATTTGCCTTCTTTCTCCGCAAACAGGGCTCCCCCCTCCCATTTGCTTGCCTTTTGCCTGGACTCAGAGAAGGAGGGCAAGTGCAACCAGGCAAAAGGCAAGGAAATTGAGAGAAAGGCAAGTAGGTGCCTCGTGAATAATTAAATTTATGAAGGTCAAACCTGTGAATGTGGAGGGGGGATTGTATTTCCATATGGTTAGCCTTTGGGGAGGAGGAGTTTGTGTGAATAAGACCTTCTTTCTAAAGCTAATTGACATATATGAGAGGAGGAGAAAGGAAGGGGAACAGAGAAGAAGAGAGGTGGAGAGTTTTCTTAAACATGCCCCGGGGGGGGGTTGGCTATGACCACTATAGCAAAAGTTATACACAAGTGAATGCGGTCCCTTAGCTGCAAAGTATTTACCACTGCGATCTAGAATTTAGAAAGTAACTTTTAAGAATTGTGAATGGAATAACATGCTGAAGCCATCTAGAGCTGAGGAGTCAAGGACTCTATGTCCAAGGACATGATCCTACCACTTCATAGTAATGAATGCCTTCACCACGTCAGCAGATTCGTTTTTCTTAAAAGGATTTCTTCAAGTGCTGTCTAGAACTGGAATGGGGAAAAGTGCAGCCTTTAGGCCAGTTGTACCCTCAAGTCTGCTTTACAGGCCCCCAGGCCTCCCCAGCAGTGACATCTCCTCAACTTTTTTAAAAAATAGGGGAAGTGGCCCAATATGACCCCAGGTAGCAGTAACTATTTCACAGTCTCCATTCCTTTTTGGTCTAGGAGAAGCCTTTTTAAAAATGACACCTCTTTTAAAAGATATACCTCTCCAGGATCTAAGATGGCAAGAGGGGGGCAAAAATGGGGCAAAATTGCCTTCATATGGCATTTTGGGAACCAGTTTTTAAGGCCATTTCCGCAATAGACTGTTATAGTGCTACTTCAACATCCTGTGGAGTCCTGGGGTTTGCAGTTTAGGGAAACCCCAGAATTGGAGAATGGGACTATTTGTGCACTGGACTGTTATAATCTAGGGCCAGCCCCTCCCTAAACTGCAAACCCCAGGATTCCATAGGATGTTGAAAGTGGAATAATAGCACTATAACAGGCTAGTGCAGAAATGGCCTAAGTTAACAAAATGATTTGGACACAGTGGGACACAATGGGTGTGTGTTGTCCTTCAAGGTCTCATTGCAGCTGTAAAACTCCTGGCAGTTGCCCATCCTGGTCTAGAAGCATCTCCCAATTGGCACACATGGTTCTTGAGGGTAAAGGCTAGCTCCCATCCAGATGAGGCAGAGTTGACAATGACTTATGACACGTTACATTGCAATCACCAGAAATTAGGTTTAGAATGGGGTGTGTACATGTATATAAAAGCATGCTAATATTAAAAACGGGATTCTACAACATAAACATTATTTCTGATTCATTCTATTTTCTCAACATCAGGAACAAAGAGATTAGAAGTAGACTGAACCTGACCTGAACAGTAAGAACTGGAGTAATGAGTTTCAAAACAACATCAGAAACTGCATAATTATAGGGACTGGGAAGGAACAATGTGTGTGTAAAAGTAAAGTAGAAGTGTATAAAAGTAAAGTAATAGTGTGTAAGAGCTACAATCAGTAGCAGAACCAGGCCAGAATGAGCAGGAGTGGATGGTACCAGTTGTGTAAGGACGAGAGTGCGGTTTGCCCCGGGTGGCAATGTTTTTGGGGCATCCTGGCCAGTAGCCACATCCCCACACACCCTGCTCCCACACACCTTGCCCCCCCACACCACAGCCACACCCACACCCACCGCAGCCACACACCGCATGCCGTAGTTCTGTCCCCCTCCTGCCCTCCCCAAACACACCAAGCTCTGCCACTGGATGGTACTGAGTTCCATTCAGCCTTCAAAGAATCTCAAACTGTGCTTTCTAAAATATGCAGTAGCCCCTCCACTTTTGCAAAGGTTCAGGCACAGAACTCTCACGAAAGCAGAAAAAAACACTAACAACTCTTCCCTGCAATCACCTTCTCATTCCCTTCTGGAGCTCCCCTCCATGCCTTTTGCATGGGGAGCTCCGGAGGGCAACAGAAAGGCTTGTGCGAACCTTCCCCTCACATTCCATTCACTTCTGCCTTGGTGTGAGTTCTCAACACCAGAGCCAAAGGCAAGGTAATGGGAGGGGGCAACTCTGGAGGGGAGAAGGAAGGCACTGGCATGTCTCCCCCACCATTTTCTTGCCTTTTGTCCAGGCACTTGCCTTCTTTCTCTGTACCTGGCGAAACACAAGGGAATGGGTGGAGCAGAATGGGTGTATGGCATGCATATGCCTCGCAAATAATCAAATTCACGAAGATCAAACCTGTGAATATGGAGGAAAGACTTTATGTTCCTAGCCCTTAACAACGTTAGAAAAGCTACAGTGCTGGTATTAGCAAAGACAAAGTTTGGTGGGATCTGAGAAGTGAACTGGGTGAGCAGTTTATTTTTTGGGTGGATGACTGAGCCTCAATGCTGAGGTGATCCTTTACCCTCTCTACAAATGGAGAAAGGCTGAAAAACATAAATCCAAAGGTATCTATCTATGTTTCATGCAAATTGCAGAATTTTGTTTTTCTTGCGATTGATTTGAGTGCAGCATTTGAAGTCACCATTTTTCATAGGCAAGAGCGGAAAACTCTGGTGGATCTGGGAGTGAATTTTCTGTACTTGAGCGCCTCATGGTTGGACATGGTTGGACATAGACAGCCTGAAATGAAAAATAAAAAACCATTATGGCAGTATGTTCCTTGAAAGAGGAAGGCAAAGTGTGTGTGTGTGTTGGAGGGTGAGAGGTTAAGGTTTAAGCAACCACAACTGGTGACATTCTACAATGTCCTTATCATTAATCATGGGGAATATCTCCTATGCCTTAGCCTCCAGCTTCCTGGTTTTGTGGCCCTTGAGCCAAGATGAGACAGCCTCAACTCTACTCATTTCTATACCGCTTATCAGTGCGAAGCACTCCCTAAGAGGTTTACAATGTATTTTAGCTAATTGCCCCCAACAAGCTGGGTACTCATTTTACTGATCTATGGAAGTCAACCTGGAGCCCTGCAGGATCGAACTCACAACATTGTGACTGCAGTACCGTCGTTTGACCACTGCGCCACCAGGGTTCCTTCGATCATGCCCTTATTCTCCTTTCTTTGGTGTCTTGGGCCATTTCTGCATTACACTGTTAGAGTGCTATTATTCCACTTTGAGCATCCTGTGGAATCTTGAGGTTTGGAGTTTCCTGAGGCCCAAGAACTCTCTGCCTGAGAATTCTAAATGCCTGTCCCTAAACTGCAAACCCCAGGATTCCACAGGATGTTGAAAGTGGAATAATAGCACTATAACAGTATAGTGTAGAAATGGCCTTGGTGTTCAAAGCAGATGTAGACTGGGAAGCCTTGCAACCAGAGAATGCCTTCAAATACTGTCCCTTGACAGACCTTCAGACAGAAAACTTCACTATCAATTAATTTTGTTCCCACCTCTTTAAATGGTAATATACAATGTGTTCACTTACTTGAAATTGTGATAAGCCATCTCTTCTTCCTTGGGCTAGGCTTCTGTTTTTTCCAACTAAGTAGGACTAAAGACCTTTCATCATCATTAATCACAACACCACTTGAAATGACTACCTGAGGAGAAGGCAAAACAGCATGCAGCTCTGGCTAGTGACTTCTAGGTCAGTGGAGAGGTGAATCCACTCTGGGTTTTAGTCTGAACTTCAAATGAGCTCTCTAGGATTCTGAACTCATTTTGGAGATAGAGTTCAGCCCTTTGGATGGCTCCTTTGCAGACTGAAATAGCACCCAGTGGAGTCACTGACCCATTGACATGGAAGGCACTGACCACCATGAGCAGTGGGGCTTCTGGAAGTAAGGTGAGGCTGGGCTTGGAGGAGTGGGAACCTTCAGCCGATGGCTCCCAACCCCTCCAAGCCCAGCCTCACCTTACTTCTAGAAACCCCACTGCCCATGGTGGATGATGTCTTTCAGGTCTTGCGGCTGCACAAAGTCCCCCCACCCCGGCATCTGTGAACTTCACTATTGCCTTCTTTTATTAACCGTCCTTCCAATTGTCTATTAGTTCAATAGCCTTTTGCGCCTTTTCACATGTCTACAATTTGTTCCAGTGATGATTCCTTTCCTCTCTTTCTTTGTCTCTCCTCCTCCCCGCTTTTTGTTCTATTCAACATTTGGAAGCTAATCTGATCTCGATTCTTCTGTAATTAGCTCAGCGACTCTGTGTTTGGAATAATTCCCATCTCTTAAATGAGAACCAGGGCACTGTTTAGAAGCATCCGCTTTGAACACCCTTCAGGAAGTTACAGGTGAAACAAGATTGCTAAATTACTAATAAATAAATATGCAAACAAAGGCCAAATTTGTTTATGCAAACACCCGAGAGGAAGCCCTAAGTACACAGAAAGCAGGGTGTTTAGAGAAAGAGAAGGGGTGTGGAATCCACAGGCTTTATTTTACTTAATTCAGGGTAATTAGGATGCGGATCACTCCAGGAGGTTTCCAAGAGGGAGTGCCAGAAGAAGAACCTTGTACCTGGGGTATGACAGATGGATGAATCTTCTGTTTTGTTTCCTAGCGGCTTGCTTTCCTCCCATTTGGGGCTGGGAAATGTGCAGGCTGTGGGGCACATGCAGCCCTGAGGATGGTACAGTGTGGCCCTCAGAAACTCTACTTCTCCCCGCCACAACCTCCCCTCTACTCCCACCCCAATCACTAAGAAACACTTGAGGACACTTGAGCCTCCCCATGCCAAAACAACAGGAACCTCCACTCCTATAGCCCCAAAGTCACCCCAAAATAACATGATACCACTTCCAGACATCCAAAACGGCGGCCACAACGACCTTGTGGGGCCCTCAGGAGCTCCAGATCGGCTAAAAGTCGAACTATAAATAGCCTTCAGGCTCCAGGGCATTTGTTACCCAACGTACAACCTATGACAGCGCTGAAAACCCGGAAGGCCCTGTCATTCTTCCTTCCCTCCTCTTCTGCCATCATCTGAGCTGTGCCTGGTGGGGGCACAAGATACCATCTTCTCCATCACTGCTCCCAGGCTGTGGAGTTCCCCTTCCAAGGAAGGCTGGGCTGGCCCCTTCCCTGGTCTCCTTCTGCTAGAAGGAAAAGCCTTTTTAAAAATTAGTTTGGAATTTAGCAACTGGCCATTGGCAAAATAGCAATACATGTGAAAGGGATCTAGGTGTCTTGGTAGATCACAAGCTGAACATGAGTCAGCAGTGTGATGAGGGAGCCAACATGATTCTTGGTTGCATCAGTAGGAATATGGTGTCTAGATAGAGGGAGGTAATGGTACCACTCTATTCTGCATTGATTAGGCCTCATTTAGAATACTGTGTCCAGTTCTGGGCACCTCAATTCAAGAAGGATATCGACAAGCTGGAATGTGTCCAGAGGAGGGCAATCAAAATGGTGAAGGCCTCTGAGGAATGGCTTAGACAGCTGGGGATGTTTAGTCTGCAGAAGAGAAGGTTAAGAGGGGACATGATAGCCATGTTTAAATATTTGAAGGGATATCATGTTGATGAGGGAGCAGGCTTGTTTTCTGCCGCTCCAGAGACCAGGACAAGGAGCAATGGATTCAAGCTGTAGGAAAGGAGATTTCACTTAAACCTCAGGAAGAACTTCCTGATGGTCAGAGCTGTCTGGCAGTGAAATATGCTGCCTCTGAGTGTGGTGGAGTCTCCTTCTTTGGAAGTTTTTAAGCAGAGGCTGGATGGCCATCTGTTGGGAATGCTTTGATGTGTGTTCCTGCATAGCAGGGGGTTGGACTTGATGGCCCCTGGGGTCTCTTCCAACTCTATGATTCTGTGATTCTATGATTCTAGCTTGTTTTTTGCTGCTCTAAAGACTAGGGCGTGAACTAATGGATTCAGATTACAAGAAAAGAGATTTTAACCTAAACATCACGAAGAACTTTCTGATGATAATTGCTATTTGACAGGGGAGTATACTGCCTTTAAAAGTGGTGGAGGTCTTTAAACTGAGGCTGGATGGCATCTTTGGAGACTAATTTAATTGTGTATTCCTGCCTGACAGGAAGTTCGAATAGAATAAAATATATTGTCCTTGTGGTTCTTTGGAACACTATGATTCTGTGTCAGTGGAATGGTGAATCCACTCTAGGCTTTAGTTTAGACTTGAAAGGAACTATACAAGGTGCTGGACATATTTTGGAGGAAGGATTCAGCACTTTGGGTAACTCCTTCTAAGATTGGACTAAAATCTCCCTTTAAGAATCTACCATTCCAGGGAGGGAGTCTTCTCAGTGGATGCTCCAACCCTCTGGAACTCTCTTCCTCAAGAGGCCAGGCTGGAACCCTCCCTGCTCTCCTTTTGCCAGTGGGCAAAAACATTTTTGGTCAAGCAGGCTTTTAATGTGTGTGAGCAAGAAGCTTTTTAATTTTTAGTGGAATGTTTTTTAAAAAATGTTTGTTTTTATAATGACTGTATACTGTTTTTATGTGGTTGATTTTGATTTTTTTTTTAAAATGTATTGTAAATGTTTTTAACGGACGGTTCTGTAAGCCACCTTGAGTCCTATTCTGGGACAGAGGTGGCATATAAAATGCAAAAAAACAAACAAATAAGTTACGACTATGCTGAAATGGAAGCCACCACCTGCTGTTCTTCTAGAGTCTTATCTTTCTGGTCTTCTTTTTCATCCAAATTGCTCTCAGCTCCTGGTATAGGCCATTTCCACACTACACTCTTATAGTGAGATTATTCCACTTTCAACATCCTATGGAACCCTGGGGTTTGCAGTTCCAGGAGGGGCTGGCTGGCCCCTCCCAAAACTGCAAACCGCAGGATTCCACAGTATGTTGAAAGTGTAATAATCACGCTATAAGGGTGTAGTGCGGAAATGGCCATAGACTCCTAGTTCCTGGATTTTATTTGCTCCAAACCTGGCCCCCTGCCATTACAAGTTGTTGTTCCTGTAGAAACCCAGAGCATCTCATTCCACTAGGGGTGAGACTGAACCACAAACCCCAGGACTCCTGATGGGAAAAGGTGTTCTATATTTTTTGGTCAGTTCAGAACTGCAAAAATGAGCAAGCAGGGTGTCTTTTCCCATGAGAGAGCCTGAGAGCTGTAGATGTTCCAGAAGTCTCTTGTGCTTCTGGCACCCATTTCTGCTTTCTAAATAAACTCTTTCTTTCTTTCTTTCTTGATGTAAGGGGGAAATGGGTGGAGGAGGAGAGTGGCTTTTTTTTTAAAGAGGATCTTTTCAGCAGCCAGCTGGTCCCTGCCTTCGTTGTAAGTACTAGAGTAAGAGTGATGGACTATGCTTTCAGTTCTCAAGATGCCCTTAAAGGCAGCATGCCTTTTTACGGGAGGATTCAGCTACATTAGTACCCTTCTTGAGCTGGATTCAAAATCTCTTGTGAAATAGCTACACCAGCAATGTGTATTGTACTGCCAGAAGTGTGCTAGAAGTGCTTTGAATTCTTAAATGAGAGCACTGAAATATGTTCCTTTGTGTGGGAAAAGAAAGAAAAAGGAAGACACTTTGGGAGGGGGAAAATCAAAGCATTGTCTTGTACATAACATTTTCTTGCCTGATATCAACAATAAAAGCAGCAACACTGCTTGCCTTTTACAATAAAACTGCCATTGTGTGCGCACATGTGTATTCTCAAAACTTGACTTTAAAAAATTAGTTATAATTACAGATATGAAGTCCCCCAAAGGACATACCATTGTGATTATAATGTTAATACTCTTTACCCTCCCACTTCTCGTTAGTAATTAAAATAATTAGTTTTAGTTCCCTATTTTAAAAATTCTGAATGCTTCAGTGCTCCTGCCAGTGGTGGAAAACACTCTCATTTCCACCTGCATCATTTTCACCTCAATGCAGGATTCCATAGGATGTTGAAAGTGGAATAATAGCACTATAACATTCTAGTGCAGAAACGACCTGCATGTGTCATGCTCTCTGAATATTTGCCATGTGTCAGGGGTTGATGGGGGTGTAGTCCAACAACATGGTTCCCTACCCTTGTAGCAAAAGCTCCCCACATCCATTACTGTGCACACCACACCAATATGTTGGGAGGTCTGCTCTTTTATAGGACCTTCCACTATCTGACATTCCTTCCTGAATGCTTCTTTGGTTGAATCCCTGGTTTACAGTGGCAGAGCTTGGAGTGTGTGGAGGGCGGGCGGGTGGGGGCGGGGCTAGGCACAAGGGGTGGGGCCACTGTGCTAGGGTGGGGCCATTGTGCATGGGGGCGTGGCCAGGGCATGCGGGATGTAGCCAAGGTGCACAGGGGCGTGACTACAGGCCAGGACGCCCTGGAAACATTGCCGCCCAGGGTGAATTGCCTTCCCAGCCCCCCATGCTCCTACGCAACTGCCTGTTGTTGTTGGTTGCATGCCTTTAAGTGATTTCTGACTTATGGCAGCCCTAAGGCAAGGCTATCATGGGGTTTTCTTGGCAAGATTTGTTCAGACGGGGTTGCCTTTGCCTCCCTTTGAGGCCAAGAGAGTGTGACTTATTTAACGTCACCCAGTAAGTTTTCATGGCCAAACAGGGATTTGAAACAGAGTCAAAGTCTAAGGCTGAAACTGCTATACCACTCTGGCTGCCTAGTGTGCTGGCTCTGCCTGTTCCTAAATTGCCTTTGATGAAATGACTGGCTCACTATTGCAAGCCAGGATAGGTCCAAACACCCCTAGATAATCCCACCCACTCGAATATTCTTTGCTGTGCAATTTGCTTTGGGAAGCTTTGGGAGATAACACCAATACAGGGATATCTTGGCATCTTTTGCTCTCACAAAGTAGATTTATAGACTGACCTTGTGTATGTGCGCATTCAGAAGCTGAATCAATGGGATTTACTCCCCCAAAGGCATGTGCATAGAGTGCAGGCACAATCTTAGATCTATGATAGACAGGCTTTAAGTGCACATTTTGGGATTTATCAACTTGATCCTCCTACAGTCCCTTGTCTCCAACTGCATTCCCTCCCAAAAGCCTCTCTTGACTCCAGAAAGTATTGCGCACAGATTTATTTTTTAAAAGCCTTTTCAACATTTATCCTCATACGCAGTTACAAATTATTCTTGCTTGAGGCAAGGTTCCTTGCAGTTTCCCCAAGCAATGAGTTACGCTCTCAATTTCCAGTGACGGAACATGATTCCTCAGAGATGCCAGAGGTTGCTGCAGAAATTCGGCACTAAAAGATCTTTGCAGTACCCCGATTGCATCTGATATTTCATTGACTTCCTGTGATACAGAGTCAAGAACTGGGGGAGATCTAAAAGGTTATCCAGCGCAACCACCTGCAGGTGCAGGAAATCAGGTGCCTTGTAGGTGCTTAAAAGTATGGGTGACCAAAGTTACATGGCTCAAGTGGAAGCTGTTTTCTGAATGTACTGTCTCTTCTTCTTGTTAGGATCAATGAAACTTAATTCCAGTCTTATAGATTTACTTTGTAGTGTAGTGGTTTGAATGTTGGACTATGGCCCTGGAGATGAGGGTTCGATTCCCTGCTTGGCCATGAAAACCCACTGGGTGACCTTGGCCACATTACACACTCTCAGCCCCAGAAAACCCCATGATAGATTCACCTTAGAGTCATCATAAGTCAGAAATGACCTGAAGACATCCAATGACAACAAGAAGACATGCATAGGACTGTATTATCAATGAGCCTATACTGGAGTGGGCAGAGTGCAGCCCATAGGTTGCATGGGGCCCCTTGAAGCTGTTTTCATGTCCTTCAGCCCCTCCACTTTGCTCAACCTGCTCTTTTCTAAGCTGGATAAAAAAGTGAATTGCCTCTACTTGAATCTTCCAGGAGTGGCATTTCACCTTTGAAATAGGTTACAGCTGCCCATGCATAATTTTAAATTGAAAATACCAGTTGTTGTTTTTAATAAAAGTAGACTTCTGGCCACTTCAGGTTTTTTTGGAGCTGGTACTTCATTTTTTTAGCACCTACTGAAGGGAGAAATTCTGCCTAAACATTAGGAAGAAACTCCACCCAGACTAACTGCATTACCTTGTCAGTTCCTTATCCTTACCCCATTGTACAAAAGCACTAGTGAGCACTGGGGAAAAAATTCACTAAGATTCATTAGCACAATAGTATGTAAGTTGTAACTGGACACACTGTGTAGTGTTCTATTAATATGTAATACCAATATGTAATATTGGTAAAGTATGTTACCTATTTGCACATTTGTCAAAGACAGCTCACAAAAGGTTCTGGATGCAGCTGCACATATAATCTCATCAAAATGGGGGTGTGGGATTGTGTTTTCATTTCCTAGGTCACTGCAGTTTGTAAATCAGTATAAACAGTAATGTAGGACAGAATGGAAAGCTGTGGTGAACCATCCTCCCTACAATTCTTTTAATGAAACACTGGACAATTTCCACTGTATTCATTTCGCTCTGGCAATAAGATCAGTCAATTTGGATCTCTCCTGTCCAAGGAAAAAATTGGGGTAGTGTTTGAAAGGATAAAGATTCCAGGGACCCTCCTTCAAGTGCTTGACCTAACCCATATTAAGAAGTTGATCAGGACCCATCCTTCCACCCTCCAGGTGCTGTGGGTATTCACCTGTGTAACTCGTCTTACCCTTACTCCCACCAACAACTGTGCCAGTTGTGACATGTACTGCTTTTGACTACTCTGTGCTGTACTGCTGAACTCCTAATTTGGCTAATGGTCAAATAGCCATAGTCTACTCAATTCCACTTTGGTCAGGCTTCAGCTAAAATATTGTACTCATTTCTGGGCACCATCATTCAAGCAGGATATTGACAAGCTGGAACATGTCCGCAGAAGGGTGACCAAGTTGGTAGACAGTACTGGAAATCAGGGACTATGAGGAGTAGCTTGGAGATTTGGATATGATTACCTTGGAGAAGAGATGATATGATAGTCATCTTTAAATATCTGCAGGAATGTCATGTAGAAGATGGCATGGTCTTGTTCTCTTCTGCTCCAGAGACCAGAACATGAAGCACTGGAATCAAATTACAAGACAAGAGATTCTGCCTAAACATTAGGAAGAAATTCTTACTAGTGAGAACTGTCCGGTAGTGGAATGGACTGTTTTTGCAGGGGGTTGCATTAGAGGTCTTTAAACAGAAGCTGGATGGCCATCTTTCAGGAGTAGTTTCACAGTGTATCCTTGCATAGAGGTCAGGTGGACTAGATGGTCAATTCTTGTGATCCATTTCAACTGTATGATGCTATGAGCAGAATTCTACTGTCCCTGATTTCCAATACCTTGCCAGCAGCACATATGCAGTGCAACCTTCAGTAGGTTTACTTAGAAGTGTTTCTCAAGGAGTCCAGCAGCACAGGCATTTTGTAGCAAGCATAGTTATAGCTGCAAGCTTTAAAGTAACTTCTCACTGACATGTACCTCTAGGATTCTGAACTGGAAAGAGACTTTCCCTTCAAGTGTGTCTGTGTCCTTGAACTGAAAGCTGTATCAGATCCAAGTAGAAAAGGAGAAACCTGCTTGTGGCTGCTTATCCAATACATGTCAAATATTCTACAGGAGCATCCGTTTCACCTACAATGATTTCAGTCTATTCTTGGTAGACTGAAGTGACCAGTTGAACACAGGAATGGCATACAATTGTTTGGTGCTATGCCCCAATTTATTTGTTCTTTGAATTAATTACAGATTAATTACAGCTTCCACTCACCAGTGTGGACTCCAAATTAATTACAGATTGGCTGTAGAATTCCAACAAAGTCATTAGTGAGACAAAATATAGAAAGAGTTTTTAAAAAGACTTAAATATGTGTGCATGTGCACTTGTTTATACAGTGGCAGCTGGTGGCTCCCACTTCTCTGAGAGTGAAGAATCCTCTCCAGGTTTTAAAAGAGCAGTATAAAGGAAAGCAATATATAAATATTGCAAATAAATAAATAAATAAATACCCAAAATGCCAACCTTTTTGGGGGGGTGGGGGGGATACAATTCGGTGCTTTGGATAACTCCTTTACCATTCAGACAAAAACCCAGAAGAGATTCACTGGCCATTTCCACACTAGCCTGTTTATAGGCCATTTCCGCACTAGACTGTTATAGTGCTATTATTCCACTTTCAAAATCCTATGGAATCCTGGGGTTTGCAGTTTAGGGAGGGATCTTGGAGGATGGCCTTTGAGGCCCCTCTCTAAACTGCAAATCCCAGGATTCCATAGGATGTTGAAAGCGGAATAATAGCACTATAGCAGGCTAGTGCAGAAACGGCCACAGTTTCACTGACGTGGAAGCCACTGTCCTCTACTAGCTACACGCCGTGCCTGATGGGCTGATGTTGGATGAGCCTCCAGAAAAATATAACCAGCAAAAATCAGTCCAAAGACCTGCCTCACATACCACTCATTTCCAGAGAGGCTGCCTAGTTTCCTCTACCCAGAAGCTCAGAAGGATTGCTCACAAGGTGCAACAGCAGCTTCCTATTAATTTTTCCCCAGCCACAGCTCTCAGAAACATCTTGACTCAGATACTGAGTCATGAAATGTATAAGCATCAGGAATAGCAACCATCTAGTGGCTTATTCTCTGTGGTTGCTGTTTGTTGGACTTTAATTCCCAACAGACTCAGCTACAATGCCCTGGCTCAGGGATGATGGCTCAAGTTCTCCACCTTGCTCTACATATCGAAAGTGGTGGACCAGTGTTAGACCATAGAGCAGGGGTGTCAAACTCAATTTCATCTTAGGATACATCAGCTTTATGGTTGCCCTCAAAGGGCCGGTTGTATCTGTAAGACTGTATAAATGTGTCTACTCTTTTATCATATTAAATAATTGCCTCTGCATTTGATTATTACTGGTTTTTAAATTGCTTCCCCTCTGGACCAACTTTTCTTTTCTTGTACATTTTGAGGCTATTTGATCATAGTTTATGGTCCCTGTACTTCTTTAAAATGATGTCGAATTGGTCAGTGTATCCAAAGACTGCGTCTTTCTGCTCCTCAGCCCCTCTCTGTGCCTCTTTTTGCTCCTCCCTCCTTTTTGCCTCTTTCTGCCCCCCTGCCCCTCTCTGTACTTGGCGAGCCCAATCTCCACATTGTGGGCCCTCGGCTGCCGGCATTCTGAAGAGGGGCCCACCCGCCAGCACTTGTAATCTACTTCTACTTCTGACTGGTCCTCTGTCCAATATTGCCCACAGCAACACTCTGATGTGCCACAATTGCAGGAGAGGTGTGAGGGCTACATGAAATGGCCTGGGGCGCCGGATGCAGCCCACAGGCCTTGTGTTTGACACATGTGCCATAGAGAGAAAAGGACAGATGCTGCTCGGGGGCGTCTTAGACTACAATGGGAAACGGGATCCCAGGCAAGATCTGTCTGGGGCTTTTCTTTCTCTGGTGTGGTTTTAGCTTCTGTCTAACAGAAGCCACTAATGTCTTCTCTCCAAACTGAACGCCCCTATTTAGAAATTAAAACTGCACCCCAACCCTTCCAAACCTATCAAGGTAGGTCCAGGGAAAAAGTAATCAGTTAGCTGTGTTAAGTCTGTGGGAGCAAAAGCAACACTGAGTCTTCGGACGCCCTAAAGCAGGGGTGGGAAAATGATGGCCCCTCGAGTATTGATGGACTACAGTTCCAATCATCCCTGATTATTATTGTTATTCATTCATATTCCACCTTTTCCCCAATAATGGAACTCAAGGAGGCTTAGGATTTATTAAAGCCAGTAGAAATTAAAAGCCATACAAAAACATCAGTAAGATACCGCCTAGCTAAATATCTTATTTTAAAATTAAACAAGCCATAGAGTTCAAACCATTCAAAATCATTAAAAGACAAAAAGACAAAGTCAGTTAAACAGCACACTACTAAAGCCCTATCAGAGTCAGTTCCTAAAGGCCTGGCAGGACTGTGATATTTTTACTTGCTGATGGGAGGAAACCAAGGCCAGAGCCCCAGGGAGGCAGCTCCAAAGGCCCCCTCCCCTGTTGCCGCCAAACCCGCTTGGGAAGGTTGTGGGCCAGAGGGAAGAGCCTCTTCTGAAGACCTTTGCCATTCCCGCACCACACTCTTCTAGTGCTATTATTCCACTTTCAACGTCCTATGGAATCCTGGGGTTTGCAGTTTAGGGAGGCGCCTTTGAGGATTCCATAGAACGTTGAAAGTGGAATAATAGCACTAGAAGAGTGCAGTGCGGAAATGGCCCTAGGTGTGTGAACAAACAGGCTGGGGATGACTGCTCAGGAGGGCTCTGGGGCTGAGCGAAGAGAAGGCGAGGGGGCTTGGGATCTTTTCTCCCCTTGGGCTGAAGCCAGGTGTGAGGAATCTGCGGCCCTCCAGAGGCCATTGGGCCGGGGCTCCAAAATCACTCCTAGCCGACATAACTCATGGCGCAGGATCATGGGAACTGCAGCCCAACCTTCGGAGGGATCCTCGTTCCCGCGGGCCAGCTGAGCACATCCTCCTTCGGGGAAGGGGCTCACGCCAAAGAGCCTCGGGGTTCCTATTCATGCGCTCGCGCGCACTTCTTTTTCCACGCCGCTCTGAAGGGCGCAGGAGCCTCGGCCAGGGGAGGGGTGGAGGGGGCGAGCCGTCAAACGCCCCACGCTGCAGCGATCAATCCTCCTCGGCCGGCCACGCCCCCGCCCCGCCCCGCCCCGCCCCGCTTAAAGGACCAGCCGCCCCTCCCGCGAGAGCCCCGTCTCCATTCATTCCTTCGCGGCCGAGCCAATTGCGCACGCTCAGCGCGCATGCCCGCCCGCACCTCATTTCGCGCGGCGGAGGGGGCTTTATTTCATTCGGCTGGGAAAAGAAGAGGAGGAGGAGGAGGAGGAGGAGGAGGAGGGGGATGAAAAGGGGGAGAGAGAGAGAGAAGAAAGTTAGCCACGTGACCGACGCGTGCGGGGCGGGGAGGCGCGCGGAGAGCCAGCCCGGGCGAGGGAGGGAAGGGGCCGGAGCCCCGTCGTCGCTGCTGCTGCTGCTGCTGCTGCTCCGCCGCCGTGAGGGGGAACCGGGCGAGGGATTACGTCTTCTCCCGGAGCGGACCCCGCGCCCAGGGCGCCCCCGCCCCCGGCCCCGCCGCGGGCCCCGAAGAGATGCGGCCCCCCGGCCCCCGCCGCCCCGCGCCGGCAGCGCGCCCTTTCTTTCTCGCCTCAGACGGGGAGGGGGCGGCGCCGGCGGCGGCCTCCGCGCTCTCCGCCGCCGCCCCGTTTTGACGCCCGGCTCGGCTCCTCGCGCGGGCAGCGGCGCCAGGGAAGCCCCGAGCCCGCCCCCCTGTTCCTTTGTGTGGCAGGCGGGCGGGCGGGCAGCCGGTCGCCGCGCCGAGCCCTCCCCGCCCCTCCGGCCGGTCAGCGGCGCCGGCCCGCGGGAGCCTCCCTCCGCGCCTCGGGGCCCGCGCAGGGGCCGCGGGGGGTCCTGAGCCCCGCGTGTCCGCCGACGCGCGCGGGTGCGCTCGCCCGCCCGGGCCCTCCCGCCACCCCGGAGCCGGAATAGCGGCGCGGTTCCTGAGAGCCGAGGCGGCGTCCCCTCGGAGGAGCGGCTCTGCGGCGGGCGGAGAGTTCCTCGGCTGGCGGGGAAGGAAGAGAGGGGGACCCCCGTCTCGGCCGGCAGTAGCCCTTCCCTCTCCCCGGCGCCCGCGGATTAAAGGGCTGCTCGAAACCGGGCTGGATCCCGAGGCGTCTCCTCCGGCCGTCCCCCCGCCTCCGGAGCGAGGCATTCCGCTACTCTGATTGATTGCCAGCCGTCGAGGGTGGAAGGAATTATATAGCGGGTTTTTTTTCTTCCAACGGAGACCAGCGATCGGCCATTACTTTTCGGGGCTGCGTGGAGGAATCTCTCGGCGGTCTCTGCTCCGATCCCCCTCCGGCTCCCTGGCATTCCTTGGGAGTCTCCCTTTCCCCCCCCGACCTTCCTTTCTCTCCCTCTCCCTCTCCGCCTGTCTCCGTCCCCCTCCTCCTCCTCTCTCTGCTCCGGCGGGGGGCGCGGGTGGGGAGCCAAAGTTGACGGGGCGAGGGGCGGGGGGCTGAGGGCCGGGGGGAGCGTGGGAGCTGGCCGGCCGGGGAGGGGGCGCCGCCGCCGCCGCCGCCGCACCCGGAGAGCCATGGATGCCGCCGCCGCCGCCGCCCCGCTCTGCAACGGCTTCCGCAAGAAGCAGCGGCGCTCCCGCTCCCAGCGCGACCGCGACCGGCGCTCCAAGCGCGGATTACAACCAGGGGCTTCGGCCGGCGGGGGGCCCTTGGCGGCGGCGGCGGCCGCCGTCGGAGGCATCAGCCTCGGGGGCTCCCCCGGAGAGGCGCCTCGGAGGATCCGGCGGGCGCCCTCGCTCTTCTCCTCCTCGGGCTCGGATCTCGACAACAATGGCAACCCGCCTCTGCCGCCGCCGCTGCCCCCCGCCGCCTCCCGGCCGCGCCCCCCCCGGAGGAAGCGGAGGGAGTCCTCCTCGCCCGAAGAGGACATCATCGATGGCTTTGCCATGGCCAGCTTTGTCACCCTGGAAGCCCTGGAGGTAAGGGCCGCCCCCGGGCCCCTAAGCGGAATGGGGGGCTGGGGGGGCTGAGAACGGAAGGGGCGCGGGGGGAGAGGACTGGGTTCGCTTTCTGGCTCATTGTTTGCTGGTGGGGAAATGGCAGCAAAGGGGTGTGTGAGAGAGAGAGAGAGAGAGAGGAGTGCGCCCCCTCCTCCTCTTCGCTGGTGTTCTGTTCGGATGATCACAATGCGGACCTGACAGCCCCTTCCCCGCCCAGCCCCCGTCTTGACATCTCCAGCTATGCCGGGCAGGATGGCCCGGGCCTGGGGGTCCTGAGTCTCTGGATTTTGTTCGGGCTGCAGTTTGATGGAGGCGCTGATTTTGGGGGTGGCGGGTGAGTGGTCGAGGTTTCCTCTGATTTCTCTTTCTCTCCCCAGCTGTTGGGAGGGGTGATTTCTTTACGTGGCGGGGGAGGAGGCAGAAAGAACATTTCTTTTGGGGGGAGTGGAATTCCTTCTGACTGAGAGGAGAAGAGGAGGGGCTTGACATAACCTGGGGGGAGATTCTGCTCCACTTGGGTCCCCTTTCTGTCCCACGTTTTTGAGAGCAGGGAGGGAGAGGGAGGGAGGGCAGGAATTTCTTATTTCGTACCGAAAGTGAAGGGCAGTAATCTTCTGGACCCCGAAGGGACCCAACTTCTCTTCTTAGTACTGCACCCCCCCAATCTTTGCCCCCTTTTTTAGGCTGAAGGAGGGTGTCTCTACATTTTGTGTGGACCAGTGGAGAGCCCTGTTGATGCCACAGGGACCTGCACTGCCAGGGGCAGACTCTGGAGGGTCTGGAAAATACTTTGGGGAACAGCTTTGATTCACTCCCACACCCCACTTACAGCGTGAGGATGACACACAAGACAAACACTATGTGTGTGTTTGTGCTTTCTGTGCCCTCCCAAAAGCTGGTTGTCTACCATGCTGTCATTCCCCAGTCTCCCCACTGCTCTCCCCTCCAATACTCCAAGGCTGATTTTTAAGCTCCTTCTTCAGTCATTTTCAGGTAACTCTTTGGTCTTTGAATTGCATGTGCATTGTGGGTGGTTGTGTTTACATTGCGCTATCAAGGTGAGACTTTCTCAGTGGAGATTTCTTTTGTGTGTGTGTGTGTTTATTAGCCCAGGATGTCCTCACCCTGCATAATTGAGTCCAGTGAATGGCTGACTATTTGGACAATGTGCTTACCCTCATACCTTTCTGATCTCCTGTGAATTCAATTGTCTCAATGTGCCTAATTGTATTTAAAATGATAATGTGTGTGCAATTCCACTTGCCTGGTTTGTCTTTTTCCTGCTATCGCCTTCATTCTGGTTTTGTAGCAGCTTCACCCCTTGAGCTGAAAACTAACAGAACCTTAATTTAAGTTCCCCCCCTCTCTCTTTCTCAAGTTCCCTCTCTCTCTCTCTCTCTCAAAAGTGACTATATTGAACATTAAACCTGAGACAGGCCAAATCAACTTTGCAACAGTTTAGCTTTGGAAGGAATCCTTCCTCTCTTAATCTTCTAGTCTTGATCAAATGTAAAGAGTGAAAATTTCATTGAATTCTGCAATAGGTGATCAAGAGGTGTATGATTGTGTGTTTTGAAGAAGAAGAAAAGTGCAGGCATCTTTTGTGTGGTGGCTTGAGATCTAACAAACTCGGTGTGTGTAAACTCAAAGGGTTGCCAATTAAAGTACTTCTGAATGGTCTGAGAGCTCAGCTTGTATGTATATGTTTGACCTTTGCATAGATATATCAGAGAACTCTTGCAATTTGTGGCACTATTATCTGCAGTCCATTATACCATGTACCTGTATGTATAGTTTTAGAAGACAGCTAGGCAATCCAATGGCAAAAAATAGTTTTTCTAAGCTGTATGCGCATGCAACCCAGTAGCCCTTAGTCCTCTGGTGGATAGATGGGGCCTGAGCATGATGCCTCCTTTGTGTTTTGGAATTGCAGGCAACTTGCTTGTTGGAGCTAAAACTTCTAGCAGGGAAAGTGAAACACTTGCCTTCAAGCTACTTCCTCTTTAGGTAATTTATAGGGGCCATGGTGTTCCTTGTGGGATGCAAGAAATGCAACCTCAAATGGATTTGGTCTGTCCACCCAATGGCAGAGATCAGAATGGTGTTTTCTTTCTATTTCACAATTGGGGAGCTGCTAGATACACCTGTATTTTCTTTCAGGGAAGAAGAAAGCATACTCTATGGAGGTGTTCCTTCTGTGGTTGATGCGGGGTGGGGGGAACCAAGCTGATCACTGGATATTGTCTGTGGTAGCAAAATGAAACCTCTATGTTTAATGGCAGTATACCACATGATGCCATGTATTGGTAGGACAGGAGGAGCAACAGTGAGATGATGGCCATTTCTGTCATGGACTTAGAAGATCCAATTGCTTACAACAGGAAGCTGGAACCTGGAGTGGATAGATAAGTTGCGGTCTGATTCCACTGGGTTTTTCTTATCTCTGTTCATTGAAGGTGGGTATTTGTTGGTCATGAAAATATATGCCACAACAAAACTGAGAGTGCAACCTGCAGCAGAGATTTTTAGCAGATCTTGCTTTTTTGTAAAGGTGTGTAGGACTGCAGTCTTAGCTCTTTTACAGTGCTGCGTAACTCTCTGTGTTTTAAAAGTAGGTAGTGTTGGGGAACTGTCAGGTTGTTTCACCAGCTTTATACAGAAGGTTCATGATAACTGTTTCAGGACAAATAAAAGGAAGTACACAGTGCATTTTTAAACTCTGGAATTCACTGCCACAGGATATGGTGACAGAAGCTATATGGTGATATCAGTTGCATATCACTGTAACTGTCTGGGCTCCATCCTGTAGAATTCAGGGATTGGTAACTTGGTAAGGCTCCTTGGATGAGAATTCTAGCCACCTTGCCAGACTACAGCCCCTGAAATTCCATCATACAGATTCATGGCAGCTAAAGTGGTATGAGACTCACATAACTCTGCTGAGTGATACAGTATTGGGCAGTCTTAAAGGGTGACTAAATAAGTTAATGGACTCTAGGGCTATCAGTGGCTACTAGACAAGATGAGGATAGATCGTTTCCAGTATCCAAAGCTGTGTGTGGAAGGGTCTTTAATGGAGTATGTGCGCTGTACTTTTTTTTATTCTTATTATGTTTTTACAGTTCTTCTCTACTGTTATAAATTGGTGGTGTTCTAATAGGATAGCTTATTTAATTTTTTTTAAAGAACTTACCGTATTTTAGCTATACTTCATTTTAGTCTATGTTGTAAGCCACATTGGATCCCATGCTGGGAGAAACAAGATGTAAAGTAAATGTGTGCATCTTTGTATCAGTTGCTGGGGATGACAAATAGGAATAACTCTAAGCAGTTGGTTAGCCCCGATCTGAACAGGATGCTATACTAGGTTGACTCTTGGTCTGGTTCAATGCAGGTCTGATGCTCCTGTCTTCTTAACTACAATATGTAATTATCTCAGACTCAAAATAAGGAACAAAATGAATATGTGGGGATTCTTTACCCATCTTGAAGCATTGTTCCTCACAACTTTTCAAAACTCTGTAAGAAGAAGCATCAACCTTTACAAAATGGATCAAAGACAGACAGAATTATAGGTAGGTAGAAGTGGGAGAGTGCTAGAATTTCATGCGGGGGTAGTTTTTGTGGCACAGTGCTAAATGGATTAGCAAGACTGATGTTTTCTGAAATTCTGCCTTCTATGAAATTGGATTCAGTAGTAGGACTAGGAAAGTGTGCCTGACCTAATAAAATGCAAAGTGGGTGATACCTGGTCTTTCACGTATATGGAGGGGTGTGTGGGTGGATTTGTGTGAGCAGGACAACGTTGTTCTTATTGTTGCTGTTTGCCTTCAAGTGATTTCTGACTTACGGTACCCTATCATGTGGTTCTCTTGGCAGAATTTGTTCAGAGGGGGATTGCCTATGACTCCCTCTGAGGCTGAGAGTGTGCAGCTTGCCCAAGGGTTTCCGTGGTTGGGTGGGGATTCAAACTCTGGCCTCCCAGTATTGTAGTCTGATACTGTAACCACTATGCCATAGTGGCTACTCAGGGCAAGGGACCACTGGTGTAGTTCTTACTGTTTCAGAGCCAGATTAGGGATGACTGGGTTCAAATTGTCACTCAACTGTGAAGCTCACTGGATGATTTTGGGCCAGTCATTATGTTTCAGCTCTTGTTCACAAGGTTGTTGTTAGGTTGACCACTTATGCATCATCACAAAGAGAAAATGAAGTTGGTATGTACAGTTGGTGCATGTATAGGAGCAAATTTAGGAACACTGTAATTTAAACAACAGTACAAGTTTTTAACAGCAAGGGAAATGATGATCGGTGAGCCATGTACCGGGAGGTCAGCCTGCTGTCTAGCTGCTAATGCTTGATGGGAAATCTTGTTTCTGATCTTGCAAATGGACTTGATCTAGAATAACTCTTTGAACAGAGACTGCCTTCAAACAGAAAGATTGCTCTGTGTACACATGGACACAATTTTTGTTAAGTTTAAATGAATGGAGAAAGGAAGAACAATGGGCTCTACCTTGATTTCTTCAGGAAAAAGGAGGAAGACACGAGTATAACAGTGCCAGCCAACTCCTAAGGCAAAATACAACCAATTTAGCAGGAACAGTGGCCCACCAGGGGTGTGAGCTTGTTGTTTTCCCCACCTCATGACAAACAAAAGTAACAAACTTTGGGCCCCTATATGGGGATGAACAATTGGATTTAGGTCTGTGGCTTCAGACAGCATCCATTTGTGGGATCACTGGGGATCTGCAAGGTATACTGATAGAAGATTACGGTAGTTCCTTATGTGTTCCTCTGGCCTTTCACAGATGGAGAAAAGTCTATTGCTAGAGTACTCATATTGTCCTACCTATGATGTCTGCCCAAATCCCTTGTCTCTCTTTTTGTTACACACAGGGAGGAGTAAGGAAGGTACGTATGAGTGCTGGAATAGGAGAGACCCTCAGAGTCTGGTCCTAATTCTTTCTGATTCAGGAAAGCCTCTAGTACAGTGCCCTCAAAGATGGCCATCCGGCTTTTAAAATCCTCTAGTGAAAAAGAGCCTTTTATGACCTGAGGCAGTCTGTCTCACTGCAGAGTAGCTCCTGGGCCGTCAAAGTGCTTTTTTCCAAACATTTAACTGGAAACCTCTTTCTAATCATTTGAACCAGGTCCTGCCCTCCGGGGTAACAAATGCACTCTGCCTACTATGGGACTGGGACAATATGTAGTATCGAAATAGCTATCATTCTAATTGTCTTTATTATCTTGTCTCAAGTCTAAACATCCACAACTCCTTCAAGCCATTGCGAATTCTTCTCAAAAAAGAGGCTTTGGGTTAAAAGCTCTGTTAGGAAACTAGTACTGGAACTATACATTAGCTGTGAAAATTTGAACTGAACTTCACTTGTGTGTGGATTGGCAGGCAGCACACATCCTCAGTGTTTATGTGTGTGTTGAGAAACAGTAGAGCCCAGATGCACCTGTAATCACCTGCCCCACAGACAGTGCATGCATATATACACATGTATTTATGTATAGCCTAGGATATGAGCCTTAGGTGGCAATGCTAAGAATAAACTCGGTGGAATTTACTTGTGTGTCACCACAGAACAATTAGCTAAACTAACACAACATTTCCAGAGGGAAACCTGCTATAGTCTGTTGCAGGGGGGAAAAAAAGTCTTGTTAACCTTATCTTGAGTCCAGAAATATTCATCATGGTACAAATTCATTATACCAGAACCCACTGTCCACTTCATGCAGTGTTGTTCCAACTCTTCCATTGGGGAGCAGGGAAGGACTTGAAGGTTAGAGTATTGCTTGTCGGTGTGGGTGACTTTGGGGTCTAGAAAGAAGGCCTCCATTGAGCAGCATGAGCAAAAGGGCCCCAAATGCAACAGCACTGGTTCACCTGTGCATTGCTACCCAAACCGTGAACATGGCACATAAGTCTGTAAGCCCAGACTCTAACATCGCCAGACTGCTCCACTTGATATTATTATTCTACTACAAGTGTTAATTGACAAACATTTTAACACTGGTAAGCTATCATTCATGCTGCTTTTTGAATGGTTATTATAATGATTTTACCTGCCTGGATGCTTTAATGTAGTTGTCACAGTCTCTGTGGCTTCACTGCATATCATTTCCTTCTCTCTTTTACAACTCTGGCTTTCAGCTGCTGGCTCCCACTGCCTTTTCGTCAAAACGTTAAAGAGGGTGGATGACACTACTTTCTTGAAGTCTTGTACCTGTTGCAGATTCCCTTTTTTTTTTTGTATTGTGCTTTTTTCTCTCTCCAGTAAATAAGTTTTCATGGATGAGAGGCTGCTCCATAGGGTCAATGAAAGCTTATGCCATGATAGATTGATTAGTCTTTCAGGTTCTTATACAGTAATACATTTTTATAAAAAATTAAAAAAATTAAACAGGCATCATCTTCAAAATAGAAAGCATGGATTACCAATGGCAAACAGCTGGAACACCCAGATTCTACATGAATCTTGAGAACCTCATAGGTTGCTTGCATACAGTAGTGTTTTCTTTGCTGTTTAAACAATTGCATAGATTTAGGGTGGACTGGCTATTTAAATAGATAAGAACTGCTAACTTTGCCTAACAGTTTTGTGGATGAGTCGGGATGTACACCCTAGACTAACAACTGAACACTCTATAAACCTATCCAGGTGTAGCCATGTTTTACCACTGTTTTGTGGATTTTGGATGTTATTGTTTTGAAAAAGCTATAGAAACAGATGCATACATGAGTGTACGGATTTACTGCTTGAAGGATGAATTGGCTTAATTTATATTCTTTTGTTTCCAAAATTAGCAGTTATTTTTCCACTGTTTAGTTGGAAACAGGGTCTAAAATGCTTAAATCAGAGACTTTGATCTACTGCATTTACTAGCATCTTTAGAAGCACATCATTCCCTGTGTCTTTGTGCTACTATATTAACTTTGTGATACAGCATGTTAACTTTGTGCTACTCTGTTAACTTTGTGACATAGAGGGGAAAGAGATGTACACAACTCTTTTAAAAATATGGTGCTGATAAAGTGTCAGTGATCCCATTTCCCCATGAATCTGTATGCCTATTTTTAAAACAGGATAAAAAAAATCAGAAACGGTATGAGGATGGATCCTCACAAATCTCACAAATTTATCACTGTGTTAATTTGTGCACTTGTTAATAAGACTAACACTGTATCCAAGTCAGTTATGTTTACAGCGTTGTCAGTTGTAAAGGAAATGTTCAAGATCCTTTTCAGAGATCCATGGTAATATTGCATCCCAATATGTTCTGAAAATCTTAATACAGTTCCCTTACATGCAGATGCAGCTAGGCAACCCCAAAGATCTTTTCATGTTTTAAAAACATAATGCCTTTGTTCCTTTCCTTCATACATTTGCTAAGCAAAAATCACAGTTTTTTGGTGGCAACACGGTGGGAGAGTGTGGATGACTCAAGCATTTGTTGGAGGCTGGCCACTTAAATATCACTAAAAAGGAGACAGAAGATGCTACAAATTTGCATGGAATTCCATTATGCTAATATTTATATATAGATGCACATTTAGGAGTAACTGCTATAATTTAAATAGAAATGCAGTAATTTTCAAAAGGTTGAAAACATGGTGAAATATCTGTCTGCCTGCTCAGTTTGCTGCCCAGATGCTACAGTGGATGGGAAATTTGAGGAGGCCCTCTGCTTTTTCTTTCCATCCTTAGTCTGGACCAAAAAAGATCGAAAGTTTTATGCTGCATATGTCTTCTGTAGGCATTTAGTTTTTCTCTCCAACAAATAAATATGCTATATTGGATTCTGTTGTTGTCATTTATTGTTATTGTTTTATTTATATACTGTTTTTCCCCAAAACTGAGACTCAAAGAAGCTTACAATTTAAGAGAACAGTTAATTAATTAATTAATTCTAAGGCTACTATTGACCTGGCAGCATGTAGAGTGTACTTTAAATCAATGGAGCTGAGAAGCTTACACAGGAGCAATGTTAATTGGTTTATATACAATATATGACTTTGAAAGTTGGTTCAGGTTCCTCAACTCATCAGCAATAACACAGCAGTATCAACAAGATATACAGAAACACTTCCACAAAGAATTTGTACAGATTTAATTCACTCTTTTCTAGGTCAACTTCTATCAAAGATAGTTGGAATCATCAAATGTCATATGGGATCTTAAATCGAAAGGCTCTGATTTTTTTTCTTATTCTTTTCCCAGAGATGTGATATCTTGCTTGCTGAGCAAATTCTGCCCAAATTGGAAAATGCCTTTGAAATAATAAACCAAGCCCATATAAATTCAAACATAATCTCCCATGATTCTACGGGACCCTTCCATCCACCCACTTGATTCCTCTAATCTTCTCCCACTTTTTGTTCCACCCAGTTACCAGACAGACTTGGTGACAATGGACATTGGAATGTAAAATGGAAGGAAGAAGATTTCTTTTTGTCATCCTTTTGCCTTGGGAACCGCCATTTTCTCCAAGATTGTTGATAGCACAAGAAACCCTTTTGCCACTGGGATATAAGCATCTGAACTTTGTATTCTAATTTCATTGAATGCTTGCAGTATGTTCCAGTCCCAAGGTTCTTTCTCCAAGATTATACTTCTTGTTACTTGTGGCTGCCTCAACTCAGGAATTGTGTGATACTTTTACTAGATTACTAGAGGGTCACAAACATGGTGCACTTTTGAGTTCTTCAGAATTCTTCAGGTTTTAGATGGTACAAAGTTTTGAGGACTGAGGATGAAGCAAAAAATCCAAGCGTGTGCCCAGAGTTTGTAGTCATTGTCACTGCAAGATGGAGATGGCAGATTTAGTGAAGATGGTATCAGTTCTGGTATTATGTTTAGAGTTTAACTTCATTCTGTAACCTGTCTGTAACCCCTAGTAACTTGCCTATTGACTCAATTCCAAACCCAAGAATCCCTGTATTGGCTAACAGCAGAAGTATCTGAACAATTACAGAATCACAGAGTTGGAAGAGATCCCAGGGACCATCCAGTCCAACCCCCTGCCATGTAGGAACACACATCAAAGCATTCCCAACAGATGGACATCCAGTCTCTGCTTAAAAACCTCCAAAGAAGGAGACTCCACCACTCCATGGAGGCAGCAGATTCCACTGCCAGACAGCTCTGACTCTCAGGAAGTTCCTCCTGAGGTTCAGGTGGAATCTCCTTTCCTGCAGCTTGAATCCATTGCTCCTTATCCTAGTTTCTGGAGCAGCAGAAAGCAAGCCCGCTCCCTCCTCGACATGACATCCCTTCAAATATTTAAACATAGCTATCTTTATGTCAACCAAGTAGGAGATGAAATTTAGCTGTTGCGCTGATTCAAAAACATTGGTTGAAACCAAATGGGTAATGGTACCCATTGGAAGCATCGTTGATGGAGGATGGAATTGTCACTGGAATGGGAAAATGTCTTCTGCTAGTAAAACTACCAGGTGGTTTGTGAGACCAGTTTATCTCTGCATGTAAATTCCTGCATTTTCTTTTCGTTTTCTCTTTTTAATTGTTGCTACCTGGCTTCTCTTAGGCCTTGTTCAGAAATGGCACAGCCCAGGTGAATAGAATGGTGATGACTGAGTTGAACTGCAATACATGCTTGCTGAGCACTCTGGCTGTCTTCCCAGAGTAGCATGGTCAGTCTTCAGGCACATGGACGAATGTCCTGCAACATTCTCGCTCTCTTTGCCCATTTCCGCACTAACCTGTTCTAGCGCTATGATTCCACTTTCAACATCCTATGGAATCCGGGGGTTTGCAACTTTGGGAGGGGCTGGCCGGCCTCTCCTGAAGCTGCAAACCCCAGGATTCCATAGGATGTTGAAAGTGGAATCATAGCGCTAGAACAGGCTAGTGCGGAAATGGGGTCTGTCTTGCATTCCAAATTCGTGTTACCTCATTCCACCCACTGAGTGAATATAATTGTAAGCAGTTGTTCCATTACATTTCATATGAGTTGACCAGATGTTGCTTCCAGTTATTTTGTGCTCTGAATGGAGCTTGAAGAAAAGTGATGTCAGGCTGTTCGAAAGCAAGATGAAAAAGAAAATCAGCCAGTTATTTAATCCCCCCCCCCCGTTTTCAAAACATGTTAAGCCTGATGCTGAGCAGCAGAGACATAGGTCATTCTGAGACATTTCCAGCTAGTCCATTTTCAGATTAGAAGAGATCATTTACTGAACCTCATTTATATGATGCTATTTATTTTGGCCATAGTTTTGGCTGTCAGTGTAACTTGTATTTTTGTTTTAAAATATTTTTGTTAGAGTTTAAATTGAAAAAAAAAACAACCCTTCCCCACTTCCAAGCTTTTTAGTTTTTCCCAGTTGAGTCTCCTTGTTTACATTCCATTCCTACATAGTTTCTGTTTAAAGGATAATCTTACATTGTTGTATCTTACATTGTTACATTGCTGCTTTGTTACATTGCCTTATTACATTGTTGCCTTGCATTACATATAGTCTTGCTTTATTCCTTTTTCTTTTCTTATGCTATATCTTTATCCAATTCAACACTTCTCTCCATTCCCTTTCAAAGTTCTGGATAGGCTTATTTTTCAATGAAAATACTAACTTTTCTATCTCTACCATATCTAAAACTTTTAATTTCCATTCTTTTATATCAACACAGTTCCTTTCTTTCCAGTATTGTGCATATGTCAATCTTGCAGCAGTTATCAAATATAACAATGTCTTCTGGTGACATCTTATCTCTCTTTGTTGCCCTAGCATATTTAACAAATAAAACTCTGGCTTCATTTCAAAATTTAAACTATAAATTCTTTGAATTTCATCATGTATTTCCTTCCAAAATTTCCTTGCTATCTTACAGGTCCACCACATATGAAAAAATGACTCCACCTTTTCATCACATTCCAACATCTTACATTTCCATTTTTAGTTATTTTTTGCAACCTTTCAGGTGTCATATACCATCTATGTAGCATTTTATAAAAAAATTCTCTTAAATTTAAACTTGGTGTAAATTTTATATCTGTTCTCCATGCCCTCACCCACATATCCAACTCAATTGGATGTCCAATATTTTGTGCCCACCTAACCATATTATATTGAAGTAGCTTATATTTTTGATGGAGTGGATGTTGACTTTATTTTGGAAAATTTCCTTGATTGTGGGGCTTAGTCCATAAAACTATCTGCCTTTGTATTGGACTTTCTATAACTCACCAAAATAGGTTGTCTTGGTGGGAAGAAAGGAGACGGGGCCTTTCTTGCAGCAGTTTCCCACTTATGGAACACCCTTCCAAGAGAAGCTAGATTGATTCCCTCCATGTGTAGTTTGGGGGGTTGTTAAAGCTTTTTCATTCCCCTTGAATGATTGAATGAATCTGATTAATGCACAATTTGATATTAACTAAGGTTACTGTAAGCCAGGTTCTTAGGCACCTCATACTTTATGGAGGTTGTGTTCATTAGGGTGTGAATCATGTTTCCCTCCAGATGCTTTTGGACTGCAAATTCCAGCAACTTTAAGCAGCAGAACTGATGGTAAGAAAAGGTGGTATTTGCACTTTAACAAGCTCTGGAGGGCCACATGAGTCCACTCTGTTCTAGATGTTCTTGCTGTGATTTGCCAGAGAAGTAATACAAGACCATGTTAGGTGGCTAGTAGAGATGTTGAAAAAGTGACAAATCTTGAAAGTGATAGATGATGATTGTGGCTGGCTCTCAATGCATACAGAATTTTGGCAGTTAAAGTGGTGCCAAAAATGGCCCTCTAACGCTTGGCGCACACACACCTCATTCAGTTTGGAGTTGTCTGCTATAAGGCCCTTTCTGTTTAACAGAGTGTTCAGTCCATGTCCGCAGGAAAAGAACAGTCAGAAGGGGTTGCCATCTTGAGCCCTGAAGTTGTTTATCCATGGTTAAGAAAGTGTAGCTTACCTGGTCAGTTTTCTGCCCTCCCCAAAAGTGGCTGCATATTTACATCAAGTTTACACATGCTGATTTCTTTGTGGAAGTGTGATTTTGGAAATAAATATCATTCAAATATCATTGAAATAAAAATCCGGTCTGTTTCATGATAGCAGGGAAGAATGTGACTACATGGCTGGTGCTCTGGTCTGAAGTCCAAGGGTAAACAAGTGTGAAGGCACAACTTCAATGTCCCTATTCTGCCTTCTCGTGGTCTTGAAACCAGACTTGGGCTGGAAGGCTCATCAGACAGGGTGCCTCCAGAAAGAGAACTGTCTATCAGACCTTCAAGTATGCCCCCTTGAATCCTTTGGTAGGAGGAAGGCAGGATGTTAACTATTTCATTAATTAATTTCAAATAGAGCACTTTCCAGTGTGAAGGAGAACAGGTGGCTATGCTATGTGAATGAAGAAATTCTACATCTTATAACAAGGTGGTTGTGATGGGATGCAATGTTCTCTGGGACAAAGCAGAAGAAACCAGATGAAGAGACATCAGCCTCAAACTGTGTAATAACATCGAAACTTGATAGACAGTAGAAGGAATATGTCAGAGAATCGATGAGGATGAGAAAGGAATGATTGTTAGAGAATATAGAACATAGAAGGTCTCTTCTTCTTTGTCAGGTAGGTAGCAGTGGCTGTAAATCTGTAAACTTTGAGTTTAGTTTGAAGTTTAAAGGAGCTATGCACAGTGTGGAATTTATTCTGGGGATGGGGTTCAGCACCATGGACAGTTCCTTGAAAGTTCAGATTGGGTTCACTGCCACATGGAAGCCAATGCCACATGGAAGCCACCAGCTACCAGTAGTAGGAAGTCCCTGAATGATGGCCAAAGAAAGCATTTAATCAGTAGGGTCTCATCCTGGCTTTAAAATAGCTTCTTTTGTGTCCTTCCTTTTGTGCATGAACCCGTGATTCTGTACTGCATGGGGTGGCCTCTTTTTTCTTTTCAAAATCTAGGTCTGTTCTTTTTTGGTTTGGCTGTGAAACCCTGCTGCATCCCACTCGGGAGCTGACCTGAAAGACTTGCAATTATCTCCAGTTAAATTAGTAGTTTGATCTTCATTTGAAGCGGAACAATACGTTTGAGTAGGATGAACCTTATTAAAAATAGCCCAAGCACTTGAGCTCTTGCAGAAGTCTCTGATGTAATTAATAAAAGTGGAGTTTGAAAGTTATCAGTGGAAAAGCGGAAATGTTTAACTCTCCCTTTGCTTCTTTGAGCTGAACTCTAAGACAGATGGGACAAAAGCAGGTCCCCCTCCCTTCTGTGCGTGCATCTATGTGTTTGTAGAATAATTGTGGTAATTCTTATTTCTGTAATTAGAATTTCTTGCTCCGGCTCCAGATTGTTGAATGCTGCAAAATATCATTGATGTGCACTTTCATCTTATGAAGACTAAAACCCTAATGGTGACCTGTAGCGACAGTAACGTGGGTTAGAGTGCTGTACTAGGACTTCGGTGGTCTGTTGGGCTCTTCATTCAGCCGTGATGGTCACTGAGTCTCCTTAGGCCATTCCAGCCTCACTCAAGCTATCTACATATTTATTTAATCATATCTAGGGATGGGTAATTTAACCATTTGGGATTGTCTCACTCTTTCATTTTTCTTGTCTTAAATTTTATTTTTGTAGTTTATATTCCACCTTTTTCTTGTTATGCTACCCAGACAGCTAAATCAGTCCTGTTTCTATATCACTTTATGTTCAGCTAAATCAGTAGTTTCATCTTTATGAAGTCCAGTTGTGTGGGGGCTAGAGGGCAGTTTGGCTCCCTCCAGCCCCCAGTGACCTGCACTCCCAACAGTGTTCCCAAATTCCTCTATCTTCATCAGAGTCCTTCCCAAAACGGCAACTAGAAGTGACATTATGTCACTTCTGGTCATCAGTTGGAAATGCTTTGAGTGTGTGTTCCTGCATGGCAGCAGGTTGGGCTAGATGGCCCTTGTGGTCTCTTCCAACTCTATGATTCTATGAAAGCAGACATTTGGGGGTTCTAGGATCTCACTCTGTAGAACTGGAGGTGTTGCATACATTTTGGGGCCTTCTGCATGGTATTCAGGCACAAAGACCTTAAAAACCATGCCCAAAATTTGGGGCAACATTGGAGAACTTGTGGGGGGGCTCAATGTAGCACATGAAGTGGAGTCCAGGGGCTGAACTTTCCTTACCTTGATTTAGCCCCTATGAATGTATGTTTATACTGAGGTGCATATTTGTACCAAGTCAGTTTCAAGCTAGTTTTCCTAGTATCTCTATGCTGAATACTATTCTGGCTAAGAGGTGCATATTTATGTGCATATTTTACTAATGTGTGGCTTCATATACAGTACCTGTTCATTAGCAGGCATATTTTGTTTGTGATTGAACTGTATCACAAGACCTGGGATAAAATAACCTGATTTTCATTTGGGAAGTACAGTCCTAGCTAATTCACAATAAGTTGTGAGGATCATACAGACCTTTCATCTCCCCCATGAGCTTGCCCATATCTCGAACTTCAGTGGCAGAATCTGTGGGTGCTCCTAGGCTCTGGAACTCCTTTGGGAAGCTGGACTGGAGGTCCTCCATGACATCATTTGTTCTTTTGTTTGTTTCAAAAGGCCATTGGGAAAGGACTTTTAACAATGTGCTGTACTATCTATATTTTTATGGGTACGTTTTAAAAATGCATTTAATTCTATTTATAGTCAAATTATATTTTATCGTTTGTATGTTTTAATTTTTTAGGTGTTTATCTGTGCCTTTTAAAACTTTGTAAGGCACCTGGAATCCCGGGACTAGGGAAAATGTGGGGTGTAAATAAACAGCAGCAGCAACAGTGATGGCAGTTTCTCCCCATCTCCATTTATCTTTGACTTTCTATTCAAGGAGTTCAAAGTGGTAAATGTGGTTCTTCCCCTCCCCTTCTGTCCTCAGAACAACCCTGTCAGGAAGGCTAGGTTGAGAGATGGTGAGTGGCCGAAGCCTGGTCGGTAGACTTGCTTCTGTAAAGAAGGACACACAGGAATGCTGAGAATCTATGGGCCTTTCTGAACTACACTGTTATAGTGCTATTATTCCACTTTCAACATCCTGCAGAATTCTAGGGTTTGTAGTTTACTGAAGCAAAAGAGCAACCTAGCTGATAATTCTCAAGGCCTGTCCCTGAACTGCAAACCCTAGGATTCCACAGGATGTTAAAAGCGGAATAATAGCACTCTAACAGTAAAGTGAGGAAAGGACCTATGCTCTCTAGCAGATCCATTTTCCTGAACTCTATTGTCAGCCTGACTTAACTCACAAATTGTTGTGCATATAGAAATAGAGGAAGGTAAGCCAACCTCTGCTCCTTGAAGGGGTCATGGGATGGAGACATAGTTGTAAGGGGTGAGACAGGTGATAGTTATTCAGACGCCCTGCTCTTTGCCACTGACCAGTGTCTTGTGTGTAGCCCATGTTTGGGGGGAGGAGTGTCAATGCTAGCTGCAGCCAACTCTGTCCCATAAACTGGTACTAAGCGCCTGCATGATTTGACCTGAGATGACATTGTTACCAAAAAGAAAAAGTGACTGTGTAAGCAATGCTTTTGCCCAGTTCCTTTGCAGCCCTCTAAAAAATCTATTGTCTACCTCCAGTCTTGCTGTCTTTTGCTTTTTGGCAGCAGGCTGTGTGGTATAAGCAGCTTTAGAGCATTGATGGTCTTAAGGGAAACCTCTGGTGCTTTCAAAATGGATACGAGGAAAATCTGTTTCATAAGTAATGGAAAAATAACTGCTGCTGGGTAGAGCTTTGTTTTTCCTCCTCTCACCAGAAAGTGCTGTCACAGGTAGACGGGCCTTCACTGCTCCAGCTTGCCTTTAAGGTGATGGGTTGATTAAGGACTCTTAATTATTTTTCTGTTTCTTTCCGTGGGGAAGCTTAGTGCTGTCCTAGAACTCTATATTGTTTGAAGGTGAGTGTTTTCAATTCGGATGGGAAATATGGGGAGTTCACCCTCAGGAACTGCTGCTGTGAAGATCCCACAGAAAGTAGTGGAAGATGGTGGAGAAAAAGTTCTTTGAAGAGCCAAGGTGACCATTGTGCCACAAATTACTACGGGCAGCCCTCTATATTATTACTCGTCCTAACTTCAGAAGAAGGTTGCTCCTCCTGGAGGCTTCCGGGACACGAGTCAGCTTGCTTTGATCATTTTTTTTCATTGCAGAGATGAGGGGTGTTGGCACACTTGCAAAATCAGGTGGAGTCATGTGTACGTGTTGCCCCACCCCTCATGTACCGGTAGGTGTTTTTTGTTTGTTTGTTTGCAGTGGGGTTCTTTGGAAAATTGCTACTCAGTGAGTTCCACTAGGTGCATCAGTGCCTTCCCTATCCCTTACAGGGAGCCAAGAGAGACTGGCTTCTTTGCTTGGGAGCAATGGTACCGTGTTCCTGGAACAGGCAATCCACTCCAGTGCTGTAGTTCTGACTTGAAAGGAGCTACCCAAGGTGCTGAACATATTTGACGAATAGGCTTTAGTACTAGGGATGAGATCCAGTGTGGTGTAGTGGTTTGAGCTTTGGGCTATGTCCATGGAGACCAGAGCTCAATTCCCTGTTCAGCCATGGAAACCTTGGGCGGGTCACACATGCTCAGCCCCAGAGAACCCCATGATAGGTTTGCCTCAGGGTCTTCATAAGTGAGAAGTGACTTGAAGACACACAACAACAACAACAACAACAACAACTAGGAGTAGCTCCTGGATCAAAACTGGAAGTGGATCCACAACTATATTAACAAGGAAGCCATCAGCTGCCTCTGCTTGGAAGTGCCAAGTGCGAAAGAACATTGGGACACTGTTTTCTTTTTCTAGCAATACCATGAAGTTGAAACATGTAATGACTGTAATGACTATCTTTGATGGTTGTGTGGAAACATTTCTTTTTTTAACCCACAACACCATAAAATGTCTCAGCAAAAAGTGGGGATGGGGCAATCTGGGATACATGGTTCTCAATACATAGATGCTAGTTGCTGTTACATCTGGGTATGTATATCTTTGCTTATTTTGTCCTTACTTGCAAAAATGAGTTAAGTTCAAAAGTCCCCGGCTTGCTTGATAAGGTTATGAGAATTTGTTTGTATTATAGGACTTCTTTTATATCATTTGCAAAACAAGCAGTGTTTTTGCAGAGAAAACTGTTTTTGCACAAAAATCTGGTTTTTTCCCCCTAAGGAAACCCCTTCCCAGTTGTGACCAGTCTCTCTGTTGTTGACCATTTGCTTGAAGAAGTGCCTTGCCTGTTGATGATGAGGAAATCTGCAAGCATTCTTGGCCTCTCTAGCTGCATCTAAAAAAAATCTGCTTGATACATCAGGAACAGAGAAAAGAGCAAATTTGGGTGTGCTGCTCAAACACAATTTATTTTAAAAAACAACAGGCTTAAAATGAATGCTGATTACCGAACTTCTGTCACTTCAAAATTCAGATTTTAAACTGTTTGACAGCTGTGCTGAAAACCACGCTGCTAAGGGGAAAGATTCATCATGGAATGCTGACATTCCAATCAGGGTTTCTGTTAGGGAAAAATCTGAATGCCTTGTGCACAGTTTAGATAGGATGCTGGGAGAAATCGGGGCCTCTGTGAGAAGGAGAGCTCCCTTTCACAGTGATTCTGAATCACCTGCCAAATTCCTTTTTTTTTTTTTTGGAAGGGGGGTTTGCACGCCACTGATAATGAAGACATTTCATAAGACAGTAACAGTATGTTGGGAAAGATGTAATTAAAACAGAAGCAAATTGGCACTTCTAGATTAAAGACAACCTGCAAATGAAAACACCTGTATGTTCTCCTTTACATATTGGCTGCCTAGGGCAGGCTGCCAGATATGCAAATAAAAAGACATTGACAAATTTCTTGGCATGTGTGGGTTTGGGAAACCCAACTCTTTTATTAACCTGGCATTTGTCTGGGCTTTCAGCAACAATAGAGCTCTTATTTAAATGTTGTATTTGTACCAGGTCAGGGCTAGAAAATCATAAATAATACGGAGGAGTTAAGTAGTAAGGAGGCTGCCTTAACTGGTTCTCCCTAAGGACAGATCCACCTGTGAGTGCCTGTATCTCTTAAGTGCTCACTGTGTTTTATTCCTTTGTGGTTTTAAAGCTGTATGTGTGAACAGTGGAAAAGTCCTGTGCTGTGGAAGTGTGCCATTTGCTGGAGCATGTTGGCCATACATGCCTCCTCATTTAATGATGCAACAATGAACACAGCATGGCTGCAGTCCTGTTATAGTCCAGCATAGCATCATTGTTCTGGATATGGCATTATGGTACAGCTGTCCATTCACTGACCCCTGGACCTGCAATAGAGTCGCTGCACCTCTCCCTCCCAGCCATTCTGTATTTTTAGGACAAGATGCTTTTCTTTCCATTGGCAGTGTGAAGAGCTTTGAAAACAGGTATGCAAAGGTGAACCCATCCTTGATTTTTACTCAGCTAACAAAGAATCATAGATCTTGCATTCAGGCATCATTGAAGACTGGGGAGGAAAACTATATTGATCTTTCCTATCTGAAATTGAGTTTTCCTGACATTCCAGAAACCCGGTCAGGAGAAATAACAGGGGATGTGAATATTGCAGTTCCCCCTCCCGGTGTTTGTGTTTGAGGTGTTCTGGGAAATTGTTCAGTACATTAAAATATACGGTATCATTTTTGGCTTTGAAACTTTTTGGATAAAAATAGTTTTCTACAAAAAATTGTCAAGTTCTCCTGGAAGAAGTCTATTTACCATAAACACTGTATTTTTGAGGGGAAAAAGTACTATGATTTTATGCAGAAAATATATAAAAGTAAATCAGGTATTTTTTCTGTGGAGTATAATTTCTTGAAACACATTGGGCTGTATGGGTAGTAGGGAAAAATTGGGCAGAAATATTTGTTTTCTCATAGAGTAGGTATGTTGTTCCTTGCATGCAAGGACAAAATGGTGAGAGAGTTCAAAAAAGTAGCCATGCTGGTGTCTTGCTGCAGAAAAAAAAAGGAATGAAGGGTAAGGGGAAAAAATGAAATGAGGCAGCACCTTTAAGACTAACTAGTAAGCATTGTTCTAGCTCAGCCCAGAACATGTTTGTATATTGTATTGCCATGTGGATGCCAGTGAGAGTGCCACTGTTCTGCAGGTACATATTATTCCCCAAAGTGAAGTACAGTGGCCCCTCCACATTTGTGAGTGTTCTCATGAAAATGGCAAAATCACGAATAACTCCCCTCCCGCGCTCCTCCTCCCATTCCTTTGGCTCTGGCCCTGGCATTGGTTAGTGGAGGCAGAAAAAGGACAAGGTAAAGGGCTTACTGGTACTTTTCCCTCTGAGGGAGAAGAGCAGAGTTCTGGTGTTCTAGCTACTTCCAGTAGCCGTCTTGAAAAAGGATGGGTAAGAGCAAAGAGAGCACCTGACCAATCAGCAGCCATTACACAGCAGAATGTGCAGCCACAGAGAGGCCGCACCTCCAGCAGTGAGACAAGGGGCTTTGCTCACTCAAAAAGGGGGGGTGTCTCCATTTTAAACACAAGGCTTGCAAGCGTGGGCTGAGGGATGCAAGGGAATGAGGGGAGGAAAACTTGGTGGGGGGGAGGTAAGTATGTGCCTCATGAATAATCAAATTTGTGCAGGTCAAACCCGCAAATGTGGAGGGAAGACTGTAGTTATAAGTAAGCATGAAGTGACAGAATTTTGGTGGCTAGAATCATAGAATCATAGAAATCTAGAGTTGGAAGAGACCCCAGGGGCCATCCAGTCCAACCCTCTGCCATGCAGGAACACCCGCAAAGCACCCACAGCAAATGGCCATCTAACCTCTGCTTAAAAACCTCCAAGGAAGGAGACTCCACTACACTCCGAGATCTGCTGTAGCCTCATTCAGGATGATGTTCTTGATGGCTTTAAGTCCATCCTGGTATGAGATGAACCTTCCAAACTCAGAAAATCTTTGAACCTGAGGAAATTGACTTTTGGTATGCAGATTCTTTGCTTTCACACATCAACACTAACTGCCCGCTATAAAGACCTGAAAGACCTGTATCATCTTATGCAGCCCTTTGAATGTGGGGCGCAAGGGTCATGGTTTGTGTCTTTCTGGATCCTATTATATTCTGTTCCACATGCATAATTGTATGTAGAGTCATCCCTCCACTTCACTAGGGTTAGAGGCACAGGACCCTTGTGAAAGTAAAAACAACAACAACTGTGAATAATTCCAGGCCTTCCCAAATCACATTTAACACACAAAAAAGTATGATCACAATATTCAACACACAGTGGATTCCTTTGAGGTCTCAGGGCTCGTTGCCAAGGCAGAAGTGGGGAGCTGGTGGGGCTCACTGCCACCCCCATGGCTCCCCCATACCATTTTTAATAGGGACCTACAAGCCTCATTTGCAGTTTCTCACTTTCACAAGGCTTGCAGTCCCTACTGAAAATGGCACAGGGAGGCTGCAGAGGTAATGGCAAAGAATCCGTGAATAATCAACTCTGCAAAAGCAAAACCTGCAAATGTGGAGGGCTGACTGTATATGCTTTACACCTGAGGCCTTAATACCACTCAATACTGCATCTGAAGAAGTGGGTTTATATCCATGAAAGCTCATGCAAGAATTAAAAAAACCCAAACAGTTCTCCCCGCCCTCTTCCTTCCTTCTTTTAATAGTGAGAGACTTGTGTCTTTATTGAAAACAAGGTTAGATTATCAACGGAGCAAAATCTTCCAAGGCCCTCAGGATCTAGGTATCCCTTGCTGCTGTGGCCACACACATCCAGGCACCGCTCTCTTGTGCTCTCAAGAGAGAATTGCTCCTGGGAAGGAGGGGGCTGTAGATCTGTCACCCGTCATTCTCTGCAAAGGTTGGTAGAATTTCTCACCTACTCCATTGACATATCTCAGCTGCACAGTGAGTGAGGAGGCTGTTGGCATATTGATTCACTATCCCACCACCACGTTTGATTTGATCTGGGGGGGGGCTGCTTTTAGAACTACCCCATTTAGAGGTTCCACCTAAACACTAGGCAAACTTCCTGATGGTAAGATCAGTTTCACTGTCAAATATGCTGCGTGGGAATGTGGTGGAGTCTCCTCCTTTGGAGATTTCTAAACAGAGGCTGAATGGCCATCTTGTCAGGAGTGCTTTGATAGCATATTCCTGTGTGTAATCTGGTTTTGACTATGGGGAAATGGTGCTAATTCAGAGAGGCCAATGGTTCATTTATTGCAGTGCAACTCAAAGTAGTAGTTTATGGAGCAGTGCTGGTTGGTGAGCTGTCGGAAGTGGATCCCCAGCACCTTGTGAAGAAAAGATTGTTGTTTCCCCACATCAGATAGCCTGAGCATAATTGCTTTATCATATTGCCCACAGTGTATACTCAGGGATGGGCAAGCTCCAAAGGTCATTGTTTGGCCCCAGGACAACCCAGGGCCACACTAGATTTTCCATTACGATGTCAAAAAAAAAAAAAGAAAAAAAAGAAAGAAAGAAAGAAAGAAAGAAAAGAAGGGGAAAAAGAAGAAGTCTTCATCAATGACTTAGATGGAGGAATAGAGAGCATGCTGATCAAATTTGCAGATGGCACCAAATTGGGAGGGGTTGCTAATACCCCATAGGACAGGATCAAAATTCAAAGTGACCTTGACAGTTTAGAGAGCTGGGCCAAAGCTAAGAAAATGAATTTCAACAGAGAAATGTAAGGTCCTGCATTTAGGCAGAAAAAATGGGATGCACAAATATAGGATGGGGGACACACGGCTGGATAACAGTACATGTGAAAGGGATCTAGGAGTCTTGGTGGACCACAAGCTGAACATGTGTCAGCAGTGTGATGCGGCAGCCATGAAAACCAACATGATTCTTGCTTGCATCAATAGGAGTACGGTGTCTAGATCAAGGGAGGTAATGGTACCCCTCTATTCTGCATTGGTTGGGCCTCATTTGGAATCCTGTGTCCAGTTCTGGGCACCTCAATTCAAGAAGGATATCGAGAAGCTGGAACGTGTCCAGAGGAAGGTGACCAAAATGGTGAAGGGTCTGAAAGCAGTGAAGCCCTATGAGGAGTGGCTGAGGGAGCTGGGGATGTTTAGTCTGCAGAAGAGAAGATTAAGAGGGGACATGATAGCCATGTTTAAATATTTGAAGGGATGTCATGTTGAGGAGGGAGAGGGCTTGTTTTCCACTGCTTCATAGACTGAGACAAGGAGCAATGGATTCAAGCTGCAGGAAAAGAGATTCTACTTAAACCTCTTCCTGACGGTCAGAGCTGTTTGGCAGTGGAATATGCTGCCTCGATGGAGTGTGGTGGAGTCTCCTTTTGAGATTTTTCAGCAGAGGCTGGGTGGCCATGTGTTGGGAGTGCTTTGATGGGTGTTCCTGAATGGCAGAATGGGGTTGGACCGGGTGACCCCTCGCGTCTCTTCCAACTCTGTGATCCCTAATTTTTTTTTAAATGGATCACAACCCAATAAGGTTGGTGGGATGATTTGTTTTAAAGAACTGTGCACCTAGGAGACACAGTTAACACTTTTTTTGGAAAAAAAAATCTATATATATATTTTTTTTGCTTGTCTTTGTTTTTGCACTGGGAGCTTCCAGAACTGTGTGAATGGCCTTGAGGGAGGGCACCCAATTTCTTCCTTTGCCATGTGAAGAAAAGGAAAAAGGACTCAGATTGGATACAGAAGAGGGAAAGAATGGGAGTGTGATGGTTCCTGCTGCCAACTAAGTTGGCTGTGTAAGTTTCCCTTGCACGTACTGTCAAATCCCTGAAAGTGGTCTCTTAATTCCACTGGAATGTCCTGAGAGCATGGAGGGAGGGGAGCTCCTTTTGCTTAGCAGCAGTTGAACCAGTTTTGATCCTGAAGCCAACTCCATGGACAAAGAGACTGAGTTTTGGATCATCTTGAAGTGCCATGTGTTCATTGGCTACTGGGGAATGGTTTCTTCCTTTTCTTTTTGAATCTTTCATCTGACTTCAGCTTCAAAAGGGCAATTGCTAATGTGCCCCCTTTTCTCTTCATTTTAGTTCTAAAACTTGATTAATTTTTAAATGGGATTACAGATGCTCATTTTTCTGCTAATGAGTCTACCAAGCTGTGATGTTAGCTTTTTTGAAATGCACATTGCAAATGTGTGTACATTAAATGCTTTGTTTTCTTTCCTTCTCTGCTCCTTCAGTACTCTGAGAAGGGTTGGGCTTTCCTGGACAATTAAAACACTCCTAGATCATGATTCTGACATACTGACAACTTTTCATTGTTCATTTTTGAATTTTAGCTGTTACTGTTGGTAGGGGTGGCTAGAGATTTCCAAGAGGGGTGTATGTGAGGTGTTCTGGGCATTCCAGACTTTAAAGGAGCTAATCAAGGTGCTAAATGAATCTCTCTTTTTTTTGGAGGGGTTTTTAGTTTTTTAGGGGGTAGGATTCATTGTGGTGTAGTGGTTTGAGCCTTGGATTGTGACCCTGGAAGCCAGTTCTCAAGTTCCCCACTTGGCCATGGAAACCCAGCATGCATTCATCAATTGGGTTAGCTCCTTTAAAGTGTGGAATAAAACCTGGAATGGATTCAGTGAATCATAGAATCATAGAAATCTAGAGTTGGAAGAGACCACACAGGCCATCCAGTCCAACCCCCTGCCATGCAGGAACACCCTCAAAGCAATCCCAACAGATGGCCATCCAGCCTCTGCTTAAAAACCTCCAAGGAAGGAGACTCCACTACACTCCGAGGCAGCAGATTCCACTGCCAGACAGCCCTGACTGTCAGGAAGTTCTTCCTGACGTTCAGGTGGAATCTCCTTTCCTGCAGCTTGAATCCATTGCTCCTTGTCCGGTCTCTGGAGCAGCAGAAAACAAGCCCTCTCCTTCCTCTACGTGGCATCCCTTCAAATATTTAAACATGGCTATCATGTCCCCTCTTAACCTTCTCTTCTGCAGACTAAACATGCCCAGCTCTCTAAGTCTGTCCTCATAGGGCATGGCTTCCAGGCCTCTCACCATTTTGGTTGCCCTCCTCTGGACTTGCTCCAGCTTGTCAATATCCTTCTTGAATTGGGGTATTGACAAGCTGGAGCAAGTCCAGAGGAGGTCGACCAAAATTCTGACATGGAAGTCTCTGGATGCTCTAATTGTTTGGTCTACTAGTGTAACCTACAGCATGATTTTGCAGGGTACCTACCTTCCAGACTGCAGTGTTCCTCTTAAGGATCATGGCTAACCAAGGCATTATATTGCTTCTCATCTATCTTGTATTCCATTCTTCATTTCCAATTGTAATTTTGACTCATTTAGATGACCCATGGAAATTTTTTAGGGAGGCTTTTAAAAATAGATTTTTAGAGTAGTTCTGCAAACCTCAGCATCACTTTATTGCAGAAAATGATGTCTAAAGGCATCCACAGCCTTCATTTGTCAGCAAGGTTTTTCCTTCTACTGTAACTGCCAAAACTGGCAGTTTAAAGTTGAAATCCTCCATGACTCAGAATAGAGTAGTAGTTCCACATATACTATGCTGAGACTCCCCTGGATTTACTTGTAGAGCCAAATAATCCCCCCATGGCCATTCATGCATGGAGAAAAGTGGGGGGTGGGAGGTAACAGAAGCCTCTGGCTATGTCCCTGTTGCCAGATGCAAAACAGTCACATCATCTGTTGAGGCCTGCTGGGATTCTGTGGAGGTCTCAGCAGCTGATATAATTGCTTATCATCTGGCTACTGGAATACAGCCAGATACTTCTGTGATTCCTCCCCCTGCTCTCCCCCAGGCACTGATTGCTCTGGGTCAGTGGGGGGGGGGGCTTCAGTGGCTCCACAGGAGTGGGAATGAGGGCGGGGGGGAATTGGTCACTGCAGAGGGAGGAGGGAAATGCTAACCTTCTCAGCATGTTCATATGCTACTAACAGGATGATTGCCTATGTGTGCAAAACACAAAGAAAATAAATGTGTGTTGTGTGAATTCGAAGGTAGACACATTTTTCTTTGTGTGGAAATTTAGCCAATAATATTCATCTTATGACTGTATGGAGTTGCCTTAGGCTTATACTGTTTGCCTATCTGGTCTAGTGTTGACTGACTTGCAATAGCTCTGCAAATGGGGCCAGCAGGGGTGAATTCCTGCTGGCCCTGAGGAGGTGGGAAAATTCTCAATTTGATTGCATTTCTCTGAATCCCACCTGATACGTCCTTCATTTGTTTTCACATTTTATCTTTGTGAGGCTTTATTTTTTTTTCTTCCCAAGGAGAAATTTGTATCATCATCATTATCATCTACCACCAGAACCTCAGGAAGAACTTCCTGGTGGTCAGAGCTGTCTGGCAGTAGAATATGTTGCCTCAGTGAAGTGTGGTGGAATCTCTTCCTTCTTTGGAGGTTTTTAAGCAGAGACTGGATGGCGATCTGTCAGGAGAGCTTTGCTGTGGGTTCCTGCATGGCAGAAGGGAGTTGGACTGGATGGCCCCTGGGGTCTCTTTCAACTCTATGATTCTACCAATATAATGCCGTCAGCGTGCATTTCTTCACAAAGAAAACAGCAAAAAAGACAGACAGTCTTTCCAAAAGCACACAGTCTACATACATGCAAGTGCACACATGGAAAGGAAGGAGTCATACAAATGTAAAATGAATATAATCAATTTGTACAGTAAATTGTCCAAATACAGAAATCAGTGCAGTACAATGCAAAGTAATCTAACAAATGCCTATAATCAAAACATATTGGATTATGAAGCAACATTAAACTAAAACTCCAAAAGCTTTTAAAAACAAAATTTTAACTGAGATTTGAAAACAGTGAGGAAAGAGACAATCTGCAAATATTCAGGGAGGCAGTTCTAGGAATATGGAGCAGTAAGTGAAAAGGATGGAGCTGAATCCAGGAAGAAGAGGCCTTTTGCTTGAGTGGGTAGTCTAGAGTTCTAGAGTAAAGATACTGAGCAGATTGGTAAAGAGAAATGAGGGCTGAAAAATAGATAGTTTTCCATGCACCTATTTTTAAAATCATGTAGGGATTTCTTTATGCAGTTGTATGTGAGCCAGGCTGGCATAGTTGTTCGAGTGATGGATCGAACACTGGGAGATCAGGATTCGAATCATTTCTCAGCCACAGAAAACCACTGGGTGACCTTCAACAAGTCACACTCTCTCAGCCTTAGGGAAAGACAATGACAGCCCTACTCTGAAGAAATCTTTCTAAGAAAATCCTCTGAGAGGATCACCATAAGTCAGATTCAGCTTGCAGGCACGTAAAAAGCACGATGCATGTTGGTGTACAGTTTTCCCATTGACAGAAGCATGTTGGCATTGTAATTCTTAATCATACATATTATTAGCTGGTATAATTTTTAAAGTATATGAGTTGTTTTGTGTTTTATCTTTGAAACACTCTCAAGTGGATTTCTGTGGCAGGGTGCACCTTGCTTTGCAGAGTCTTGGGAGCTGTGAAATGGACACTGCACGCCACTGAAATTCCTTTCCATCCTCTGCTAGCTCTACTGGAGGCCCCTGCAGCTCCTCTTCCTTTTTTGGGAGCTACTGTCTGCTACCCCATCCAGCTGGAACTTAGTGCAACACAAGCATTTCAGTAGAGCTATGTGTGGCAGAGAAATCGGGAGGCCAGAAGCTTTGTATTGAATTTCATGGTGGGAGGAGAAATTCTCAGAAGTGGAGCTCCCTGTTAGCAGTGGAAAAAGCACATCTTTTGTCTCTTTTGCCCAATTTTTCTTCCATGCATTTACTTTTCCAGTGATATCAACAGAAAGTCTGGACAGTTTCTGGTGCTTGGAACTTTGGTGCATTCTAAATGGCATACAATGCAGTCACTGTTTGATAAATAAGGCCTCCCATACAGAGCCTAGAGAAAAGAATTTTCTGCGCTGTGTCACCTGTCCCTGGAGTTGAGATATGTTTGTTATCTTACAGTAAAAATTTGTTAATAAAAGAATGTACATCGTGATTTACTACCAGCAACTGTACTGGAGGACAGAGACCATATTGCCTCCTGTGCCACTGGTAAGCCGCCATGGCACCTTTGGAACAATTGGAGGTGACATTATATTGCTTCTGGTTTGACGTTTGGGCAAAAAGTCTCTTTTTTTTCCTGGTGTTGGAGGGCATAGTGTGATGCAAATCAACTTGTATTGATGATGATTTGGGTTATTTGAGATGTTTACAGATGATTTCTGGACCATGCCATTTTCTGTCCGGGTTCTACAGTTTAAAAATATTTGCCTTTCTAAGTGTGTACTTATTCATTTTCTCTTTTAGTGGCCATTTTAAAATATGCATCTTAAAATACGCGTTTCAAAATACACTTCAGATTTTTGTCCTTCTTTTTTCTTTCTTTTTAAAGCCAGGACCGTATCAACAAAACCTGGATGAGTGTGAAGTCGAATGGATGACTGTATTCTGATCTGCATATTAATTTGACAGTTACAGATCAGATCAGTTTGGAACAGAGTTCTCAGCAATCAAAATTGTTGAGTACCCTAGTTTTGACATATAATTAAGAACATGGGTGTATACTATCCAGCAGAATGAAAAGGTGAGGGGAAGTGGGCTTTGGGGGTTGTTACCCTGATTTCTGGGGTCCCGAGAGGGACACCTCAGTGTGCTCACAATGGGGAATGGGAATTAGCAGAGCACAAGCTAAGCAATACAAGAGGCAGGGCAACCTAGCGAGATCTTGAACCCAATGTTTACGGAGTCAGGCCGAGTCAATGAGCAAACAGAAGTAAATAATAATTGTTTTTTTTATTGATGAACAACACAATCAAACACGTGTATGCAAACACACTCACACAGACCTAGTGAAAGAAAGGTAGGAGTTGGATAGAGGGTTTTGAGAGGGGTTTTTGCATGGGAAACACTACACCTGTCCTGAAGCCCGGGTAGTCTGAAGAAAAGTCTGTAGAAGCGGAGATTCTCAGCACGTGGAGCTGAGGGGAAGGCTCGTCGAACGAAGCGACAGCATGGCAGGATGGAAGTCAGGAGCGATCCGAAGAAATGCTCAAAATCAGGGGGTCTTATAGGGGAAAATGTGCCCGCAGGCTAGTCTGTTCTCAGAGATAACAATGAGTTTTGGGCTGGAGACAAGGCCTCCGAAAGGTCAGTATTTTGCATGACTGAGCTATGACAGCGTAGTCAATAGAGTAGACAGTATGCAAACGCGGAGTGCTCGACAGTTGAGTATTTGGCTTGTCAAGCTGCCTGCTCGGGGCAGGGAGTCTTGTGATCTTAAAGGGTACTTGCCTGGAGGTCTCCTGAAGCTGCGGTCCGACTATTACTGGATCTGTTTTGAATGTTTCAGCTATTTTCGGCCGTGCCTGTGTGCGTTCTTGTCTGGGGGTCTCGCAAGCACATGGAGAGGAGGTAAAGAAGGCCAAATTGTTGATATAAATTATATCTAATATACCACAAGTCTGGACTAGAAACTACGGTATCAGGGTGGTAAGTGTGTAACAAAGGCAATAGCTGTGGGCTAGGAAGTGGTTAATCTCTCTCTAAGGCCATTTCTGCACTAGACTGAAGCCCTTCCGTAAACTGCAAACCCTAGGATTCCACAGGATGTTGAAAGTGGAATAATAGCACTATAGCAGTCTAATGCAGAAATGGCCTAAGATGTGAGCTGGCCTTGCTTAGTACACATTCAATGTATTTTTCAAGTAACTTAATAACAGTACATATTATACATTAATTTTCAAATGATCACAGAATGACTGAGGCTGTAATCCTATATACATGCACTCCTGAATGCTGCTGATTAGGAATGCGTAAATTGGTCCATTTATTGTCTGTGTTTTGCATGTATTCAGTGATGTCTTTTCCAAATCTTTCTATAGTTGGAAAAAAAATGTATTTATTTTGGTATCCCTAGTAAGTGCATTCCTCTCAATTTTTGTACAAGCTCCTCCCCCCGTGTACACCAAAATGCTTATGCAGTACTTCCTATTGTGTACAGATTTTGAGCCAAGTATTAACTTGTGAAGTTCATATAAATATCTAGTTATAATTCAAGTGACTTTTCCAATTGGCATATTAGGGAAGTGTGAATTAAATATGTTTACGTAAAAATCTAGACCAGATAGCTTTCTTCGAACATCTCAATAGATATGTATAGAATTTCAGTGTAGCTCACTGGTCCAGGAGTGACTTTGTGTAAAATATCACATCTCAGTAAGCCATCATCTCAGCTGGGTTATAAAATCAAGATCCATTTATTTCTTTCACAACATTAAAAGAAGATTTATTAGCTCAATATTTTCAATAAATGTCATTCTAATTTCATCCTGCTCCTGTGTGTGTGCCTTTTGCATTGCTGCTTAATATATCCCTGAATGCTACTTGAAATATAATCAGTACCTTTGTGTAAAATCCCTTCTGGGAGGAAACCGTATACAGAGAAAACAGGAGGGTCCAAACATCACGAGGAGATTAACGTTCTGTGATTAATGGCATTGCTACACTTCCACTTTATGAAAAAGATCTTGGTTTTATGGGATTCTGAGGAATGCTGATTGTCATAAGAACGTATAAAAAAGCTATAGCATGTACTGAGGAACCAAAGAGAGATGGGAGTTAATTACTCAACAGTAGTTATTCTGATATAACTGATGATTAGACCATTAAATATTTATTACCTTTTTAATGCCCTTGTCCCTCATAATTGCAGCTTCATATCCTTGTATGAACGAATAATATATGAAAAGATGATCAAACATGTAAAAGCTCAGAATTCCTGAGAGCGTCTTACGTTAGTACGGTTCACATTCACTAGGGTTAGTGGCGTACGACCCTCGCAAAATATCAAAGTGTGTGTGCCTGAGGGAAGGGGGCTGAGGCATGGTGGGGAGAATGAGCACCCAAGGTCCAAGCCAGGTCAGGGAGAGGAGAAGAAAGGAGGGCGTAGGCATGACAGCCCTGTATTTCTTGTCTCTCACTCAACTCCTTCCTTAAGGGAGCATCAAGAGAGGGTTTGTGATGCTGAGAAAGTTGATCTACTTTTTAAAAAGATACTGATCTTGTGCTCCAGCCACAAGAACATTGCATTCTTCAGATTATAACCAGAATCCTGAGCCCTCCTGAAACTTGGCACACATACCTAAATTTCTAAACAGAGAATGTAGTGCAAAGGAAACAATTCTTTGAGCAAGGTCACTTTTTGCAGATATGCAGAGGACTCTTAGTTCACTTTGATTTAAACAAGAGGTGCCTAACTGTGGAAGGCATGGTAGCCACTTTGGGACTCTGCTGCACGTCTGCCTGGAAATTGACTGCTGAGCAATTCAAAACAGGACCAGAAATGATTTCAAGTTTTTGTTTTGGCTATTTGTTACTGGTTTTTGCAAGATTTTGAGGGTGCATGGTATGAGTTCTAGATCTGGGTCATTCTTAGAGGGCTCCTAATTTTGGGAGGAGTCTGGTGGGGGTCAGGAGAACAAAAATGCCCCTAGGTGGCTATATGTAGGCTGCTGGCCAGTTTCAAACAAAAAATACCATCTGGGGAGCTTGCTGCCTGCAAGGAGCCCTGCCGGCTACTTTTCAGTGCCCAGCTGATCAGTCATCAGCTGGTGGGTGGGAGAGGTTTGTCATTCTGGCACTGATGTTATCCAGAAATACTGTTTCCTCCACAGCTTGCAAAGCATGTGAACATTGAACTGTTAAAGATGTTTAATTTCTTAATGCTGGAACTTTAAATAGAACTTACAAGATAAAATTCATCATTTAATTTTGTTAATTTGAAATATAATTTTAGATTTTATAAAAATTCTCAGAAATGAATTAAAGTAATGAGAAATGTGAAAGGTTACTTAAACAACTATTTTGTGTGTCTCACAATTAAAATAACACATTTCAAAATCAGAAATTTCAAGCAATTCAGGGTAACTAGTGTTAACAAGTGATTTCCAAGCTCTTAATTCCTCACACAGCTGGTAGCAGTATAGGGATGGGAATGTTTTTCAGGTTCGGTGGGAGTGGGCTCCATTTTGTCCTTAGCCACATGGTGATTGTGAGATCACTTCTTTCTATGTTGCAGTTAAGTTTTATGGGGATAATGAGTCTGGGATGCTGGGACTGATTTTAAAGCCTTTGTCCTAGCAATCCCATCCCTGCTGTGTGTGTGTGTACACACATGCACAGGTGTGAAATTAAAAGAGAGGGGGGAGAATATAACAGGAAGGTGACATGCGTATAAGTGGAAGGGTATAAGGAAGTGTGTGACTGTTTGAAAAGGGGTAGGGAAGAGGCTTGAATGTGCAAGATTTGAACTGGGCCGTTAATAACAGGGGGACTTGAAGATCTCCCATTCATTGGGCTGCTATAAGTCAAAGTCAGTTTGCAGTGATATAGACTCAAGTCGATAGACTCAGACTCAGATTGGATTTAAGTTGCTTCAGTGACTCGACTCGGATTTGACTCGGCCATAAATGATGCACTGACTTGACTCAAGTTGAGACTTGTATATTTTTAGTGACTGACTTGCTGCCCTTGGTTCAGTAACATAACACATTCATCCAGAAACCTTACGACTTTGAACAACGCCTCCATCTCTTTTTGGCTACTGGTCACATGACAACCTCTCTCAAGCCCACAGTGTGGGTGCATTTCTCTGAGGGGAGCAGCAAACAGGTTAGGCAATGGGCTTGAGGGGGGCTTGAGGTCTGCTTAGCAGCCTGTCCCCACTGCATATTGGAGGGTCTTCTAAAACATTTCCTAAGAGCAAAAGAGAAGACGTGCCCCCAGAGTGCAGGGTGCATTTCTCAGAGGGGAACAGCAAATTTGTCAGGCAATGGACTTGAGGAAGAAGGATCCTTCCTTTTAAAGCTTTTGAAGCCTCAGTAATGGGGAGTAAGATAGGATCCAGTTCCCCACTTTCAAAGCTGCAGATGGCAAAATTGCAAATGTGGAGAGCCAACTCTGCTTAAATTGTTAAAACTGAATTTATTTCACTCTGTCCAATAATTCTGGAATATAGGTTGGGGTATAAAGTTGACTTTCAGACTTGAGACTTGACTTGAAAGTGTCTTCAAGGACTTAAGACTTGACTTGAGACTCAGAGTAAAAGACTTAAATACATCACTGTAAATTTGACAACAGTTTACAACAACAAAGGAAGAGACTGTCTCTAATTGCGTGTCCTGCTGGGTCCAGTCAACAATTCAGAGTCTGAGGACACATACGATGTATCTGTACGTAGAGTTATATCAGTTTGATACCACTTTAGCTGTAAAGGCTCCAGCCATAGCAGTCCTGGGATCTGTAGTTTGCTGAGGGTTTTTGAATTCTCTGGCAGGGCACTCTAGTGCCTTTCTCTGAAATACAACTCCCCAAATGCCCTGACTTAGAATCCTCATTCCATCTCTCCACTGAAATCTGTACTACTTCAGAGCTTGCTGGAAAATACACATATTTGTAGGTGTGTGAATGATGTGTGTTATTTTTTAAAATGCACTATAATGTGACAAATTTTCATTCACACTAGAAAAAAATTGCAGTCACAGTCCAATGCAGGAATGGGATAGAACAAATGTCACAGTTTTAAAAAAAAATGA